>OY986057.1:10993884-11395517 GCA_963920205.1 Stenodema calcarata | reverse complement strand
GTCTCCTCAGTGTAGTAACCCCTCGTGTGTTCAAGTGCATTCACTCTACGTAAACCTGTATTTTTCTACAATCGTTCATCTATTCATTAACCTGTACACATCGACATTTCATAACGCTCACGATCATCTGTAAATATATATCAGCCATCGAAGTTAAAATGACTGCCTTCTCATTTCATCCCTGATCTTCCCGTTGGTAGAGCAAACAGCCCTACACTTTGGTGCCGAAACCCGGGAATGAATCAGGCAAGGGTTGACAGTGAAATCCAAGTCAACTCTTGATGCAACTTATCCAACATCATCCGTCATCATCCAACTGCTCTCCCACATCGAAACAAAATGTCAACGAAACAAAATGTCTATTCGTCATGGTGCTCCGACTACCAAACCATCAGCACGGAAGTCCGACCCCTCACCAAGGACTTACTGAAAATCGTCGAAGTCATCACGGGCCGTCTACACAAACACCTCACTGCCTGGAAAAAGCTCCTCAACGAACGCGCCGCCTCTCTGCCCCCACCGTCGCGTACTGTAAGTACAAACAGTTCTCAGTCAGATTTTAGATCGAATACTTATAGTGATTTGAAAACACTGGCAGTGCTCATCACGACCATCCCCGTTTTTGACTTTTCACAATTTTAAAGACCAACGCTTCGATGATCATATCGCTCTCAATGCTTGATAACTAGACTGGACGGAGCCCTACATTTTGGTGCCGAAACCCGGGAATGAATCAGGCAAGGGTTCAAAGTGTAGGGCTGTTTGCTCTACCAACGGGAAGATCAGGGATGAAATGAGAAGATAGTCAGTTTAACTTCGATGGCTGATATATATTTACATATGATCGTGAGCGTTATGAAATGTCGATGTGTACAGGTTAATGAATAGATGAACGATTGTAGAAAAATACAGGTTTACGTAGAGTGAATGCACTTGAACACACGAGGGGTTACTACACTGAGGAGACTTGAGTCACAGAGTAGGTCGGGTACAAACAGTTATAAGTTAGATCGAAAGTGATGCGTTTGAACGTGATGCGAGTGAATGTGTTGGTTGACAGATCGTTGGTTGACCGAATCGCGTTGGTTGACTCAACCGCGTTGGTTGAGTCAACCGCGTTGGTTGACTCAACCGCGTTGACTGAATGAAGTTTGTAGACTGAACGGTGGACTGTACGCATTTTGCAGTGCTCAGGGATTTTATAACCTAGGTAGAGGGGAGCAGACGTTTTGGAACTCTTGTGAAAACACAATAAACCGCGAGAAGGGGTAACTTGGAGGGATGGAATGGAAGAGCGAAGTCAGTTATGATACAATGACCTTAGGTCGTTGCCACAGGGGGTTAATGGTATAAGTACACAGATGTAGGGATAACTAACCAGGTGTAGGGACTACCCAGGTATGCCAACGGGACGTGACGTTCAACAACCTCAAGGTGGTTGAACTGGCAGTGAAAGGAAATTTTATGAGGAAGCGTATTTTATTTTTGTTATTTTATTATTTGTTTTCGCGGTGTGAGGTTACGGCCGAACAAGAACAATAATTGTAAAACTTATTGTTCTTGTATCAGATAGTTTTCAATTAACACAAAATTCGTACACCATTCATTTGTTCTTACATTTTCCTTTAACTTTTGCGAGGTATCTATCAGATTAAGTGAAGACTCAAATCCTGTGTAAGTTCCGCATATTTTGTCGGATTACCTATGTGTTCGATAACAATTCTTCCTGGTTAAGTGAGAAAAGCAATCGTCATGTTCACAGATTGCTCTAGGATAGAAGGGAGGTCAGAGCCTGGGGCCATTGGTATGCATGGTAGGTACTGTATACCAGGCCGAACTTAATGCGATTGGAGAATGTGTGGGGGAGATTTAGAGGAAGGAAGGTACTCATATTCTCAAACAATCAGACAGCACTGAAGGCCCTAACAGCGACCCAAACCAGGTAAAAGTAAAGGAGAACTGGGAGGCGCTGAACTGCCAGGGGGCAGAGAACAAAGTTACCCTGATGTGGGTACAGGACACACTGGGGTGGAAGGTAATGAGCGAGGTACACAGCATTTGTGGGGCCGGAGCCAGTCTTGGGTATTGCCAAATGCTCGGTAGGATCCTCCTTCGGAGAATGGTGAGATAAGGACATGGGAGGCAGTGAGAAGACATCCTGGCACAAAGTTTCAGGAAGTATACGACGGCAGCACCTTGTAGGAGGAACTCACAAGCACCGGAGCTGCTTACGAGTAAGACGAGACTCCTGGTGGGGATGCTGACGAGGCACAGGTGCTTCTAGAAACATCCGCACAGAATTAGAGTATACGCAGGAGATCCGTCGTGCAGACTTTGCCGAGAGGACTCTTAGAGTGTCCAGCACTTGATGTTTGACAGTACAGACCTTTTAGGTCTCTAGTACACGGCAAACAACCTGGTAGGGGGGGATCATCAATCTGGAGGAGGGAGTGGACTGGACCCAGAGCCTATAGTTTGGCCTACAGGGCAAAGCTATGCACAATAAACGCAGGTTTCAGAGCGGAGGGTGGGGATAGGACCCACCCTGAGTCCCTGACACAATCTAATCTAATTTAAAGGAAAGTAAAAACTGCTTGAAGGTATGACATACTTCGTAGTTCTTCCATATGAAAGAGTAGTTCAGGAAGCTGACGATCAACCAGATCATCTGCATTTTTGCCTTTGCCTTTTTGTTGAGGGGGGTTATCATTGTGCCTTAGGAGCCAATATATTTCATCTTTTGCAAAAATGAGCCCCATAAATATCAGCAGTGCCTGAAACAGGACAATTATTTGAGGTTCAATTGAATAATGAAAGCATGAAAACAAACAAAACAATATCTGCACTTGACAGATATAGTTCCAGTCCCAGGTCAGGTCAAGTGGTAAGGTCTGTAGTTCAAGTGATATAGCTATTTCAACATCCGCACCATACCAGCTCCCTATTTAAAGCTCTTCACCCCAATCATTGAAGCTACTGGAGACGGATTCGGTTCCTACATGAAGACCGCCCAACTATTGGCATCGATCTGAATATTTGAAAATACCTTACATTAGAATTGTGGTTTTGTCATAAACAAACAAATGTGTATGTTTCACATAAGTCCTGATGTTAGTTGTGGACCAAAACTGTTTTATTACAGAACATTGTAAAAGACAGTTTAAAACAGGTAAGACGAAAAAGTGTTCGCGAACCCTGCTTGTCAATGCTTGGAAGGGTGTGGACGCGCCCTAACTTATCTTCAACGAGCAAAATTTAATTTTGGCCACAGAAGAATTTTTTGATTTCACTTCACTACTTTTTCAGATTCTTTTAGTAAAAATGATTCCTAGTCATGCAGCATGTCCGAATAAATGAATTCTCGCAGAAACATACCTACCTGCATTGTATTGACATTTACACGATTTCTAAACCCTAGAAATACTTTTTAGTTTCATAGTCAATTAGTTGTGTACCTACATACACAACCTTCCTCTACTCTTACTGGTTTGGATGTTAATACTACAAGTTCCACCTCACTTTATATTTATTTATTTGTTGTTGTTTCGTTCATTTCCTCCTTGGTTGAATAACCTTTGTTTATTTATTTATTTATATTTATTTTATTTTTCAATGCTGAACACGATGGTGAAGTCAGAATTGCGATAAAACGGCAACCCCACCTTAATTTTCCCATAGATTCAAATTTTCGACACCAAGTTAAGCGAACCCAGGCGGGGCCTTTATTGAATGATTGAAAATTCAACTGGTGGAATTGACGTAATTATTAATAGTATGTCTCCAGCCATTTTTTTTTTTTTTTTTTTTTCAGGATATGGTGCCAGTTTTACAACAACAAAAATACTTATCTTCCTTAGATAAAAACTAACAAAAAAAAAACCGCTGCAAATTATTTCTTTATTTTTCATTTTTAGGGCTTGGATTTTATATTTTTCTTCCATCATCAAAAATGGCGGAGTCGTTTTTCTTCCCTTCAAAAAGGGGTGTCATTTTCCATGAAAAAAATTTTCTTTCAGAAAAAAATTTAAAAGTGGGAGAATTAAGGGGGTTGCCATTCTAATTTTTTTCCATTTTGATTTTGGCAATGGATTCAGGATGGTCTGAAACGGATTTTGGTATCAAAAACTTTAAATTCGAGTTTTCAAAATTTGGGACCAAGAACAATAGCTTTCTTTTCTTCAAAAACTCGATAAAAACCCAACATTCGAGTTTAAAAGTAAGAAGAAATGGATGTGTAGTAGACTATCGATGGCAATTGTTGTTAATATAAATAGGAAATAGAGAAAGGGTTCGGATTGAGAATATACGCATTTGATCACATGAACAGAACTGATTTATTAGGAAGAGCGCTTACTCACCTAGCGGCCCTAGCGGAGAGTCCATCAACTAACGCGTCAACACGACGTCCTAAGTACCTACATAATCTAACAATTGTGTACGGAGATTAAGATTTTCACCGTTTCGCCTTTAACTTCAAAATAATCTTGACATTAACTTCTCCAAGGTCACATTCTATTTATCTTATTGAGTACTTTAACTCTTCATTCATTGTGATGGCAGAGTTTATTCTTTTCAAACTTTCTTTTCTTTGTTTTGTTTATCCCACAATCTACCAGTAGGAAAAATGGTTTCCAACACACATTGTCATCTGAAATTGAAAATTTTACCTTGGGCCCTAACAAGCCTGGTTGATCTGTCAATATTAGAGCTAATTCCTTCAAGGCAGTCCGTAAAAACTTTCGTCTCTCTCTATGTCGATGCGATCTAAAACAAATAGAGAATCATACAGAAATTGGGAATGCGAGTACTGGAATATTATAAGAGCATAAAATTAAAGCATAACTGGCAATGTGTCTATTGCCGTGGTAATTACCTAGGCAATTATAATATTTTTTCCAAGGATAATTTATTAGAATAAATATTTATGAAGGATAAATAATGGTGATTAAAGATGCATGGTGGCATGAAATGTGCAACCACTCCAATGTGTAATTGAATACACACAGGAGTGCTTATTAGTTCATCAAGAATATACATAATTATTTCAACTTCTAAAATCATATCACAAATTGATTAAAATGAAACATCCCACTTGAGAAGGCCAAGACTCGCTAGCAGGTTGCTCCGCCATAGAAGAAGAAAGAACACCGCTATCATAAAATATTAGTATTAGGTTATTTATGTGGAACCGTACTATTATACCAGGTATTTCACTCACGCTTTTTGAATCGCATGATTGTAGCAATCCTTAACTTCAGATATCCGTTTGCTGTATCCTTTCATCGAGTCAAACAGGGTTTGAACGTAAGAGTGGATGTAAATAACTTCGTCTCTAAACAAAGCAATTACCCAACTTGACTCAAGTGCGCTAATCCACATCTTATGACCTTGGTCTTGTCCAATTTTATGGTGGCACAGAAGAAATCCAACTGGAAAATGAACAACATATTTATAATTCAGTCCAACGAAACTAAAAGATTCCAACATAGCTAATAGAGATTCTAACTCAATAATCCAATATTAACGATAAACTCCATGCTCCACCGATATTTCACTTTATTCTATCACCCCAGACGCGCTATGAATAATTCATTTCAATATGAATAATTAATTATTAATTTTGGGCAAGAAAAGCATAATATAACTGTGGAAGAAGTCAAAACTACTCACAAATGATCCACTTATCTACTAACTCCAGTGAAATGAATTCACATGACATTGTTTCAGTCTGAAGGGGTTTCAGTAGTTGTCCAGGATTTCCAACAAGGCTAAGTTTTTGATCAGACCTATAAAACAAGAAAATAAATATGAGTTAATAAATATCAGCTCGCCAAGGAAGGCCATAAGGGTTCATCCATTTTTATGATATTCCAAAAGTCCTCCACGCGGCTACATACATGCTGAGTATACAGTTGAACAAACAGTGAAACAAACAAAGAAATCCACAGAAAACGGAAATGTTATTCTGGATGTAGTTGATTCCAACACGTCTTTTCTCTCAACCTGCTCATTTCCATCAAAAGTTCCACTTAATTCCTTCAAAACCCAATAGGTAGCGCCACTATCACCTTTCTGAAACTGGTATGAGCGAGCCAATGCCAAGAGCCTGCTTATCCTTTTCTGTGACGCTACTGCTGCAACTGCCTTCCACTCGCTTACCAACATCCATCATGACCAACCAATACCAACACCTACAGATAAGCGTGCCGATGATTTTTTATTCAGGTTCGTACCTCCAAATCTGGTGTAGAATTCATTACTAAAACGTTATAGTTGACTGTGCACTGGGACCCACCAATCACCTCAGGGCACAAAGTTTTTCAGATCGCACAAACAATTTCTCAAAATGGGCAAATTACATTCTGCTTGATGCGATAGTTAGCGTCCCTGCCTATCGTCAGGAATGGTTATACTCATTGACTTGGAAATCAATCCAAAACGCTGTGACAACATTCTGGTGTTCATTTTTTCTCATTGAGCTGAGGTTATAGAGAAACCTCAAAAAAGGGGTCCTGTCAGACTTGAAAGAAAAACGAATCACTCCCTAAATATAATTGACTTCCCCTAATTATAACTGAGATTCCACCCTAACTCGAAGCAACTCCTTCAATAAGATATTACTTACCG
This sequence comes from Stenodema calcarata, assembly GCA_963920205.1. Taxonomy (NCBI): domain Eukaryota; kingdom Metazoa; phylum Arthropoda; class Insecta; order Hemiptera; family Miridae; genus Stenodema; species Stenodema calcarata. The sequence continues at coordinate 11,388,890 of OY986057.1, read as the reverse complement.
CCATTTATCTGCAGATAAGTTCCGATTCATGTACACCGGCCATAATGACATTAGTGCTGTATAAAGTAGTTTAGAATGAGGAACGAATTCTTCAGATAACTTTTTCAAAGGGGGATCATACTCCATTATCATTAAACCTAATCTTGGAAAACTGGAATCACTGCAACACAAAAAGGACATTAACACTAATGTGAAAAACCAAATATTGAAAGATGATCCATACACTATTCTTTACCTTTGATTATGCATCATTTCATGAGCAGCATTAAATAAACCAAGTACTGCTTTTCGATCCTCGACTCTTGAAAGGAGAATCATCAGTGACACATAGGTGACACAAATATCAAGATATCCTTTAGTAAGTTCGTAGTTCAAGGTCTGTGAAACAAAAGAGTAATTACAATAGATGAGCAATCGATGGAGATGTAAAAAATTCGAACACCAGCCCAAACACCGGTGATGCAAGAAATCTAAGCAGTCAAAAATCACAAGCATGGAAATTCAGAACATGGTCTCGATTTTGAGGATCCTTTCCTCCAGTAGAATGACATGCAGTACCCAGCACACTATGGCCACATAGTGAATTTCCCAGGGATTTGTCTAGTTCTCACAATTGCAAACCCTGTCTAGTACCCCTTCTTATTGACCTAGGGCTTATGGGTCAATTTTGAACGGGTGCTTATGGATGAAGTTTTTTAAATTTGATTTTCTAGTTCAACTTAGATATCTTGAAACATAAACCCACCAATTTTGAAGGGGTGTCCAAGAAATAATAATTACTTGGTCGATTCCAATGGTTTGTTATCGAAAATAATAAACCAAAACCAGTTTTCTCCAAAAAAGTGAACACAATACTACGAGTAAAACAGCAATTAAAGAGAGTATAGGGTCATACAGCACCTACTATATACAGACACACCCTAAGAAGATCAAACACTAGGTGAAAAAACCTCATTATAAACGATTAGTGTATCATTTATAATATAATGTATACATACTAGATCCAAATGTAGCTGACAGGCATCCATGGTTGTGAGTAACTCACATACATTATCTTTGAAATCGAGGAGATCCACAAAAGTATAATAATACAAGGACAATGACTTGATGATTTCACTTCTTATCTGAGAAATAGGTTGAAGCTGAAACGATTCGAAGAAAAGTAATTACAGTTAGAACATCAAACATAATTAATCCGGCGCTCTTATTGGGACACCCACTATATTATAGCCGGTATCCCAACAAGAGCGACGGATTTAAATTTACCGCCATTTTGTTAATACGAGTTGTAAGGCGATTTAAAAAAAAAATATCACGTACAGACCACTCGATTAAAGAATGTGGAGAGGTATTCAAACAAAGAAGTTCAATTACCATTGTAAAAAAAAAAAAAAAAAAAAAAAAAAAAAATTTGAACAGAGTTTTTGTGGCCCAAATTGGATGTAATTAATGGGGAGGACATGTTTTTCCACACAGCATGACATGCTGTGTGGAAAAACATGTCCTCCTCATTGTGAAACAATGGTGTTACTGCAGAACAAGTTTCCAGGCTGTGTCTTTTCTCGATTTGGCGATCAACATTGGCCATCAAGATCGTGCGATCTAACTTGAAGAGGATATGCGGCGCGTTATTGGTGAAGCACAACATAATAACCCTGTGGCAGAGGTTTCTTGGTGGACATTTGCCTGATGCTGTATTTCACGTTTAATGGAACTAATTTCTTTATGTTGAAATAAAAATGTTAGCTTAATTCAAAAAATGAGAGTGTTTTTCCAACCTAAACTCAAATCCGGCGCTCTTGTTGGGACTACCTTTACTACTTAATGAAACATTAGTTTCTGTTAAAATTTTGCAATAGCGTCCCGTATTTTCCTACAACGTTTAGGTTTGGTAAGGAAAGTAGTAACTCAGGTCCAGGTCAGAATGCATTGTTATTTATGTGCCATTATGAAGTAATAGGTGGGACATTCATAACTGGACAGCCGTTCACGAGGGGACAAAACAATGGAAAAGCTTTAGCTTCAAAAAACGAGTGTTTTGGAAAAACTGATCCATGAAAAGTGTAATTTTGCATTTCTTACCAATTCTAATACGCTCAGTCAAACCAAAATACTTAATTCAAAAAGCATTTTGGCAGACAAAATAATTATCAACATTTGAGTTTTGAATTCAAAATAGAAGGAATAAAGTAGGTAGAAGATATTTTGCAAGGTACGTCAAAACGTGAACTTTTCTTCTCATATGTCGACGGCAAAAAATGACGAATTGCAATACTTACACTCTTGATATCGATGTTAGGAAATCTTCGGACAATATACTTGATGGATGAATCCAAATTTTTATCAGAAAGGAATCCTGGTTTTGATTTGGCGTCTCCACAAGCCTGTAGATTAAATATTAGAATATAGTTAAAGTATTATTACATATCGCAAAACATGAAGAAATAAATATAGTTTATTAAATTCCTTTTCATGTTATGGAAACTTGGATTGTAAACAGCACGCACAGAAGGACTGACTTTTATATGAGAACTTGCCTACAGCTGACTAAACAATACCCTAGCGCCGGTTTGTTCCTAGATGGAATCTGTTCGAACTTCTACGCATATTCAGTAATGAGCACGGCTATGATTAACGTATGCTTCAATCTATGGAAGTTTAAGAAGCACAATCTGGTCTGCACCGTCCATACAACGAGAACATATGCACATGAAGGTTATGCGCCTCCCAGTGAAAAGCATACCTACCTACTAGATTCGTATTTTATCTCTTTCGGAATTCAGTAAGGACTCAGTACGATACTTGGGACTCACGTTGGACAGGAAGCTTTAATAAAAAGAGCACATCAGAACTTGAAAAAAAAAAAATACGAGTAATTCGCCAACTCAAACGTCTGCTATGCAAGCAGTCAACTCGCCAACTCAAACGGATACAAACACTGCAGAACCGAGTTCTACGACTAATCACGTCCGTAACTCCACCCTACACGTAGACCTGGATATCCCAGAGGCACAAACCATCCTACGAGACTCCTAGTCAAAGCTGAATACATCGATGAGAAACCGCCCGCCACCGCGAATCCAGCGGTGCTTGAATAGAAAAACATCACAATTCCTCCTTACCGAGGGCTGAATGAAATGCTCGATGCTACTAATTATGTTATCTAATTGTTATCCTAATATGTTTTTGTTATTATCAATGTTTCTGCGTTTATCTGGCATGTCGGACGGTCGCTGGACCGAACCCTACAATCAGGCTACACGAAATTGTAAGTTTTCATTCATTTAAAAAAAACTACTTCACAACCCTCGCTAGATGTTGACTCCGTCCCCTCGGAGTTTCATAGGGCAGGGTGAGTTGTAAGAAGTAAGTAGTGCTGGAATCTCCGCTATGCTTCAAAGAGTTATGAACATTGCAAACATGTTATGGTCATAGGGTCATATGTTATGGTCATCACAGTGCACACAACGTACTCATCAACCCATGACATGTCTCACATCAGGTACTTGAAACAGAGATATTCACCAGGACAACAAACCTTTTTGATGTTGTAAATTCTTGTCAACATTCCGATACCCCTATCATTGATAAGGATTAGCTTTTCAGCCAGCTTCTTTTGACAAGGCGGTATCTGTCGTGACATTATTTCACCGTCTTACGAGAATTCAATTAAAACAATTTTTCTTCATTCACTCAAATACGAGACGCACACAAAAAGATCACTGCCCAACTGACACTGCCATAGTAGATTGTTGACAAGTCTACAAAAGCCGGAAAGCATCAGTTTATCAGATGGATGATGTCATGGATGAACAATTAAGTAAACAGATGGATGTAAGAAAGACTTCCATCAACCGTGGTACTAGCAACATCTCGCAACGCTTAGTAGCGGGGAATAAGGTAACCAGTGAAGAGGTTCGTCGCACCCAATCGTTCTACCTAGTTGTCAGTTTATAGTTGATGTACGAAGTTGCAGTACAAACAAGAGTGTTTTCCATCTTGGGAAAAATTATAATTTGATTACCACATAGGTACGGCTGAATAGAATAGGATCGAAATTTATAGAGTTACATCCTACAACGTAATTGTGTACATACCTAATACTTTCTACTGTTTTTCTGGCTCCTTAAAATTTTTTCTCGGGCTGCTCGAAGAAGACTGTCGAAGCTTTCATTCGATCTTGACTGGTGGAAAGGGCTGTAAGTAGGTTGTGGTGCCATCGAATCCAAATCTGTGTATCTCTGCTTGCAGAACGCTCTACGTCCACCGAAACAGTCGTCGTATCGAGGCTCCATTGGGTTGTTGTTGCCATGCTCTACAGCTTTGTAAGCATCGCCTTTGTATGCAAACGTCACGAAACCGTAGTTATCACCTCGTTCCCTGAAGTGCAAGCTGATGTCGACGATGGGCCCAAAGCTCTGGAATCGCTCTCTCAGCTGAGCTTTGGTAATCCCTTCTTCAATTTGCCCAACGTATATAACCCTCCGTTCTTCAACTTGCTTCTGACGTTCTCCGGTACTCCAATAATCTGATCGTCTTGAACCTCTGTCGCTGGAGACCCTGAGCGAGTATCGTCGGCTGCGAGTATCGTCCTTCTTCTGTAGCAGAACGAGACCGAGAACGGCCATAATACCTAGAACTTCGCGAGCTGCGTGACCTCGATCCAGAACCACTCCTAGACCTGGAAGAAGAAGAGCTACTGCTCGAACTGGAGCGTGATCTGTCGTGTCGGTCTCTACTCCTGCTAAGGTGAGTTGCCCTTCTTCTTCTATCTCTACTCCGGACTCGGACACGACTGGAACTTACACGGGATTCTGACGAAGAGCTCGAAGAAGATCTGTGCCTATAGCGTGACCTCGTCCTTTCACGGCTTCGCGAGCTTTTTCGTCTTCTATCTTCGTCATACTTTTTAGGGGAGACCTCCTTGGGAACCTCCAGGGTTGAACACCTACTATTATTCTTGTCTTCAACAGGTTTATGCTCTTCGAATTTGTCCTTGGGAGGGCGCTGAACCCATTTGTTTGACATAATCGCTTCTCCGATCGTTCCAGTTTTTACATGCGAGCTAATTCTGGCGAATTTTCTTCGACTCCGGTACTCATCGAGGTTGAGCTTCTTCTTTTTGGGTTCGTTTTTGACATTTTATGTCTTTACTCTGCACATAACTCGAAAAACGTTACACAAAAAGCGTCACACGAAATCGTCACGAAAATTTCTGATGATTTTCGCTTACAACCGATTCGTTGCTACGGATCTTTATCTTCGCCAGTTATCATTGTACAAAAATCGTTCACCACTCGTTGGATAGCTCTCGATTTACCTAACCATATTACGTTAACCACTGCGGAGTGCGTGGCCGACAAGCTGCGGTATGAGCGTGATTGTTTAAATAATTGTTTACACACAGGTGATCATTCTCAATAATTTATATTGTCAACACGAATGCAAGCTTCATAATTTATGATGAACCCTACAATTAAGTATAACAACTACGCCACTGGGGTAGGTGATGTAGCATTGTTCGAAGGCCTCTGAATCCCTTCTTTAAAGACATAAAATGTCCCAATGTGTTGCAGACTCGTATGCAAGCATTTACTTCTCGACTGTATCAACAATAGTTTGTTGTTGTCTGGAATAAACTGCATTTATCTTGTTCGTAAACTGGTTCAGCTTCATTGTTGATTCCAGACAGCGGTTTAGGAACTTTTGTTTTTTTACGCAAGCCAAGTGTGGGGATACGAACAATTTGCACAGGTGGAAAAACTTTTGAAATGTTTTGTGAAAAAATTGTTCCACTTGCCCGCGAATACCCCTGACTACATGGTATATTTAGAATGCAATGTAGAGCAAATTTATATGTACACTCTTGGCAACTGCGTAAATTATGTGATGGAGGTGTTGGAGAGCCATAGAACAAGATGGACTAATGTGATAGCTCGGGAGGTCATTGAAAAGAAGGTATCGTGGGCAGCACACTGGACAGTTGGCGGGGAGGCATGGGGTGGAATTGCTCTTGGATGCGGACGAACCGAAGAGGATGCAGCAGCGAATGAATGATGTCATGGAGAGGGGAAAAAATAGCTTCATGGAGACCTGTAGATTGAAGGCGAGTGCGGCTCAATACCATACATTGTATCAATGTTTAGGCCCGCCGAATTACATAAAAGATGTTAATCTCAAACAATGTATCGTAAGAACTATTTGTAGAACCCGCTGTGAAATGTTGGATTTGAATTATAAGCCGTGGATCTTGGAACGCACCTACACGTGTCCACTGTGTAATTCAGGGGAGGATGAGACGGTGTTGCATTTTTGGCCCAGTGTCATATCCTGAGGGGCATTTGCAGGGAACATTTTGGATGTTTGTATTAAATACAAATTTTGTCTAGTGAAGTAGCGAAGGAATATTTAAATGGAAAAGATTGGTTGGCACTGGGTTGGTACATACTGAAAGCGCTAAGGTATAGGCAGACTTTGGTAGATGAATGGAATTTTAATGCCAAAGAATTTGTTGTACTTATTCATATGATGTTTATTTTATGTAATTTGTTAAATAATGAATGTGTGTTGCGTTATATGGTTTGTTATATTATGAGGTTGTTTTTTATTGTTATGGTTAATGAAGAATTATTGTTGAGAATACCTAAGTAATTGAGCGACCATATGATAGAAAATAGTAATTTATCTATGTATATTAGAAAAAATCAAATTCAAATGACATTGTTATTTATAATGAAATCCGAACTCCGGCTCATTTTGTTTAATAAAGCATTTCAAAAATCAAAATCAGTGGATTTTTTTATATTAGTATTTGACGTTCTAATCCATTCATGATGAACAGGAAGGGATTGTAGTGTGGGTTGGATAGAGGAGAAATGTGAGACTGGGTTGGGAAGTACATCCTGTGACGTACGAGATTCAGGGGGAGGAGAGTTGAAGAAGTCTTCTTGTGAACGAACGGGTGCTGATGGCTGGGATCTTTGCTCGTCACTCGGCAGGCAGAGGTTCCGCAAACGACCGTCAGGTCCCGGCACCTCCTGGACCAGCAAGAACGAGAAACCTTTGCGGGACCCCGCGACGGCCAAGGCAACCGACCGAGGAGTTCTGCTGACGCAAGGAGGGGAATCCGGCGAAAGCCCCAAAGGAAAAACAAAAATGCTGATCTCGCGTCTGGGGCTGAGCGGAGCGTTTCGGTGTGAGAAGGGGCAGAAGGAATACGGATCGGAGAGATAGACGGGGTTCGAAAGTAATTCAGATACCTACGGACTCCTTCGCGCAGAACACCTAGTACAGTTGCGGTATAGTGCATATTGCGGAAAGAACGGAAAATTGACGGTACAGAGAATAGTGGTGAAGGAACGGAAAAACATCCCGAGTCATAGGGATATTCGCGCTACCGAATTCCGGAATTCGTCAGTCGGGCGCGTCATCGGACTTTAGTACGGGGAGCCAGGTAGGACTGTTCCAAACTTTATTATTGACTATCATTTTCTGGTTTCATGTAAAGGTTCCCAATTTATTTGTTCGTCCTTATTTATCCATAATTGGATAATAAAGTAGTGTCTGAGTACAATATAATAATAGTAGCAACATAATAATAGTAGTTATTGGGACATTTTGGGTTTTATTGTTTACTGTTTTATTGATTCCTTGTTTCATTTGTATTATTCATTTATTCATCCATTATTCATTTATATTATTATTTTACTGTCCAGTTGTGCATTTGGTTTGGGCGCGGAAATTTCAGTTGGAAAAATAGAGGTTACATTTACAGAACAGTTGGGTTTTGTTTATTTATTTTCCCCTGAAACAGCCACTGGGGCGGTCACACTTCTGATATTGGTTTATTACTTTCGATAATGGACCTTTGTAATCGACCAAGAAAAAAAAATACCCCCCCTCAAAATTTGAGGGTTTACGTTTCAAGATACGTAGATTCCAAAAATCGAATAAAAAAAAAACTTTAAATTCTTGATATAAGGGTTTATTATCTTCTTTGTACAGATCACCCTTCTGTCTAGATCACTGAATGATGCATTAGTTATTATTATGAATTATACTGGAGCTCTTTGAAGATGAAGAAACGTGGTTGTTACTTGAGATGTTTTCACGGTTCATCTGCTCTAATCTGAGAACGGAATGAGATATCGCAATTCTGACTTCACCATCGTATTCAGCGTTGGCAAATCAATAAACTGAGATGTTACTTGACAAAAATGAGACAAAATTGAACATTTATCTCTGCTAACATTCAACATCAGATGTTTCAACAGCAGATTCTGTTCTAAACTGATAACGGAATGAGATATCGCAATTCTGACTTCACCATCGTTTTCAGCTGTTGAAAAATCTATAAACTGAGGTGTTAGTCAGGAAAAAAGGAGGCAACATTTGTTATAAAACCAGTAAAATGGAGGCATTTCACATTTTAAAAAACTATTTGTAATAGGTAACCATGTTTGAAATGTCGTAAAGGATCGAGCTAAATGACGGAGTCATGAGTCCAATTATTCCCTCAAATAATCGATTTTTAAGTCTCGAGAATAGATTGTTTCTTTGTGGTTCGTTCGGAGAAACCTGCCCTGGACTATCCCGAGCAGTCCAGAGCTCTAATCCAGAGCTGACAATCCTGGACTCGTGACGCCACCAGAGCAGTTCCGGATCGTCCCGGTTTCGTGCCTTGTCCGAACGCTTTTTCTTTGTCCAGGGCAACTCGTCCGGGATCGTCCCTTGTCTTCTCCAAACGGCCAAAAGTAGGGAGGGGGCAATCCTGGGCAGTCCCGGACGTTCTCCGAACAGACCCTTGGTCGATCCCAATGGTTTATTATCGATCCTTTTTCCGCAGGAAGGAGTCGGAAGAAGTCGATCTTTTTGGGGCCAATCGATTTTAAAATGTATCGATACTTTTCACCATCTCGCCTCTTATCAAGAAAGCGGCCTTGGTTATCAAGTGTCCGAGGCTTGTGCAAATAGTGGATGTGGATGGTTCATTTTATGACTCACAACATCAATAGTGACTAACAAAAACACTAGGCTTTTAGGATCAATGCTCTTGAAAAGACATTAATAGTGTTATAATTGATAGGTACATCAATTCATGACCATCGCCGTATCTGAGTCACGCTTTTCACTGACACTCCTTGTTATTTTTTCTATCGTAGGTCCTCTCGAGAATCCACGCTGAGCACATTGCAAAAGTTCAATTGAATACATTGATCGATCATTTATATAAGTGAACTACAACGATATTAAACTATGCAATATTGACGGCTGTTCAGTTTTCACCAGTTCTAGTGTTATTACTTGTGTCTATCTGAAGTCCGGTATCAATAAGCGTCGTGGCACATTCTTATGGATTCCTCGAGGCTGCTCAGGAAAGTCATCATAGACTTCGTCGTTTTATCAGCAGGTAATAAATTGCTGTTGGATCGAAAAGCCCCCTAGAGCTCTCTCATGATATTACGAATTGGATCACTTAGAAGTGTATTGTATTTTCTCTAATGAAAACATTTATTCCACCTAACCATCTATTCACTGGACCTCATGAGAATCCAAGCACTGCATTGAACACATTCTCATTGGTTCGTAATGGAATGGTATTTCAATGAGAAATTACTTGCGGCAGTGACTTAATTAATTATTTTCGTAATACACTTATATAAATATCCTGTTACTCAAATACACAGGTATTCTTGTTTCCTCGTTGTAAAACTCTTCACGTGTCAGTTGGATAATTTCAAAAGAAGAGTGTTTTCAAAATTAGTAATATTTTTCTTTAATATTCACGTACCCCTACTTTTAATGATCACGTAGTTGCAATTTGGTAATCTATGAAATGTGAACCAATGAAAGGATTGCAGAGGCAATTTTCTGGTCTGATGGGCAACATTATAAATGCAATTAGGTTGTATAATGGATAAATTAGGTTGTATATGTATATATATATATATTTTTTTTTTTTTAGTGGCCTTGCCTATACTATTCTTTCGGTTGTTTGGAAATCCTTCTGTGAGAGGGTTCTTTTGCAATGACGAATCCATCAGATATCCATTCAAGGATTCTACTGTACCCAGCATTGCTTTGTACTTTGTTGGACTTGGACTTCCGTTTATAGTGGTTAGTTTTTGTGTATAAACGTGACTGTTGCTTATTAATTTTATTGTCTTTGTATGTTTAACCGCTTAATTTTTGTGATAGAAATGTAATTGAAAAAGGCCGTTTTCAGCGATATGAATTGAAAGAATTTTCATGGCTCTAACAAAGGGTGGCTGGTCATATTTGGTTCTCATACATGACGATAACATGATGAATTAATTGCCATAAAAATTCGAATAATATCAGTATGTTACCGGGTCCAAAATAGGTACGCCTGGGAAATTCGTTGTCTAGCTTTGATGTTGTTATTAGTAATATAATCTATCAATATGCTGGGGGTGAATTCTACAACTAATTTGTGACTAAAAATTCCCTATGACTCATATTTTTTGCTCCACTTAAAACCCGGGGTTTTTCCACTTTTAAATTGTTTTCGTGTTTTCAACCTTACGTCACAAAAACGGCAATAACTCCCTTTTTTCTCTAGTAAACCTAAATATGAGGGTACCGTTGGAAAGAGCATTAAATTTCCTATCTCTCTGGTGCCAAACCAAAATCTTTTGCTCAAGTGTAACGGGTAAACAATCAGCCTAAAAAGAAAAATTTGTCAAATCCCGGAAATTTCCAGTTTTTTAAATCGCCTGTAAAAGCTATTACTTGAAAGTTTTGTACTGTTACTGCAAAAGTTGGCCATAAAGCTCAGCTTTCCAACGGTACTTATCCTCAAATTTGAATTTACATAGGAAATCAAGGGAGAATATGTCGTTTCCCAGCCGGAAAACGTGCTTTTTTTCATGCGAATTTCGCTAGGAGGAAAAACTCTGCAAATTCTTGACACAACGGTTTATTATCTTCCTTGTGCAGATCACCGTTCTGTCTATACCAGACTGTGCTGCAAATCGGCACCATACCATATTCTCACCGTACTCATACCATACCATACGAATTTCTTTCCTATCATACCATACTGTACTATACCAAATCATACATACAATATTATACCATACCATACTCATACCATGTCATACAAACCGAGTGAATATTGAAATGTCATCCATTTCTGACCTATATATAAAATTTCAAGTATCTAGCTCATCATCAAAATTTAATTTGTATTATTACAACAAAAAGGTAGGTATTATTTAAACAATTTTACAGACAAGAAACCGAGTGAATATTGCATTGTCATCCAGTTCTGAACTATTTTTAAAATTTCAAGTCAATAGCTCATCATCAAAATTTAATTTGTATTATTACAAAAAGGTATTATTTAAACAATTTTACAGATGAGAACCCGAGTGAATATTGCAATGTGGTCTATCCCCGACTCACGGTTAAAATTTCTAGACTGTAGTTTACCGGGAAGATGACAAAAGGTAGTTTTATTCTGGGCGTCTGGGGGTTGGCTCACATAACGGCCGTTTTCGACGCGAAAGTTTAGTGTTTTTCCTAAACCTTTGCGCGGTCACTGTGAACGAACGGCTGGTCGCAAAAAAAATCCAATTGGTCTTAAAAGATTCGTAATTTTTCAGGTCATTCAAAAGTGAACTAAAAAGTACACCGTTTCATGAGAATTTTTAGAGATATGACATTGTCGAAATTTCAAAGTTCGTTTTGAACCCCTTCCCCTTGACCTAGGGTTATGAAAAGTTTCGAGGATCATTGTGGGGCTGGTAGGAACCCATAAAAAAAATTTCGTAATTTTAAATCAACGCTAACTGGGCAAAGTGCCGCGGACGGACGGATTTTTTAAAATTCAATTTTCTGAATCTACGTATCTTGAAACGTAAACCATCAAATTTTGAGGGAGGGGGGGGGGTAAAAATGTTTTTCTTTGGGCGATTCCGATGGTTCATTATCGAAGATGATAAACCAAAAGTTCTGCGTTATCTTCTGCATGGATTCGAATGGTGATACACTTCTAAGCAACTCAGACTGTTGATGTTAAAGCGGAGCGGGTGTTCCTCACTGGGAATGGCCTTTTTGGACTCGTTATGTTCAAGACCACTGTAAACAATGTTGTATCGTTTGCTGAGTTTATGTCACTGACTCAACGACAAACAAAAACATGCTCATAGCATGTGGGATAAGATTCACCGATCCCGTTTCTACTTACCACAAGAATTCGTTAGCATAGTTTCCCTTTTCCAATATACATACCCTTGGAAACACATTTCTGTGGGTGTAGGCCAATTTGGGAGTCTACTCTGATATTACCGCACTGATTCGGGAGCCTTTTGATTGGTAAAACCATACACCAATACCATATCAGCGTATTCAGCACTTGAAAAAGTTGCCATCACAAAGACCAGTAGGTGGGACACTGACCCCATTCCAACTATTGATATCAACACGCTGCTATGAGTATATTTTTGTTTGTAGTTTAGTCAGTGACATGGAATCCAAATGATTTTGGGGAAGAAACTTGGGTCAGTATAATTGTACAGAGCATGGTCATTTAGCAATTGAGATATTGGCCTTGCAATAAACGTATTTCAGATGTATTTCTATTCGTCCCTTCTATATGTTCACATTTGAATGTCACTGACACTGACTTGAATGTCTTCTTTTCTTTCAGATGTGTGTCACAGAAATATTGCTAGCCAATACAAGCACTGCATCCACAACATCAATATATTTATTTGGAATGAGGATACCTCTTTGGGTGGCCAAAAGTTATGAAATGTTTGGAATGTTTTGCTTTGGCGCTGTATGTTCACAATTAATTACTGATGTTGGGAAGTACACTATTGGCAGACTGCGCCCCCATTTTTATGATGTTTGTGACCCAAACATTGACTGCACATTATCAATGTACCAATATAAATATATAACTAATTATACTTGCAGAGGTTCATCTTCAAGAAAACTTCTAGAAGCCAGGTATTAATTTCTATACATTACTTTTTATTTTGAAAGTAGAGAACCATATTGTACCTATTTATTGAATTTATTGTGCAGAATAACCTATAACAGCGTAGTATTGTGGTCAGCCATAATTGCATACTATGTTGTGTAGTGGTAGATATCTAGGGATGCGGGAGCGTCCCGCCCACCAAGAAAACCGAAGCCCTGAAACCGAAGCGACTGAGTCACTGAGTACGCGACGGAACCAGTTGGGTTTTTCAACCCCCTGTAGCTCGGCCCCTGAGTGTCTCGGGAGTTGATTTTTACACACCAACTCTCGTGGCGCACGTGAGGACGTAAACCAAATTTCAATCCTTGGGACCATCAGATTTCGGGGGTATAGCAGTTTTAAAATCACTATTTTTCACGTTTTCGTGTTCTTCTCGTTGTTGTTCATTGACGGGGCTACAGCCCAGCAGACAAAACGGATCGAGGTGAAATTTTGCACACTCGCTTGTTATGCTCCAAGGGAGTGCCTTTTGAACATTTTGTCTACTTGCCCCCATCCCCCATTGATCCTTCCTGACTACACTAGTTGCTACTAGAGATGCAATTATTGGAGAACAATATCTTTATATCGACTATCGATATTTCAAAAAGATATCGAAATAGCAATCCGATATATTGGTGAAAAATATCGATATATCGGCATTCTATATTTTTTGTCGCATTTGTTTTCCAACAGAACAAACCTAAATTCCAAAATACGAATTCAATTTATAAAGATCTCAATGTTTGTTAGGACGGTATTGGACTGTGGTCGCCCATTTAGGGGAGTGGAGAGGAAGCGGGGCAAAGGAGGACGAAATGGCTGCGGTACAATTACGAGGAACACTTACACAAGTCACTGTGTGGAACAAAATGAGTGAATGAAGAAATGATACGATAGGAATTAATTAATGAACTTGAACCCCATACGAGTTATCAATAAGGAAGCGAATGAATGGTTACAACACGAATATCAATAAGGAAATGAATGACTGAATAATTTAACACTACCCGGCCAATAACGACATTCTACTCTCCTACCTTTGTCCTTGTTTTGGGATTGTAGTCTATGTCCCGCGATCGAACTTGGTACCACTGCAAATGTTCGCTTAACACTTCGTCAATTGAGATGATTCCGTTATCGGGGAAGGACATAGGAGGGTTCACTCCCGGCTCCGATGCATAGGGGTGGGGGTTTATTGGGAAGCCGAAATATAGGTAATAATTTTAAATTCTTCCTTCCGGTGAGACAGATGAGTATTATTATTGGTACCTATTTAAGATTATAAGGGTTCGTAAAGCGATAGGTGAAAGTGGCAGATGGATCCAACCCCAGTTCTGCCCGTCCGGGACAGGTAACAGAGGTAGATGGACACACCCCGAGTTCTGCCCGTCCACGACGGACCCGACAGCTAGTTGTTCTAAACGATCCCAATTTTGAGCTAACGCCACAATTTCTGATTCTCGACTCCTTCACGCCACAATTTCCCCAAAATGTCTGATCGATTCCGACCTACCGTCATAATTTCGCCAAAATGTTCAATAGATTCCGATTCCGACCTCGACCCCTTCACCCATTCCGTCTGAGACGCCACCTGATATGAGAGGAGCCAGCCAGACGCGAGCTCAGCGTTTTCGATTTTTGGCGGCGCATCCGCGTCAGCGGTTTTCTATGGGAACCGGGTTGCCGTTCACAAGGACCTTTAAGCGAAAATCATTTGATTTCAGGTTCAAATTCCCTGTGTTGGTTTAATCACTTATTTCAATTGAAATTTCCAATGAACTTTTGAAATTTGAATGAAATTTCCTATTCAACTAGTTATTAAAACCTTCCAAATACCTATTAGTATTCAATTAATGTATAATTTAAAAAAAAAATATGATTTTTTGTAAAATAGAGTAATTTGGGATATCAAATACATAAAAGTAGCATTGGCCTCATTTCCTCTGTGTTTTTTCGAATAGCTTTTCATTTGAATAAAGTTATTCAAAGAAAAAATCAGAGAGAAAAAAAAAGAAAAAACTCTGCAAATTCTTGACACAACGGTTTATTATCTTCCTTGTGCAGATCACCCTTCTGTCTATACCAGACTGTGTTGCAAATCGGCACCATACCATATTCTCACCGTACTCATACCATACCATACGAATTTCTTTCCTATCATACCATATTGTACTATACCAAATCATACATACAATAATATACCATACCATATTCATACCATGTCATACAAACCGAGTGAATATTGAAATGTCATCCATTTCTGACCTATATTTAAAATTTCAAGTATCTAGCTCATCATCAAAATTTAATTTGTTTAAACAAATAGGTATTATTTAAACAATTTTACAGACAAGAAACCGAGTGAATATTGCATTGTGATCCAGTTCTGAACTATTTTTAAAATTTCAAGTCAATAGCTCATCATCAAAATTTAATTTGTATTATTACAAAAAGGTATTATTTAAACAATTTTACAGATGAGAAACCGAGTGAATATTGCAATGTGGTCTATCCCCGACTCACGGTTAAAATTTCTAGACTGTAGTTTACCGGGAAGATGACAAAAGGTAGTTTTATTCTGGGCGTCTGGTGGTTGGGTCACATAACGGCCGTTTTCGGCGCGAAAGTTTAGTGTTTTTCCTAAACCTTTGCGCGCTCACTGTGAACGAACAGCTGGTCGCACAAAAATCCAATTGGTCTTAAAAGATTCGTAATTTTTCAGGTCATTCAAAAGTGAACTAAACATTACACGGTTCAGTTAAATATTTGGAGATATGACATTGTCGAAATTTTAAATTTCGTTTTGAACCCCTTCCCCTTGACCTAGGGTTATGAAAAGTTTCGAGGACCATTGTGGGGCTGGTCCAAACCCAGAAACCAAATTTCGTAATTTTAGCTCAACGCTAACTGGGCAAAGTGGCGCGGACGGCGTACGGCGTACGGCGTACGGCGTACGGCGTACGGCGTACGGCGTACGGCGGACGGACGGATTTTTTTTTATTCGATTTTCTGAATCTACGTATCTTGAAACGTAAACCAACAAATTTTGAGGGGGGGTTAAAATTTTTTTTTCTTTGGGCGATTCCAATGGTTCATTATCGAAGATAATAAACCAAAATCAGAAGGACTGTTGGAAAGCAAAATAAGCAAACCTAACTCAAATAAAGAGTTCTCTTTATTTGAGTTAGGTTTGCTTATTTTGCTTTCCAACAGTCCTTCTGATTTTTTCTTTTTTTTTCTCTCCTGGCGTCTCCCTCTCCTGACATCTTTGGGTAATATACCTAGTTGGGAGTAAAGCGGTAGGGGCCAATTCTTTGACTCCGTGCCTGTGACTGGCCTGGCTTCTGGGGACAGTGGAGAAACCAGCATTCTGAATAGCTCCCATCGGTACCGCGGGAGAGGGGGAGCTCAGGATCAGAGCTTGTGTTATTTTCTGGTGTGTCGGCTCACCCTCCTCGAACGAACCCTCTTCTGATGCCTCTTGAGAGGAGCTGGGCTTGTAAATGAAAGCTCGTCTGCAGATGAAGTACTCAAAAGGGTGGCATCGTCAATAGGAGAGGATCAGAGGACCAGAACCTTAAAGCTCAGTGAAAAATTCTCCATTGAGTAGCATCCGATTGCAGCGATCACCTTCCAGTTCAAGGCCACACGGGAAACCGCAAGCTCATAGCGGGTGCCCATGAGTGTCTGTGTGTATTCTAGCGCGCGCGTGTGAGTATGTCTGCTGACTGTTTTGCCATCGGCAGGGCAGCGCAGGCTATTCGTGGTTGCTCTTGTAATGCGCAGGCGTCGCTTTTGCTGGAATGCGGAGGCCGTTGGATTGATATATCCATGCTGTTGTTTCATTGTTCATAGTTTTTAGTTGTTGTTTTAGTTTAATAATAGAAGGCTTCTATATAATAGTTTTATATAATATATTCCTAAAATGAACGTTTAGTCGTTTAGTTTGCAAAGTTTTAGCGAAAAATTTGACAGGTGCCAGATCTCAAGGGCTCGTCACCGTGAGTACACTAGACATTTTAAAGTCGAGAAAATCCGAAAATCGAGTTGAAAAAAAAAAAAACAGTGGTGGCAAAATCCATAGCGTTTTTAGCGAATTTTTGAAGAAAAGGAAGCTATTGTTCTCAGTCCAAAATGTTTAAAACTCGAATTTCCGTAAAATGTTTATGCCAAAATCCGTTTCTTACCATCCTGAATCCACTACCAAAAGACACCAAAAATTCTATATATCTCCAAAATGATCTTATAAGTGCAGTAGCTAGAGTCATTCTACATGATATTAAAATTTAATATGATCTAGCATATTTAATATGATCTAGCTAAGCCTTCTTTTCGTTTTTAGGGTGAGAGAGTTAAGACAGTGTGGGGGGGGGGGGGGTGAATGGAGTGCGGTACCCCCATGTCCAGAGCCACGCTACTCTCCTGATTGTTACATCCTAGGATTTGTCAATTTGACAATACCAGCACCCCAAAAATGTTGTTCATGGTCTGAAACGTCGTTCAGTTATTTATTTGGGTTTCCCCTAATGGCAAAGGTTCATACTAATGGATGCCAATTTCAAAATTTTGTTGATATGGTTTCTCACTGGTTTGGATTTTTTAGGCTGTCTTTCCCTTCTGGGCATTCATCATTTTCTGCCTACACAATGGTTTATCTTGCTGTAAGTATGTAGCATACTTTCTCTACAATAAAACATGGTATGACTGAATGTAGTTATTGCATACTCGATCTATCCCCTCATCTCTAAAACGCAGGGAGATATTTACCGTGTTAGGTACATGATTGTTCGCCTCCAACATAGGCGTGTTGGCCATGGAGTTTTGATCTACGCCATTTTTTCCTCGACATAGAATTTACCTGGCTTGAATCTGCTTGACAGCTGGTTGATTAACTGCTGGTCCTCGTAATAAAGCATTTTCGCGTTTTAACAAAAAC
The DNA here is from genome assembly GCA_963920205.1 of Stenodema calcarata. Taxonomy (NCBI): domain Eukaryota; kingdom Metazoa; phylum Arthropoda; class Insecta; order Hemiptera; family Miridae; genus Stenodema; species Stenodema calcarata. The sequence goes on along the minus strand of OY986057.1, from coordinate 11,370,960 downwards.
ACTTGCATGGTTACTCTCTGTTAATAATTAGAAGAATTATTTCTTGTGTAATAATTAGAAGAATTAGTGTTCTTGGGTGTGTTCTCACTTCTGCAAACATCTCATTTCAGTTTTACATCCAAGCGCGTGTTCAATGGAAGGGATCAGTTCTACTGAAACATGCGGCCCAATTGTGTTGTCTCCTGATTAGTTGGGCAACTGCTTTGTCTCGAGTAAATGATAACAAGCATCACTGGAGTGACGTGACTGTCGGTCTCATCATTGGAACTACTGTGGCTGTTGTTACAGTAAGCAAGATTTCATAGTTTATGTTTAGGATTGTATTCAGTTATATATTCGGTCTTGTATTTGTTGTACTAGAAAGTGACAAATTCAGTAGTAGTAATATGCTGATCATTTGACCAAAAGCACCAAAAGCTGTTAAATTCTGCAAATTGGACTTTGTTACTTCTGTATGTTTGTCCCCTAGCTGGAGACTGCTGAGTCCCCATGAACTGTCACAATTCAGATATCTTGTACAAAGATTTGGGGGTGTAAGTTTCGAGATACGTAGATGTCAAAAATCGAGAGAAAAAATCCGTCCGTCCACCATACATCTTCCACGACACTTTACCTATTTAGCTTAGTGCTAAAATTACGAAATTTGGTTTGTGGGTTTAGATTAACCCCACAATGATCCTTGAAACTTTTCATAGCCCTAGTTCAATGGGAAGGGGTTCAAAACGAATTCAGAGCCCGTCATATCTGTTGCAAAGTGTTCCCTATATACAATAATGTAACAGAGTTTTTATATCTTTTGGAATAATACTGAATGATCAAATCTGGTTGACGGAACATAACACAAGTGAAAATATATATATATTTGTTAAGAACATTAGATCTCATCATGCGTAAACCATGAAGTTCAACAGGTGTTTTACTTTTAATTTTGAATCAAGCACAGTTTGGAGCCCGTTGACAACTGATGATGAGTGAAACAATGGGCTAAATGCACGTGTATTGAGGATATAATTCCAAAATACCATACACCTATATCTAGGGCAGGGCTTCCCAAACTGTGGTCCGCGGACGTAGAGTGAGTAAATACAATTAAAAACAATAAACATAATAATTTAATAAAAATAATAATAATAGCAATGAATACTGAAAACAAAAGTTGATGTAAAGTAGTGTGGCGGGCGGTGCTAGGGTGGTCTCTAGGTCGCGTTCCAGGAAATTTCAGAGTTGTTGCTCCTCTCCTCAATCAGATTCTTTTTTGAACCACCTTCTACCCAACCCTCTCCCCTTATACGTATACATACGAATATACCTTGTGAATGCCCTTGACAAGGTTAGGGCTCACAATGACACAACTGTTGATACCTTACAAGAAGTAGCTTGTGTTGTATAATCACAGGTGCTAGTTCTGCCTTTTCAACAAGAATAGGCATTGAGACGAATTTGGGAATTTTTGAGGTTTTGATATAGTTGGATAACTATTTCACGATATATTTGGTTACCCTAAGAGGAACAGCTGGGAAAGATTTTCCAAAAAGTTATTTTGGAAAAGCATGTACGGTAATTTCAGTTTTCCATGGGTTATCGAAATTGAAAAACTACTGATTTATCAAATCGAGATTAACATGGGAATAAAATGATGGTTTCAGGCTCTATGTTGAATTTGTTAAGAAAACATCATGCTTATACAAAATGAAGATTCTTGAACATTGAGCTAGTATTGGCTATATGAGGATTAGGTATAGATTAATTCACTCGTCACCCAAGTAATTAATTTAGAAAAAACTTTACTTTGCAGTTCTGTCTATCAATAAGAGAAGGAATTGTGGGATTTAGAAAAGTTTGTAGTAAGGAGAAAACATACTTGCTGTCAAATATACGACATTCAGACATTGTATATCATGGTCTAGGACAGTCTGTGAGAAGCAGAGGAAATCGTGAGCTGTTGACAACGTCAATCACTTGGGCCTGAGGAAGTTAGTACATTTATGTTCACGATATTTTTTAAATTGATATTCTTCCATTTACTACATTTCTTAATCCAACAATAATCAGTTGGATGGTCCATTTTTCTAGCTACGGAAGATTCTATAACTAAGTCATTTTCAAAAAAATATGGATCTCTGAACACAGAGCAATCCATGGGAGAGGTGTGATTGCCCCCTGCGTTTGTGTCATCAATTGCTCCCTGTCATGTGTTCAGTCTGTTTCTAGCAAGGCAGTAACTTGTGTAACATGAATAATACGCATGCTATAATGACCATACCACATTTTTATCATGCCATATGATACCCTAGTTTCTGAGTTTCTTTGCCTCTTGACTTCCTCTCGTGTCTAGTTGTGATTTTTAATCAACAGCTCACGTTCAGTTACCACATTGTTACCCTGGGGTTTCTTAACACATTCCACTCTGGAGGTGAAATTGCTTATTGTCACATTAACCTGATGAACTTGTCACATTAACCCTCAGGCACTGGCGGGTCTTGAGCGAAGTGGTGCCGCCCACACAGAATTGACAACTTTTTCTGTCATTTGGGGCTCTATAGAAATTGCGGAAACAATTTTTTCTGTTATGTAGATAAGTTATTTTTCCCAAAAACGGTCAGCTAATATCTTAATCAGGTTGGGGATAATTTAAAACATGAAAATTTTATAAGCGTCGGTATTTAGGAAGTGCAATAAAACGTCAACATAAGTAACTCAATAAAATACAATAAAATTTTACTCGTACATGAGGTAACACAATAAATTCAAACTGTAATTCATTTGAAAAAAGAAAAAAATCAGCCATCACCAATTTTTAGGTATCTACCGCGTAGTTTTTGATTATAAATATAGCTTCATGCATAGGGGTCATAGAAATACATTGTGATCGTTGAGCCGACGTTTGGTACAAGTTAACTAACTTATTATCACACTATTCATAGTTGATTCTTCCAACATTGAACTTGCACAACAAGCCTTCTAAACCATAATTGAAAGGTCTCATATAAAATGTTTGGTATGAGTTTGTCTTCAACGCCAGCCCGTTGTTGGTTTAGTTTATTTACCATCTCTGATTGTTTCACCTTGATTGTGTTCTCATGTTGGATGAGTACTTTCAATACAGGGGTTGTAGAGTGTGCTGGGTGGTAGGGAACATTTGACTTCGGGCGTATTGTATGGGGTCAGTGAGGTTCTTTGATTTTGGTTTTTTCGCTCATGATCCAGCTACGTTGAAAAAATCCACAGTTATAAAGCATAGCTATGAGAGCAAATTTTTGAATAAATAACTGGTTTTATGTAAAATGTCTCCATTATACTGGTTTTATAACAAATATTGTCTCCATTTTTTGCCAATTAACACCTCAGTTGAAAGATTTTTCATCGCTGATCACAATGGTGCAGTCAGAATTGCGATATCTCATTTCATTATCAGATTAGAGGAGATGAACCGTGAAGAACATCTCAAGTAACAACCACGTTTCTTCATCTTCTAAGTGCTCCGGTTTGAGAACGCAATTCTGACTTCACCATTGTGTTCAGCGTGGAAAAAAAACCCTTTAAAATGAGGCGTGAGTTGTCAGACTGTTTCATTTTTGGAATTTATGGGTAATTTTTTCCCTTTTATAATTCCTCTAAACCCCCTTTAGAGTGGCCCGATTCTGTCCATCTTCGAACTTACCCTTTCGATGCCAAGACATATTTTTGGTGAAAATGTGAACTTTTTATCTAAAGTCCACCGAGAGTTATCGTCTGGAATGACATATATATACATATTTTTGGTTCCTTTTGGTAGTGAATTCAGGATGTTCTGAAACGAATTTAGGTATAAAACCTTTTGGAAATTCGAGTTTTAAAAATTTTGGACCGAGAACAATAGCTTCCTTTTCTTCAAAAGTTCGCTAAAAACAATGAGTTGCTTTCAAAATAGAGAATTCGTATGTTCCTACCTCTGATAGTTTTGAAATATTTGCTATTATATTTGCAAACTTGTCCAACACACAGTTGTTGGACAAACGTATACTCTCATCGTTGTAGATAAATCTTGATGTGTCCATTAGTATAACAATGATCGTCTACAACATTCAAATATTTGTTGTTTTTATATCAAAAATGAAAGTCGCAGAAACAAAACATTCAAAATACTTATAATTTGCTTCACATTCAGCACATCCATCAAAATAAATGAAAATCAAAATAAATAAAGGTGCTGAAGTTGTGAATCACTTTGATACATGTTGCCTCCAAGGAAGAACTGGAGCAATGCACGTGGTGGTCGACGTGTTAATATTCCTTATTAAAAGTTGAAAAAAATGTTCTAATTTTGTGATGTACGTACTTCACAGGATATTATGATTAAATTATTATATAACTACTTATCTATTTTTTCAGGCGACATTTTTGTCCACACTCTTTCCAAGAAAAAATAAGGCTGACTCATTCGAAATGACTGCTAAATCTCACCAAGCAATGATCGATAACAGCCGTCCTACTGTTGAAATTTAAAGTGCCTGACTTTCTTCATATACCAAGTGCGTCCAACCTTTAGCTCTTGGTTAACTAAGCATATTTCACTCAATCACAAGGTACAAGATGATTCCCTCGCTTAATTGTTGACGTATTTTTGACATATTTTTCAGAAATATTACTTGTTTTGCTTACACAATAATTAAATTTTGTTTGATGATTACCTGTAAATAACATTGTATGTTGTTTATCTCTATCAATGCAATCACTCAACTACTAAAAACGCTGGAACTAGTCACTGTTTGAACTACGTGGACAAACTCAGTTCAAATCTATTGCTCCGCTGGAATTCGTAGAACTCCAGAACTTTTTGGTCTCCCTGTGCTCGTTATACCTGTCTCACTATCCGTGGCCTACTCAAGTGTATGACGATTTTCAAATCAAAACTTACTCAATTGTTCAAAAACTTACTCATATTTTACTCAAATGTACCTATTAATAATTGAGCAAGCCCAAGTTTTTATACTATCTTTTAGTGTTAAGAAACAATCCAAAAGTTTGTTCCAAAATTATTCCGAATGTTCATAAACCAAACTTTTACCCCTATGCAACATACATTTCCGACGAATTTCTCTGTCATCTTGTTAGGGAATTCTGGTTTTCTTTTCATTCTTCTTTCGTTCCATTCATGTAATTTTTTTAAAGCCATTGGCTGTCTGTTTGCCAGTTGTTGGGGAGTCGCAATTTTATTGATTTGGGTCTTGGTAAAGGTTTGTCTGAACCACCTTTTGGCATCTAAACCTTTGACATGGGATAGAAAAACCTACTTCAGATAGGTTAACCTACCCACCCTGATCGATATCAAGAGCTCTAATCTCTTCACCATTCAGAAGAGTAGGCATTAATCTCAGGTAATATTGAATTCTGACCCAGGTTCATTCAGTGGTCAGGCTTGGTTATTTTTGATATCATGATTGGATCTTCTTTTCATTAGAAAACGGTTTCCACAACTTCATTGTGAGTGATTCAGTTTGCAATAATGGTATGTGATGGAGAAAATCTTCCTGCCCAACATTTATCTGCAATGATTGATTAAATTCATTTACTCAACACAAAAATCAATATAAATATGCGATATAAACGTTTGAGGAGTATTTTTGATATCTGCCACTCATGGAATTAGAAAAAGGACGCATGTTCTGTGGGTTAAAACGTTATAATGTGATTGCGATTAGAGCTAATCACCACCACATTTGTGTATTGGATGAGTGCCTGCGAGCATTTCTCTCCTATTCCACTCGTATAATTCTCATTAGGTATACGGATTTTCATATTAACCAAAACTCCTAAGTAGAATATGAATAGCAATAAAGAACAAATGTTTTTTAAATTGCTGCATATTGTTGATCTATGTGATTTTCATTGTTTTCAAGATGAACTGCCAATTGTTTACTAATTTTAATCAACCAACTGAAATCCAGTATGGTTGGACTTTAGCCCCTTTGTCTGCATTGATGGTGTAAAGGCTGATGAGTTCCTATGGATACACATTAGATTAGTATACTCCTTACATTCCATTATTCCATATTTTATAACCAACCTGGTGTGTAGTGCTTTCAATTTTTTAAAAATATACTTGTTTGTACTGCTTATATATTTCGTACTTATACAGTTTCGTTTACTGAAAAATTACCGTACCCACTAATATAAGCCAAAGTAACAATAAAATCGAGGGTGATTCCTTACTCAAGAAGTCAAGAGTTTTATGAAAATGCTGTTCTTCTTACGTTTCAGTTAACGTTTAATATATCATTGAAGGTTTCGATGCATGGCATGTACAATCAGTAGTTGTACAATCATTAGAATTATCAAATTGCCATTGCTAAAATTATAGCCTCAGGCCTGCACTTTGGTTTAGTCATTAACAACATTGGAATACATTATGGCTTAGATTCTTACTTTTTACGGGATGAAAGCTCTAGCAGGGAATCTCAAATGAAGGTAATGTATATAACAATCATCTGATGATACCGTAAAAAGTAAGAATCTAAGCCATAATGTATTCCAATGTTGTTAATGACTAAACCAAAGTGCAGGCCTGAGGCTATAATTTTAGCAATGGCAATTTGATAATTTTAGCTTCAATTGTTGATTCCTCATCATGCAGGGGAATATTGCAGTTTGTAGGAAGCTGTGTTCACCCTCTCAACCAATAAATGAACTCATTCAAACAAAAACAATCCATTGACATCTAACATATTGTCCAAGTTCATAATAATTGTGACTTACTCATTGAATTGAATCAAGCAGATTGAGCTGGATCGTCTCATACGTTATGACAGGTCGAGAGATCGAAACAGGACTTGAACAATATGTGCGTCTCAAAATTAACCAAACCAAAAATGAGACTAGAAAAAAAGAGAAAAAAAAATTGGCAATTAGGTACCCATACAAATCCGACATTATGGAGGCCACGTTTACCCATTTAAACCAGCAACACGTCAGGGGAATGTAAAAATACATACATCCAGACAATGTAAATCAGTTTATAATAAATTGTATCAAACCCAGATCTCTTGGCTCACCTGTAGTTGTTGCACAACTGCGAATACGGGTGTAGCTACAGCGGAAGAAAGAAGTGACAGAAAAATCCAGACGTTTTGAATATAGACACCAACCAGGCCGAGGATGGTCCTTTGAACTTTTCTTCGCCTCAGGAAGGGGTGAAAAACTAAGGTTGAAATAGTCAAAACGTCATAATATGACGTTTTATCTCAAAAACGTGAAATAGAACGGTATAGTTTATTTTTTTACAAATTTGAATAGTTTTGATTTGAAGAACTTTTTAAAACCATGACCACCGTTAAAACCGTTCGTTCACATTGTGGGCTCAATGAGCGTGAATCCAACAATAGGACTTCAGGCCGATTTTGATTCTGGGGATCAACAGATTCAAACCAAACTACATGTAAAAAATAAATTATTCATCTTTTTTAATATTGGTACTACCTACGTTGGCAATAATTTATGTCGAGAAGTACCTGCCAACAAATATTCGAAATTCACTCTCTCAGATAACTGTAACTCGCAGGTTTCAGTTATCTGAGAGAGTGAATTTCGAATATTTGTTGGCAGGTACTTCTCGACATAAATTATTGCCAACGTAGGTAGTACCAATATTAAAAAAGATGAATAATTTATTTTTTACATGTATATAATTATTAGTTTGGTCTGGAATTTCATTGGGCACTGTGGCAGGGGCGGATCCAGACTTGGGTGAGGAAGGGGTACATGAGGTTCATAATCTGACCTCACCTGGGTCAGGTTATAATCTAACCTTACTTCATGAGATGAGTGAAATCAACTCCCAGGTAAAGAGTAAAAAGTTCTTATGCTCGTATCAATAACTGTGTTTGAAATAAGTAAGACCAGGTAAGTGGAACCTAAAATTCAATTAGTTCAACTTCCAATCAACCTCACTCTCGGAATCCTTCTTGGATTCCTTCCAAATGTTTACCACTTGCTAATCACATATAAACGAAACATTTCCTAAGTAGACAAAAAAAATTTCCCAACTTTCCCTCTAAAATGCATTGATAAAGAGCGGGGTAAGAGGAAAAAGAAAGAGCGGATCCAAATTATCTGGTGAAAATTTTACTATATTTTAATCATTTTTTTTTTGTATTTTGAAAAACTGAAAATAATTTAACTCAGTTAGTCCCCATGTATCACTGTAAACAATCAGTGAATACCTACCTACTTTTCACTTCAAATTGAAAAATAGATAACGACTCACAGGAAATGTGAGCAATATTAATAATAGTAAGTAGAGAAAAATATCCTTCAACTTATCGGACAAGGTACAGACCAGCAAAATGTCACGTTATCATTCGAATTACTTAGGTAAGCAGAAGTACTTGGTACTTCTCATCGCTTTTTGCTGAAGAAGAGGCCTCTTGCTGTTCCAGAGTGATCATTAGCCCCTTGTGCTTCACACCATCTGCGATACTGATTTGGATCGAATGTTGATGTGGGAATGACGTCTTTATTAATTGGATAAATCCCACATTTTCGAAAACCAGATTTGATTGTTTCAGGATCCATCCAAACCTTTGATAGGGTAGAACAAAAACTGACTTTGGCCGTTTGCAGCCAAAGCGTTGTCTTTAGCCATTTGATTATCTCCATAGTTGAAAAGGTGGGGGGGGGGGGGGCTTTAAAATGGAAATATTTGCTCTTTTGTGTAGTGAGGAGGAGGTCTCTTCTTTTGGTAACTGCGAATCATCTGTAATGGGAAAAAACGAGAATATTAAGCAAAAAAAAAAAAAATAATTAAATGGGCCAAGTGGGGAATCACAATAGAGAGTTCCTAAGGGGTCCTACGGACACAAGTTTGAACTTATCTCAACATATTGGTTAGCATCCAGAAGTTGCTCGCCTTAGATGTGTCCACTAGATATGTCCACATCTGAATGGATTTATCTCTTAGGAACTCTCTAGTGTATTCCACTTACCTTACACCACATGTTTCCACTTACCCCCTAGTTGATTAGAAATGGGGCAAGTGTTACAGCACTTTTTTTATTTCACAGTTAATGAGAGCCGAAAGGAAAGAGCAACTTACTACAAAAAACGGGGGAAGGGGTGGGACGCGCAATGGCACACCATGGGTGGACAATATTTTTGTCGATATATCGATATTTTCCCCGATATATCGATATTTTTTCCCGATAGCTTTTTCTTTGATACATCGATGTAACTTTACAAACATCGGTCACCGATATATTTTTTTTTTCATAACCTGTAACGACAGAATCTCAACCTGACTCCTTTCCTTTGGTAGTTATTTCAAATAACTTATTTGTTCAGTTAGGTTTTTTTAAGGAGCCGTATATAATAGCTGCCCAAGCCGTATATAATATTTCATCACATGGTCAGGTTCCTAATGACCTAAAACAATATTTTGACCAGCCTTTAATCAGCAGGGCTGCTGACCATTTAAATGTTTGGTTTGACAGCCGTCATTTTACCCCCGTATCAGTCTTTAAAATACCCTCCAAATCAGGATCTAAAATTCCACCAGCACCTTTCTGTGCCTTCAGAGCGATTGGCCTCTACTGTGAACATAATTGCCCCGGACCACAGAAGTAGGTTCACGGGGGAGCATATTAAACAACGAGTTTTTCTCAAGCTAATAAGTATTGGGATTTTTAAATCCACTATATCAAATCGACTTTTTACACAACATGTTAAAAATAAGCCTATTAACAAGAGAATAGAGGGTAGAAATACTGCAGTGGTCAATTAGATGTCTGTGCATAATTGTACGGTCTGAGTATTTTAAATAAAATAACTTTGTATTTTAAATAAAAATAATATTGAATGTATTTTTTATTTTAGAGCGCATTGTCCTTTTTTCCCTAACAACGAAGTGGTTCTGAGTGGTTGACACACATTCTTATAACAAATTAGTGTTTTTGTGCAGTGATGTTAAAAATGTATCGAAATATCTACATTTTTTAGCGATATATATCGATGAGCAATATTCTTTCCGATATATATCGATACTTTTTCCGATATCCACATCCCTACTGTCAAGATGAAACAGTGAGGTTATAACAGCCCCAAAACCTTCCTTCATGAAGCACGTCCGCTTCAGGGGTTCACACTGGATGCGTTGCCTCCTCACCCAGCGTTCTAACTGCATTTCTGTTAAAATAGGAAGGGACTGAGAGAGAGAGAGACATTTATTGAAAAAATAATAACAGATTCACAATTAAATTGGATTCAATGAAATCAATATATTGCTCGTCTGAAGGCCAGTGGCCCATAGCGTGGACTGACTGCTATTTCACTTACCCCTAATTCATTCTACCAGGAAATTCCAGCATTGTTCAAGCTGTTCTGTTCGAGATCCAGTATTTTTCATCTTGTTCCATAGAACTGAATTTCTATCTAACTCCAACTTGTTCATGTCCAAATTAATGGTTTCTAGCGATTTTGCTTTGTTTTTTTTTTTTTTTAAATAAAACAATTTTTGCACGTTCAAATTTGAACTCAACCTTAGTATGGACCTACTAAACCACCCCTCGAAATTTGGGAGGTGTCACTTTCTTGAAAATCGAGATATCCTGCCAAAAAGTTACTGTTATTTTGTTTTGCATCCTACTATTAATTAGGCGTTAAGCGTCCATTTTTTTCTAGTAAAACATACTACATTGACTAAATTGTCAACGATAGTAACGTTTAGCTTGGGCTAGGTACCTATTCTAAAAAAATTGCCACACAAATCAACAGAAATAAGACAATTTTCGAAAAGTAAATTGGACAAGATATCAGTGACTGCTTGTTCGAGAAGTCTTGTGTCATAATTTGACTCAGCGAGACAAAGTAGGTAAGTACGGCAAGATTGCTGCCTAACTCATTTTACAGTAAAAATGTCGATTTTCGCGAAAAAATTTACTTGTCAATTTTTACTCATAGATCCACGGGAACGAGGATTTTACACCATCAGTCCACTGTAAACAATTTTTTGATCACACCATCTGAATGTTCTTTAGTTTCATTTAGCACTAGGGAGATAAAGAATTCAACGCTCTTTCTAACGGTATAATCGCATTTGAATTTTGACTGAAAAATGAGGGACTTATGACCATTTTAGTGACTTGAGATCGAAAACACGAAAAAAATCTTAAAAGTGAAAAAAGTCGAATTTCAACCTGTACAAAAAAAGTTATGGGACACTTTTACTTTTCATCAGAAATTAATTGTAGAATCGATCCCTGGCCGGTGGTACGATACTCATCGATAAGGGTAATGTATCGGGTACTTCCTTTTGATACCGATTACTTTTGCTATAGAATCTATTCAATCAATACAATTTGCACTGAAAAAATGGACTTTTTTGCAGAGCTCTATCCCGGGTTCTACTTGGCCTACGGAGTTCTACTACCACTGAAACTGTAGGGGATTTAAAAAAGGATTTGTATCCTATATAATTTAAAAAATGATTTATTTACGGCCCCTATTTCTTTTCTTTTTATACAATTACTCATATGATCCAATACTTGTATGTATCGAACACTTGCTTCCGATACTTACAACCTACTTGGATTGTATTGCATAGGTACCAGTGTCCAGTAGGTACTGGTACCGCACATCCCTATGTGCATACTAGCGCTAGAACGGGGACTGCACACAACTGAATCTTTCCTTATCAACATTACATTATCAAAGGTCCATAGCATTTAGTATTTGGATTAGTACAACTCAAGTTATGTTTTGTGATATAAATATAAGTTATTCAATACTTATAATCCACTGTAAATAATTATGGCCACTGCATAGCCATTTAATGATAATGTAATCATATAAATAATATCTGTTTGTTGGCAGCATTGTACGACTGTCTTATCAACTGTAGAAATACGGATTGGAATGAATCAGTGATAATGGAGCCTTATGATTTTGTACATGTTGCACATTTGTTTCATCTTTTGTTTAAGGTGTGAAATGCAAGGGCGTGAGTGCAGTGTAAATGTGTTGCAGTTACCAGTTATCCGTCTTTAAAGCGTAGCGGACCATTTCCTCGTAATCCAATCTGTGCCGAACTATATCAATTGTGTAATTCATTCCGAGGAAGTTCAGAATTATCTACAGGAATCATGTGCGCGAAAATGGCATTCCAGCATCAAGCTGGAACGGCAATGGAGTGCCTCAGCGTAAGTGAGGTTATTTGTGTTGATTATGATTAATGACGATTTGATCATCGTAGAATGGAAACGGGGGTTTAGCTCAAAGCTAAGTCGACACGGCGACAGCTAGAGCAGTGTCCCGTCCGTTCAGTCGTGGAGGTTTAATGTTGCTAGACCAAGTTGAGAGAGCAGTCGAGACGATCTCGTAGAGATAAGTTGCGAGACTAGTGTCTGCTGTACGAGTATCTCTGGTCTCTACTGCTCTAGGGACGTCTCGTTTATTTTCCAAGCTGTTATTATGCAAAGTAAACGTTTGCTAACAAGAAGAAAACGAGTTTGGGTGGAAAAGTGGGTTGCACAAAGACAACAATTTGGGATTTACGCCAACCTATTTCGCTTTCCAAATGGGTGGATAGTGGATACAATGTCATGCAGATAGAGATTATTATCTGTCTAGATCGCTGTTCTTCACGCAGTATCCTAGTGACTCAGGTTCTATACGATATCATTGTGTTCGTCCAAGAAGATGAGCTGTGGTCCTGTTCGATTGAAGGGGGAGAGCTCACTGGTAGTTTTCAGTTTTCCAATCAAATTGCGGATATGAATTGAATGAAATTATTATACTGTTTTCATAATTTATTTGTATTTTATGTAACTCAAGGGTTTTTACTTGTACTCACATACTTCGGCAATGATTGATACCAAGAATGACTTAATGAACTGAAAAACCAATATTTGACATTTCCGTCTTTCAGTAGATACATAAACTTGGTATCTCAGAATATGCAACTCGATATCACAAAACAATGTGTTTTTGAATCAGCTGTTCCCCACTATGAACATTGGTTCGAAGTTCCACTAATACGAGTTTGCTCTATGAACATGTTTCACCTGAACATGTTGACACTCGCCTCAGACACCGCCTGAGACGCAAGTCTGGGACACTGCTCTAGGAACCGTCCACATTCTGCAACCCGCTCTAGTGTCACGCTCATGGTTTGCAGACCTACCTTTGGAAGAGTGATACAATGTACAAAACCAGTGTATGTACAACGTTGAAGCAGAAAATCCCCCCCCACTCCATATCGTATAACTTTCATTAGTTTCCCACTGCTCACTTAACACTTGTGAGCTTTGAGGCGACGTGGTTGATTCAACCTGGTCGCCTGATATATTATAACATATTATGTGATGAAAAACCTCACCAAACCTCCCCCGAACCGAAGAGGCAACCAAAATTTAAAATGTTTAGTGTGGGCCATTGGCTCAGCGTGAAACTTCACTGTCACACATTCTATTCATATTTTGTTCATTTGCTTCCAGATCCCAATTACTCTACACAAAGAAGTTGGTGTGGATCATGAAGGCAGAGAAGTTCTCAAATGTGGCTTCAAAATTGGTGGAGGAATCGATCAAGATTTCAGAAAAAGCCCTCAGGGCTATACAGATAATGTGAGTTTGTGGAAAAACTAATCAACAGAATTGGAAAGGGTGTCAAACAAAACAATTGAAATGGGTGTCAACTTTTTTGTTACATGAAAACATCTAGAAAGCCTAATCCTTGGCATTTTGTTTTATAGGGCATATATGTTACTGAGGTGCATGATGGAAGCCCTGCATCAAAATCTGGACTAAGAATGCATGATAAAATTTTACAGGTATTTATTATTTTCAAATATGAGTCTTATTACTGCTACCTATATAAAATATTCAGGACGCAATCCATCTTCAGAGCTCTTTGTCAAAATTATAATTTTTGATACAGTATAAGGCTACATAAGTCTTCAACATCGAGCCTATTCTTCTCAGTTTGATCCCAATTGTTGTTAGTCTTCAGTTCTGATCTTGGAAAATGCTTTTCAGTGCAACGGATATGACTTTACTATGGTTACCCACAAGAAGGCAGTAGACTATATTAAAAAACATCCCGTCCTCAACCTGTTGGTAGCAAGGAAAGGGGTCACTTCTACATAGGTATGTATTATTGAAATATACTAGAAATGTTAATGATACAGATTTTTGTCACTGGTTTTCATGGCGATGAAAGATTTTACTGGAAGATTTCATGTAATGAATTCATTCATGTTCTTGCACTGATTCAGGTATTTGTTTATTCAATTTATAATAATTATTATAGTCCACAGGGCTAATCATAATAATTTTATTAATTATTGTAGAATATTACATTTGAGACATCGAAGTATAATTTTATCTGCTACAGTGATGGTTTTTGAAAGATAGATTAATTGGGAGTTTTATATGGGTAGGTACCAAAACAGTGGGCAACTAGTTTCGTTCGACCAAGATACTTCTGTTGTATGAAATAATTACTATTTTGTGCAATGGAGTCAAACAGTTTGAACATAATTTTTTGAAATAATTTCTCCCCACCCAGGGAACAACTTTAGGCTGTTGTATTGGGTAACTTCACATGATCCTGATTTTCCTAAATTGTCTCTTTGATCATAACTTTATCGCCCTCCTGATCACTGTAGAAAAGTTCATTATTTGAAGTTCCCTGAAACACAGGTGAGGGTTGTCTCAAGTTCGTCCGCCACTGCTCAGTTAGTCTGGTAATTTTTTAACTACACCAAAGATATCGAGAAAACCACTAGATGGGGATCACCCATGCATTGCAGAAGGCGACGAGGAAACAACAACTCAGAAAGACTATATAATATATAGTCTTTATTATTTCCTTCAAGTTTGTGCAAAACCAAAGATCGAATGATTTCATCATTTTGTGCGGGCCTAAACAATGGTCTGAGCAGGAATGCAAATAGGAAGAAAAACTAAGTCTTTTTGTAATGTTTCTCCAAAATATTATTTGAACACAGTGGGGTTTTGCACAGATGGAGTCTCCGCTGCCACTTAACCCTCCCTAAAGATACCTGATTATAATTTACTGTTTAATAACTTAATTAATCTATTGTGGGTTCTCATAAGGATGACCAAATTAAGATTGATTTCATAATCGACACAGCTACCCCTAATCCCTTACCAGAACCAAGAGCAGCGGGCCCATCTAAAATAATTAACATAGACCTTCATTAGTATTATTAAACAAACCATAGATTTGTGCACAACATTCAAGGTAATAATAATCACAAAACACGAAAGCTTAAGCCCTGGATTACAAATGGACTCGTTTGCTCAATAAACAAACGTGATAAGCTTGCAAAACTGCACAAAAGGCGCCCGGACAACACGTTAAGTACAGCAATAAGCTAAAAACTGTCATAGAAGCAGCAAAAAACTCTCACTTTAAATAAGAAATTGAGAAAACTACAAGTGCTTCCCAAGTGTGGAAAGCTATTAATCGTGCTCTTGGAAAGACTAAACAACCAGTAAAAATAGATAAATTAATAACCAATGGAAACGAAGTAGTATCGAACCCTGAATGTGTAGCCAACACAATTAATGACTTCTTTTTATCTGTGGGTCAATTAACTTACCATACAGAAAGTTATGATCGCTATACAACGTCTTTACAACGACTTTTTTGTGCAATTTTAAATATGTATTCTGTATGATTTCCTTCGTATGAATATGATTTGTTTGTTGCAGGTCCTACGCTTACTACCATTCCACCTGATCATCTATTCAAAATTGTCGATTTTAGATCCTTGAAATCTGAAAGTTTATTGAATGTTTTATGCCTCAGGTTTTAGTTGTCCTAATGCTGTACAGTCACAGTATTATTGTATTCCAAATATTAAATTTATAAGTGTTCGCTCTGTAAATCCTGTTAGGTTTTATATAGACTTTTATGTACTGTAATGTTAACAGTACTTGAGAGCTTCAAGTTTTTATTCGCAAATTTACTGTCATTAATGTAATTATATAGTTTTATGGAGAGTTCAAGTTTTGAAATCTTTTATATGGCTGGCAGTACTACCGAAAAAACTTCCTTTTTTACATTAACTAAAGAAAAATCATAGCGATGTATTCATTGCTCAAGTGGTGATGAGTAAGTCCCATCATGAAGATCAACAAGAAGGAATTGTTGCTAGATTCTTGCTGTTATGTTCAACGAAATTCTACATTGTTATTGTTCATTCACAGAGTATAGAATGTTAATAGATTTTAATATAGTTATAGTAAAGAAGCATTGACGTCTTTGTATCCTGAAGTCAAGTAAAAGAGTGTAAGTCAGAATTGTAAATAAAGAGTAAGAGAGATATTCGAATATTTCCTTTAACCAGCAATGTTGAAAATGGGCTCTAGCATCTCAGTCCTGATTAAAAGCTAACTTGATCAATAACCCAATGACGACCAGAGTAAGCTACTACTGAATAACTTAACAGAAAGTAATTTTTCATGAGTAGCTTTTCATTTTATTCCTAACAAGCACCCAAACTTCACTAAACCAAATAGACGATTAAGCCTCATTTCAGTATCATATTTTGAAGTTAACAATAATTGATAAACTTTCACTTCATAAATAATTTATGAATAATAATTTAATAATAATCATAAATAATTTATCAATTATTGATATAGTGTTAATTCAGAGTGCACACAAGTGTAGCCTACATAGATTCTTAGCGCCAAAATTATAAAATTTTGACAACTCCCAAAGGAAAGTTTGATTCATGGTGAAGGATCTACGTTTCATCTATTGAATTCTGTAAACAGCCGGGGTAGAACACATTCATCAATTAATAAAAGTAAGTACAATTATTACGGATCGACTCTTCTACGCTTATTCACATCAGAAAACTTCTACTGATGATTAAGGTCTAACCGTGGCAAATTCTGAAGAACCTTAAATCAGGTTCATTCCATGTTCTTCAAAAGCTGTCTCCGCTAATGAATGTTGGTGACCACGTCACAGAAACTCCCGCGCAAGCTGGAAAATATCCGCTGTGCTGGTAATACCAGCCCATTAACATTCAGCAGACACGACGCTCCGCTTCTCCCCACACAGCAGCATGTTGGCAATAGGGCAAGATCTTACATCTCCTGCCTTTTTAAGGTGATCAAGAGCTCCCGGTCCAAATTGTTATACTGCAGAATGCACCACATAATAGATAGTATTTTAAAATATCAAATGGCTGACTAAACAAATATGGCTAAATATTTTATACAAGACAAAAGGTTCAGAAATTAAAAAGTACCAGTTTTCAATCAAACATTATATTAAAAATCAATTAAAAAATTAGGTTTAGTATCACAGAACATGCGTTGAAAAAGGTAGGAAAATGAATGGGGCTGTGAAAAGTCGCAGATTGAAATAATTTGTAGCAAATGACACAAACAACTAAAACCACGAATAAAACTTTTTAAAAACAGTCACTCAGTTGCGTCGCCGATCCCATCACTCTTGATAGAAAACATAGCTTCTGATTCAGGTAGACATGGTGAGTCGTAGATCTTACAAATTCGAGTATCTCCTCTGCCCTTGCGAAGGTACAATCTGTCAAGAAAATAAATAGGAGAATTCATTAACTGTCTAATAGATGTTGACCTTCACCAAAGCAACCAGTCACATAGCATAAATTAATGAGCAAATGTTCGACGAATCTGTTGATGTTGAATCTATCCTTCAGTTTCCTATAAGTCTCGTACTCACTTCACCACCATAACCAGTACTGACCTGCTAAATTAGCAGCTCATAGTGTCTATAAGCGGGCGCCTTACATAGTCAGTATCTCTCACACACTATGTGCAGTGTATATTGTTTTATCATTCAAAATAAAGGTTTTTAGCGAATTTTCGAAGAAAAGGAAGCTATTGTTCTCGGTCCAATATGTTTGAACCTCAAATTTCCGAAAATGTTTGTTACCAAAAATCTGATCAATGTACATATTGTCGCCTAAGAAACAACACCACGTATGAACCAAACGCCTGATTTTCAGGAGAAGCAAAAAACGAGTGCCCAACCATGTTGAATGTTGATAAGTCCAGTTATAATTTTCGATTTTTTTTCATGTTAGATGTCTACGGAGAGCGAATTCATGCTAACCATCTTATGCGGCGCAAAAATTGGAATAAGAATGAGTTACAACCTTCACTTTGGCCAAAATCGGTGATACGCTGATGCTTCTGTAGGCGACGATATATTTATATTATACGAAGGGTACAGGGGAAGAAGGCGCAATGTCAGTCATTGCGCCTTCTTCCCCTGTACCCTTCATATATGAATATCTTATGTATTTGTCATTCCAGACGATAACTCTAGATAGAATTGAGATAAAAAATTCAAATTTGTACGAAAGATATGTCTTGGCAATCGAAAGGGTAAGTTCGAAGATGGGTAGAGTAGGGCCACTCCAAGGGGGTTTAGGGGAATTTTAAAATGGGGAAAAATTACCAATCAATTCCAAAAATGAAACAGTCAGACAAGTGACACCTCAGTTTAGAGATGTTTTAACGCTGAACACGATGGTGAAGTCAGAATTGCGATATCTTATTCCGTTCTCAAACTGGAGCACTTTGAAGATGAAGAAACGTTGTTGTTACTTGAGATGTTCTTCACGGTCATCTGCTCTCACCTGATAACGGTATGATATATCGCAATTCTGACTTAACCATCGTGTTCACCGTGGAAAAATCTATAAGCTGAGGTGTTACTTGGCAAAAAAGGAGAAAATTTTGTTTTTTATAAAACCAATAAAATGGAGACATTTTACATAAAACCAGTTATTTCTTCGAAAAATCGCTCTTATAGTCATACTGCATACCTGTGGATTTTTAGGAATTTTTAGAACTCCATGCGGTAATTTGTATATGTTCTGTCATTCATTTTATCCATACGATGCCTAAGGGCTTTTTGTGAGATTCCATCATACCCAAAAATCAAAGCCTAATAGAAATCTACTCACAACCACGTATTTTATGACTGACTAAAGGATTTGATTGATGTAAAACTAGATACTGTTATACCACTCCGGTGTCCACACAATAATGGATAGGAAAATACATCCTCAAGATCAATAGAAAATTTGCATCACAAATAAATTTATTCATACCTGGTGGTCGAGGAATGCGCCATTATGTTTCCCCCAATTGGTTTTTTAGGGTCTGCAGAAAATATCGCAGCTCCATCCACTTGAGCAACAACTTGATTGGTTATGACAACAGCAACTCCAAACTGGAAAATTTGTTTATTGAGAAAACTTGGAACAGTACACATATGGTTTTTATACTAGAGAACAAAAAACGAAACATTTTCAATTGGAGTTGAATCTTTCTTCCGGCAAAGGATTGATTTTCTGGCCTGGCAGAGAGTACAAGTAAGGGAGTAAAAAGCGCAAGAGTAAATTAGGACAGCTGTCCTAATTGATAATCATGATGTCACTAAAATCATGAATGCTTGAAATGAGGCTGAATATTGCTGATATATTACCCGAATATTACCCCCAGTTGCAACTATCAAAAATTTGAAAATTGATGTCAACCATTAAGTTTTTAGTTTTACAACTCTCTCCCACCACTCCAAAGTTAGGTTTTCTTTTGTAACTACAAAACACTAATTGCTATCTAATGAAGAGTGGTATTATTGGCATTTAATATCATAAAGAAGGTTATTCTCAGGTAATCAAGGCGTTTTTGAACTGTTCTCTCTTAGCTTCTCACCTTCAAAGGTAGCATTTAAATTAATTCACATGTTCACCTTCGAATTTCAAGGGTAGGTATTGCATTTATTTAATACACCATCAAACTATGGTATCAAAGATAGATATGACTCTGGGAATGACTATCAATAGCGTAGTTTACTATTTATGCCATTGATTGAAATTTGAATGATCTATCGATTCTATACAAACATTTGATTCTTGAACATCTTACTTCATCTGCTAAACGTAGCAGAAACCTTAGAAATCTTGATAAATGATTTTGTCTGGCACCTAGCTCTCCTCTTCCTGAATAATCAGCTCTATAAAGTGCCATTGAACTGTCCACAATCAATAAGGCGAACCTGAAACGAGAATTAATAAAGCATGTGGGAATACTTGCAGGCAACTCTCAAAATCATTGGACCATTCCAGTGGCTCCCGATGTTGCAATACACTGTTTTATGTAATACCCAAAATAAAAGTTACTGTATACATGCAGCATGGCAATAAGAGCGAATTTTCAAATACAAGTGGTTTTATGTATAATGTCTCCATTTTACTAGTTTTATAACAAATTTTGTCTCCTTTTTTTGCCGAGTAGCACCTCAGCTTCAGGATTTTTCTACGCTGAACACGATGGAGAAGTCAGAATCTCATTCCACTGTCGGGTTAAAAGCAGATGAAACGTGAAAAACATCTCAAGTAACGACCACGTTTCTTCACATTCAAGTTTCTTCACATTCACATTAAAAGTGCTCCAGTTAGAGAACGGAATAAGATATCGCAATTCTGACTTCACCATCGTGTTCAGCGTAAAAACATCTTTATACTGAGGTGTCACTTGACAGACTGCTTCATTTTGGAAATTCTCTTCAAAAATCCCCCTGAACCCCCCCCCCCCCCCCCCAAAGTGGCCCGGTTCTGCTCATCTTCGAGCTTAAAAACGTTTTGCGCGTTTTCTACGTTTCATGACTTTTTTTTTAAAGTCTGCTAAATACATTAGTCACCTGGATTCTGTCATAATTGCAGCGGCGTGAACTAGGAGATTGGTTTGGTGGTCAGTATTGAATGCTCTAGCATAAATGACGTTATCAAGTACGTCACTTGTGTTCATCTTGAATCTTTCAGCAACAGCAACCAATCTTTCAGGACGAAACGTTCCTTCAGTGTCAATAAATAAACACTTTCCTTCACCACCACCACTGTCAATTGGCAGCTGAAATATGATTTGGAAAAAATAATAATCATAAAGTTTGATCTCAAACAGAAATCAAAACTAAACAGTACCAGAAGACGATTATACAATCGACCTTTTAGACTAAAATGTGAAAGAAACTGGTATTTTAGGTAATCAAATGATGCAGAATTCATTCGTCTACAACTTTTCTAGTGAAGGAAATTCGATAGAACCAGTTTGGACCACAAACAAGAGAGATATAACATCTAGGATGTTGGATTTTCCTTAAAAGCAGGGATTTTAACTACATGTCACAGATGGAATTAAACAAAGGTATTCACCTGACAAGTAACAGCCAGCGTCAAACAGAGCTGAGTTTTTCCTGTTCTAAACTCTCCAAATATTTCAGTTATGGACCCAGTTTCAATGCCCCCACCAAGTAAACGATCGAGTTCTGAAGAACCGGTGGTGAGCATGACGAGTTCAGCACGTTTTTGGTGGGCTACTGTTGCTGTAGTAAATCCCAGTGGGACAATTTTGAAAGCCTCAGCCTGTAAAACATTTTGAAAAGTATTATTAATCTCAACCTTGACTATACATAAAAGAAAAATCAAAAGCTTTCAAGCTAAGTTTATGCACAAGGAAGTTTGGTTATCTACATCTAAAATTGCTATTTCTCCTCACTAGTTTCGTGTTTCACTTAATAGGAATTAACTCTATGAATGAGTAATTGATTAATAATTGTTCACCCATTCAGAGAACTTTTATCGTGATTGCGGTTATGAGCCACAGTTCTATTATAATTACTAAAACAACATTGAATTGGGTATAAATTCAGCTAAATGATGGTAATAAAATGACTCTTCAAGCTTGATTGTTGCAGAAATGCGATCTAGGCAGCATGACCATTGGTGATGTATCGGTATACGGTTGCATAATAACCAATTTGATGACATTATTTCATTTCTTTCGTGAGTGGAATTTTTCAAGTGTGGCTTGTTGAATCAAAACAGTTCAACGTAGAACGTCCCTCTTCTTCCAAGCCTGAGACCTAGAAAATGGGAGGACTCCATTCTCCTCCATCATCTCAAACGTTCACCTCCAGTTATTTGTAGTTTTAATAGTCAGTATCATGATGGTGTTAAACTAGTTTCAAAATTATTCAATTACCATTATTTTATCAGCCTTGGCCTCGCTTATACCTTTGATGCATAGTAGATGTTTTTTAGGAGCATAAACTACAGATTCCACAGTCGTGTATCCAGCATCAACCAACTTCTTGATGTCACCTGCAGCAATGCCAACATCCTGGAATCCCATACAAATGAGTACAATGTATTCAAAAATAAAATCAAGGACATAAAAGTGGTCCATGTATGCAGTAAGTATACAGGGTGTCCCATCTAAACGGGCCCATCAGGAAATTACAGCCTTGCGGTGCGAGCTATCGAAAAATTGAACTGGACCTTTTTCATAGTATTTTAACTCAGCTTCACGATGCCGAAAGGGGGGTCAAGAGGAAACCGTAAGTTCTCAAATCATTGATTGAAACTTACGGTTTCCTCTTGACCCCCCCCCTTTTTTTATTGCTTTTTTCGATTCTAGGTGGAATTTGGAACAGAAAATGCCTCATTGAAATTTTTGTTTTTGGGGCTTCGTTTCTGAGTTATTCCACTTTTTGCGAAATACAGAAAATCGCCGATTCCTTTTAGACGTTACCAATACTTTCTTACTATTTTTATCTTCGATTTTTTTCACCACACTTTTGAAATCAGCATTAAACTACCTGTCATTCAGTGTGGTGAACATCTCAAAAATTGAAGAAAAAATAGTAAGATAGTGTTGGAAACGTCTAAAAGGAACGGCGATTTTCTGTATTTCGAAAAAAGTGAAATAACTCAGAAACGAAGCCCCAAAAACAAAAATTTCAAAGAGGCTTTTTCTGTTCCAAATTCAACCTAGAATCGAAAAAAGCAATAAAAAAGGGGGGTCAAGAGGAAACCGTAAGTTTCAATCAATGATTTGAGACCCTAAAACATGGAAAAATAAAAATCGGACTTCGGCATCGTGAAGCTGAGTTAAAATACTATGAAAAAGGTCCAGTTCAATTTTTCGATAGCTCGCACCGCAAGGCTGTAATTTCCCGATGGGCCCGTTTAGATGGGACACCCTGTATATTACACAATCATACATCAGGACTTATGAGTAGATTATACCTACCAATTACCTTTACCATTTTATGGTTAGATTTTCAAGTATTCCCAAACAAATAAATCTCTCGCATGGGGACAAACAAAAGGAAGCCAATCGATTTTTAGAAATTCATGAGGTTGCATGAGAAATGCATGAGGTTGAACACTCAGAAACCAAAAGGCAGAGCATAGTATGGAAAAGCCCCAAGAAAAAAGTAAAAATTGAGAACATTGGAGCCAAGTTCCGGGACTCAAAGGGATTGTATACCCAAAGGTGAGAACTCCAGTAAACTCAAAAGTCCAATAAACCTAAAGCCACTGCGCCTTATGCAAAAAAGTGCTCTTTTTTATGGCAATGCCTCGTTCAGCCAAATGTACCCAGGACCTCCTCACCAAATTTGATTAGGATGTGTTTCCTTATTCTCTCCAGATTTCGCCCAAGTGACTGGGATGTAAAATAGTTTAAATCCTAAGCGTTCCAACCATGTAAGATTTTTTCCCCAACACATTTTTTTTCTCAACAATTAAAAAAACAGGGAAACTTACTGTGGGATGACCCTCGTATGATCTCTGCAAGTTCATTTAATTTATCTTTGGTAATTATTTTCATTAGTTTATCGCGAGTAATAGTTATTTCCTTGCGCAATTCTCGGTCTATTCATAAACCTGTTGCAATTTTTCTTGTTCCTCGAGTGTAACAGTTGTACTTCATTATTTTTATATATTTCCAATATTGTTATGATCTACAGCTGCAATAAGCTTATGTACAATAAAAGGTTTGATTTCACATTACCAAACTCAATTGAAGTATTTGAACAGTCTATCAAACATAATAAAAATTTTCTTAAACTATGAGTACGTCTTGTTTGCAAAATAAAACAACCGGTTATGCTTTCATAGATCTAACTTAGTCATTTCTCCTACATTGAAC
The DNA here is from genome assembly GCA_963920205.1 of Stenodema calcarata. NCBI lineage: Eukaryota > Metazoa > Arthropoda > Insecta > Hemiptera > Miridae > Stenodema > Stenodema calcarata. The sequence goes on along the minus strand of OY986057.1, from coordinate 11,346,958 downwards.
ATGCCCAACCATTTTTAATATTTAAGATCTTAGCCACATTCGAAGCCAACTAAATGTCAAAAAATAGCTGAACATAAAGGGACCAAATTAGTGACTCCGGTTTTCTTTTCTTTCGTGGAAGCCAAGTTTTACGCTGATGTTATTTGCACCAGGCGGTGCAAACAAACCTTCATACACTATTTACAGAGTTTCAATCATCAGAGTTTTAAATGCTCACTCACTTCAGACAGAATCACATACAGATCACATAAATATAGATCATTTGGCCAGAGAAAACTCGTCATACACTTTTGTTAGTTTAGAGGCGGTGCAAATAGTCACTTCCAAGTTTTTAATCAGACGGAAAGCTGATACAAGTCCTTTAGGATTTCTATTAGACACAATAATATTATATTATGTTTGTCCGACATCAAATAAACTCTAGAAATATAGAATGTGCAATTACCGCCAAAGTAGAAATAACGTGAAAGCTTTTCTCCTCTTCGACTAGCTCAGTGTCAGGGCATGTATCCAACAACGCTTCCATCACAATGTTCACTTTTCAGTAGAATTTTAATAAACTACAATCTAATTTAATCGAAACACCTCTAGCACTCTAACTTGAATCAAGCATCAGAATTAACTTGTCAGCCCACCAAAACAACTTCAACTTGTTATTGATAAGGAAGTTATAGTTAAGGAAGAATTAAAGGCGGGAACTTGGTGATAGCAGTTGGGGCTGAAACTCATGGATACTAAACATGGAACCATCAATGATCCATACGATTTGATGAAGTATCCAGGCCCATATTCCTTGGAAGAAGGCGAAGGTTTGCTTGAGATAACTGATATCATCTCAACGTTATCTCAATCTGTTTATCCTTCACGAACATTTCCTTGTTATTTATTACTTTTACCTAGCCATTGTTTTGCGCCGTCCTCAGATAAACCAAAGTTCCTTCATTGATTTTTATCCAGGCTGTTTTCGTCGTAATCCACATTAGATTGGCCATCGTTACCCCCTCTCTTTTCATCGCGCTGTGGTACACCTCCATTCAGCCATCGAATAGGTATATATATTTATTTTTCGTTTTTAACAAATTCAAATTTTTGAATATTACTTACCTTGAATTTTGTCCCATGGTGAAGAGCATTTTTTCCTAGAAAGTTTTCCAGCCCTTCCACTGACTGTAACTCAGTTTTGACACACTGACTGTAATAAGTGTTGGCCATTCACTTAGGGCATAGGTGGCTTTGTTTCTCGTGGTTCTTTCTACAACGGCATGCATCGAGTCTGCCATCATCATGGCTTGGCCGGCAAGTAGAAAGTTCAAACTGCATTTTTTTATGTTCTCAGATTTTTCCAAAAAATAAGCTATTGTCGCCAACGTTGCCTTATTTTTTGCTGCCCTGCACAGTTGTCACGGTACCAGGCTACTTCCTTAACTGATTTCCTCTCATCCAATTTCATGAGGTACAAATCCATAATTGTACAAATTTCATTACAACCCCGTTTCCCATCGCACTCTCCCCAAACTGGTTAGATGAGACGACCTGCCGATCAGTTTGTAATGTAAGACTCTCAACATCTGACTGCGCGATTGAATTTAGTGGAATAAGTCAAAATCAGGAGGTTCTAAAATAATGAGATTCCCACTTCCATAACATCTTGCAGTCAATAGGAATTTATTTATTAGGTATTTCAAGCATTGATTGGGATGCGTCTAGAATCAGTTCGCAACTCTCCTCATGAAAATTGTTTGATGGAAATGATTGAATAATTATCACCACTTACCTACCGGATTGTTCCTGTTGAATTTTCAGGCCTCGATCTGGCGGACATTGTTTTACCCTCACGTGTTTTGGCCATCGTTGCTCCAAAAAACAGAACATCAGGAAACCAACAGAATCACAGGAAACGAAAAATCGCGAGAAGTAAAGCGAATTGAGTATCGTTTCTCCAAAAAACAGCACGACAGGAAACGAAAAATCGCAAAAAATGATAGCCAATTGAGTGAACGCTGCAACAAGTTAGTTGGGACTAGGCTCAATGTGCAAGTTTTCGAATGGTGTTGTTGTTCTACCATTTCCTCGTCATTGCAACGTTCCCCAGGTGTCAATAGCGACCATGAAGGAGTTAGAGATCGCTATTATAAGTGGTTCCTGCAGATTAGCCCTTCGTTCAAAGTTGAAAGATGCAAATTGGCCCTAATCACTTTTTCCAGTTTGGCCCTTTGGATTTGTGACTCAGAACCTATTTCAGATTGGCCCTTTGATCAAAAAAAAAAAAAAAAAAAAAAAAAAAAAAAAGCAGTTTGGCCCTTTGGGCGATCAGATATCGACAAACTTTATTCTTGTACATTCAACAAGAATATATATAAAAATAATGAAGTACAACTGTTACACTCGAGGAACAAGAAAAATTGCAACAGGTTTATGAATAGACCGAGAATTGCGCAAGGAAATAACTATTACTCGCGATAAACTAATGAAAATAATTACCAAAGATAAATTAAATGAACTTGCAGAGATCATACGAGGGTCATCCCACAGTAAGTTTCCCTGTTTTTTTAATTGTTGAGAAAAAAAAATGTGTTGGGGAAAAAATCTTACATGGTTGGAACGCTTAGGATTTAAACTATTTTACATCCTAGTCACTTGGGCGAAATCTGGAGAGAATAAGGAAACACATCCTAATCAAATTTGGTGAGGAGGTCCTGGGTACATTTGGCTGAACGAGGCATTGCCATAAAAAAGAGCACTTTTTTGCATAAGGCGCAGTGGCTTTAGGTTTATTGGACTTTTGAGTTTACTGGAGTTCTCACCTTTGGGTATACAATCCCTTTGAGTCCCGGAACTTGGCTCCAATGTTCTCAATTTTTACTTTTTTCTTGGGGCTTTTCCATACTATGCTCTGCCTTTTGGTTTCTGAGTGTTCAACCTCATGCATTTCTCATGCAACCTCATGAATTTCTAAAAATCGATTGGCTTCCTTTTGTTTGTCCCCATGCGAGAGATTTATTTGTTTGGGAATACTTGAAAATCTAACCATAAAATGGTAAAGGTAATTGGTAGGTATAATCTACTCATAAGTCCTGATGTATGATTGTGTAATATACAGGGTGTCCCATCTAAACGGGCCCATCGGGAAATTACAGCCTTGCGGTGCGAGCTATCGAAAAATTGAACTGGACCTTTTTCATAGTATTTTAACTCAGCTTCACGATGCCGAAGTCCGATTTTTATTTTTCCATGTTTTAGGGTCTCAAATCATTGATTGAAACTTACGGTTTCCTCTTGACCCCCCTTTTTTATTGCTTTTTTCGATTCTAGGTTGAATTTGGAACAGAAAATGCCTCTTTGAAATTTTCTTTTTGGGGCTTCGTTTCTGAGTTATTTCACTTTTTGCGAAATACAGAAAATCGCCGTTCCTTTTAGACGTTACCAACACTTTCTTACTATTTTTCTTCAATTTTTGAGATGTTCACCACACTGAATGACAGGTAGTTTAATGCTGATTTCAAAAGTGTGGTGAAATCGGCGATTTTCTGTATTTCGCAAAAAATGAAATAACTCAGAAACGAAGCCCCAAAAACAAAAATTTCAAGGAGGCATTTTCTGTTCCAAATTCCACCTAGAATCAAAAAAAGCAATAAAAAAGGGGGGTCAAGAGGAAACCGTAAGTTCATCATGAGTATTCTGTGGCATATAAAATTGCATTGCTTAGAAGTTCTGATGATGTGCTTCCAGGTTTCCGAAGGATGTGAAGAGTTTGCAGGCCAGAAGTTTTCAAAATTCTATATGGGCCACCCTCTTTTTGTCCTCGTAGTTATTGGAGGTTGCAGGTAAAGACTGAATTCCTTGTTGGCCTAATTCTTAAATTAGGAACTACAATCTCATTATTATCATTTGAGGTTAAACTAATCATAGCGACGGATATTTGGTGGTTAGTGGGTGAATATTAATACTCGCAAAAGCGTGATATTGTTCTTATTAGGTATAACCCTAGGTATCGTTAAAACAGATGTTCGATGTAATTATTTCAGTAATGATATACTTTGTAGAAAAATAAGCTGGCAAATATACGACTTTTTCTTGCTAATCAGTAGGTACCACTTAATGCTGACTCAATGCAATGATTGTTAATGCCATGTTGCTATTCCAACATTTTATAATTTCAATGATTTGCGCCCTGGGGCTGTCAGCAAAGGTATTTGACTGGTATCAATTGAATATTTGGTTGAAGATTTGTGTATGTTTAGCGATATGGCATTCTTGAGTATATCAATATCCTTGATACATCGATACTTTACTTATTTCAGTATATGATCTGCGATACACATACTCATAGAGCGATTGATTAATTACAGATTCAAGTGTTCACAATGAAAAACGGAGATAAACAAGACTTGATTACTCGGACCAAGCGGACTGTATCCTATTGGTTCACTCAGTATGAGCTCATTCTCTGCATCAATATGTTTGAGCCCTGGGAGAAGATGCTGTTAAGTATCCTTTTCGTTTGTCAGTCATTGAATATTCAATCGTAAATATTTGTCACTTACTGTTTGGTACATCATTTATCTACCTGTACGAATTCTATTAGGCACTCGATTTGTCATCAACTCGTCGTAAAGGTTGAATGAAGGACATGTGCTAGTCTCATATTTGCTGCTACTTATTTGATGATGCGTTTCTATGGATAGCAGGATTAAAACATTCTAAGCAGAGGATAGCTGATTGGGTTCTCAAAACTTTAAAGTGGCAGATGGTTGATTCAGTGGTTTTTCAGCTCTATAATTTCTTTGTATAAAGGCTAACAAGGAAATTATACAGCTGAAAAAAGCTTCAAGAGACCTAGGTCTGACTTGAAAGGTAGACCAGGTTTAAATCATTGCCTCATCCATATACCTGATTGCTTTTTCCGTCCATTTAATGACAGCGACTTAGGACATTGGACTCTGGACAGATACTTTGAACTTTGGAGCGTATCTACACCGTCTTTAGAGATCACAGTTTTACTGCTTGTTGCCTCTTGGTATGATTGTGGGAAGGAGAACTCGGTGATAGATTTCCTTCAAAGTGTCTTGTCCTGAGCAGCACCGCACAAATGTAAAAAAATAACTCCAGAGAAAACTCCTTTAACCACTGGACATTTGTTGAAAACACAGTGAGACTATTGTTTGATGTTATCATTTTGCCGGTTCGACGTGTTTGGTTTGGTTCAGTTTAAATAACTTTTGGTCTGTGCTAATTAATTGATTGAGAAGGATATAATCATACAGGTTATAATTATACATCAAATTATTGGGGTTCTAAATTTACATACTTACACACATATAATCAACTAAGTGAAATGGTTGAAATGTAGCATTACTATCATGAGCTCTGTATCAGAGTACCTCGTTGGTGTGATTGTTGACGTAATAGTAATTCAACCAATTCAACTCACTGTTCCTTAGCTATGTTTCCAGATACCTTTATAGCTCTAACTGCCCTGATGGTGAGCTACTCATCTTATGTATATTTGCCCAACTACATGAGATCGCTTGTTACTAGATCCCTAATGTTCTTACAGCAAGGTTCACCGATAGTCTAGCTAAATGTTTCTATTAAGTTTTTTTTTAAACATGAGCTATGTATTTTTCTATCCTGTTGTTGTTTTTATATATAAGTAATGTACAGTTTGAAAGTATGGCCTTATACTTTGGGTATTCAATATTGGTAATGGTTAAATGTTCAAAACATACACATTTCCATAGTTGGTATGATCATTGTTTCCATTAAATAAATGTGGTTCGAGGGTATGAAGGTGTTTATGATTGACCGGTTTTTTCATTTTGCCCTTAAAGCTATCTCTGAACAAATGCCTCAACAGGTGATGTTGAACTTTTGGGAGAGACTCAAACGTGCTTGCACTGAAATGTGCATAATTTGTTGATTATTCAACGGCAAGTCATTATAATAATTAAACGTATTTCATTAAAATGAAAAATTTATTTGAATTGTTATGAACCGTTGAAATTGTCCCTTTCAGGTTTCTATGTAGACGGGGCACTTCAGGTTAGCACTGTAGTTATGGCTTCCACTCATGTTTTAAAAACAACAGCTAGTGGCTCGTACATTGAAATAGCCGTTTCCAATACCTAAAACTGGCTATTCTCTCGTGAGGTACACATTTTTCAAATTTTTAATTATTTTAAACCATGTATCTACTTGAAAATTTGGAAAAGTAATAGATTGCTATGATATAAAACATCTCAGGGGGCTCCTACTGGATATGGTAGCTGCAGCAGATTTATTTACCAAAGATCAAATTTTGAAAAATTCCTGGTTCGTCAGAAAATCACCAATCAACCAATCTCTACAACTACATCCATCTTGGCATCCATTTTGTTTACCCATCAGCACCAGTTGTGGCTAAACAGCTAAATTTGGAGAGATGATTCTGGCAGTTGTGCCTATACAATATGGATTATATTACTCTAAGATCTCACCAATTAATATCCCTCCCTAGTCCCCAATATTATAATAATGGTACAATAAATTAAAGTATGACTAATAATTACAATAATGTGATCAATTTATATAAAATTGTACAGGTGTTTAATGCAATATCCACGTACAGTTTTGGGTAAAGTTTTACAATCTTAAAGTTAATGTAAATCAAGGTAGTTAAATTACGTAGGTAGTAAATCAAATATTTACAGAATGTAAATTATTCATGTCCTGAACCATGCATTAACTGTATCTACATTTATTTCCTGTTGTAATCTCAAAGGTAACTCTCGATGAATTTCGACGGGCAAGTTCTCTGAAAAACAAGAATACAATGTAGAATGGTTATAAAAAAAAAAAAAAAAAAAAAACAATGGTATTATGATGTCAGGGGTATCACAAGTGTCCTATAGAGTGTGTCCGAGCAATATTCCCTACACATCGGTTGTTGAATTTGCTTGGGCAAACATATAGGAAACCAGAGTATGTCGGCAATGGTTAGGTGGGAGGGGGCATGCAAGTAGTGTACCTTCAAAACTTTGTAATGAACTTTGTAAACTAGTTTATTTCACCGCCTCCTCACACAGAGAGGTGTGTGACAGTAGACGTTGAAGGTCTACTGACTTCATCGCCTAGCTTGGAGTCTGCCTCACCAGATTAGTGGTTCTATTGAAATAAATTCTGGAACCATCATAATTTCAGGGCATGAAATTGGTCTAAATTTCCTCTGGGTTTCTTTCAATATTCACCAAATCCCATAAATCCTCCATAAATAAATTTGGTAAAGTTAGAACTTTGAGGAAAATATTAATTTAAATAGTTGATTAGGTACCTTACAATTATAATATAGACTAATATTGCTAGTTTATTTACTTTATATCGTTTACATTGAACGACAATTGGTGTCAACCCGTCTTATTTCGAATACAATTACAATTACTTTGGAGCAAGTCAACTACAAGGTTTAGAAGCCTCAAGGTTCATTCGCGTTGATATTGTTTTGATATTTAAAGTTAAAGATGGCAGCTGTGTAAGTGGCAATTAGGTACGTCACTCTGTACTGCATGAGTATAGTAATATAAAATGAATTTTTTGTTTTTCATGGCTCTACTGTCCTGCAACACCAGCTGTCTCCAACTCTTCACCCCCTCAGGTTGTTCTCCACCTCATCGTGTTTGTGGTCTGTCTCTTTTTCTGGATCCTCCCGATTCCCCGTACACCATCTGAATGGGCCACCGTTTAGAGCCCAGCGCATCCTCTCAATATGTTCCAGCCACCTCGAACGGTAGCCTTAATTATAGAGACCACGTTTAGTTGGTTGAAGAGGCACTCTCATACCTGGTTGTTCCTAATTCACCGTTGCATGAATGAATTGCATACTTTCGAAGAAGGGTCGTAGCACAGAAGAGAGGTTGTCAGGGGCTGGGTTTTATGGTGATAATACCGATTTTTCACATATATCTGCTCAATTTCATCATAGTTTGGTGCTTCAGTTATAATATACTTAGTAGACATTTCAACTTAGAAATTTACCAAGAATACACTTACCATTACACCTGTAAACAAGGTCGGCCCAAATAATCATTTCCTGGGAAAAGCAGAAGACTCCCAATCTTCCTCCTTTCAATGTTTGATCAAATATATTTCCTGAATCAGCAACAAGTCGTTCTCCTTCAAATATTTTCAATCTGATCAGTGATATTTTGGGTCGATGAATAAGTAGCCATCTATAGGCAGTTTTTTCCTTCCATCCAACATTCCTTGGATCTTTCCAAAGAAGTTTGACCTGAAAGTGTTGAAATTCCTCTTGGATTAGTGAAAGCAACTTCGTGGATTGTGGGGGGTCAGGGTCTCCGATCTGGCTAGACAAACTGTACGGTCGAGAAGCTCTTCTGGTTCTCCTTGTCAATGTGAGAAATAAAATAATGTAAAGTGACAATGTGATGAGTCGCTGACACAAACAAATTAGTTATTGAACGTTCTGGTGTGACGGAGACTCCATGTTGTCCTGGCACCAGATTGTACTAGAATTCTACTACCAGTTTCTCCCAATAAACTTGACATCTATGATGTTATTTGTGATCGGCCAATCTAATTTGCCATTCATCAGAAAAATCCAATACCAGTCAAACAAATCCGAGGGTGATAAGCCTGCAGTAAAGCCGGATTCGTATTCAGGGCTTCAGCAGAACCTGTAAGATGCTCAGATTATTATCAGAAAATGGCGTACATTGTACACTCCAAAACCTGCTCAACGGAATACGAGATTGATAGATCTGCGGTCACGTTGTTTTTTGTTTCATTACAAGCATGAATATCTCCAGAAAATGTTCAGATTGAAGAGGGAAACCATCGAAAAACGGTATATTATAAATTTTAAACGCTGAAGACAACCGACAAAACCCTGAAGACAACCGACAAGAACAAGCCGACAAAATAATACGATCAAAACGGAAGCATGTCGGCGGACCGAGACGGAGAGATTCCCTCTCTGAAATGTGGAGAACTAATGGATATGATTGAGTGGTATCGAGTTTGATAAAAGTTTTGGCGCTTTAGCGTTAATGGATGACGTAGAGGCTATAAGGATTGCAATTAATTAAAACTCCGAAATTAATGCAAATCTTGAAAAAGAGCTCGATGAGCTAAAATCAAACTATAGATCACTTGATGACAACTATGATGAACTTATACTGAACTTAGGAAATAAGAAAAAAATAATCACATTTTCCGTGGCGTAGTTTTGGCTGATGGGAAGACACCACACATGCTCTATGCAGCCAGGAACTAGGAATTGAAAACTTACGTATAGTAAAGTGTTTCACCTTTGGAAACTTTAACCCGAGTTAAACTGTTGAACCAAATAATGGTACTTACCATCGCTGATATTTTCAAGAATATTAAAAAAAAAAAAAACTGAATAGAACGGGAGTCGAGGTACACCGAGACGTCGTTCCAGCTTACACGAATGGTCACATCGATTTAAACCAAATTTAGGCCTTCTGCGAGGTAAAGAAGATGGTAAACGAGCACCAAACAACCCCATATATTGCGATGTGATGAAAAAGGCCAACAAAGATAAACAAAAGACAGGAGCACAGTCAGGGATGATAGCTAGCAAAATGAGGAAACGGAGGCTACAGAATTGAAAAAAAGAACGACCACATAAATATAGAGGATACAATTTTTTTTACAATTACACGCTGTACATGAATTTAAACAATTTAATCAAGCCATGCATGACTTTACTGTGGTTCCCGCAAAAAAAAAAAAAATAATAATAATAATAATAAATAAATAAAAATAAATTCGGAAGGGCTAGTGGAGGGTTTTTGATTGGTTTCAGGGCTATCTAGCCGTTTGAAATTAGTACATGTTTGGGGTAAGGATATTATAAATGGCCGAGTTACGTCATAGGTACTTGGGGAAGCAACTTTTGGAACCTTGGGAAGCGATCAGAAACAAGTTATTCCTGTTCCTCAAGGAAAGTCTTGAATAAAGAAGATTCCTGAAGCGCAACTTGAATTTAATAGGTTGATGATTAGCAGGCATACTTGAAATAATGAGAAAAAACTGCACACGTTGGAAAGTTGTTTTGTCCTTATTGTTCTGTAACTGTAATATCTAGTTCATTGATGTAGTCAATTCAAATGTGAACTGTAGCAATTCAAATCTGAGATGCCAACAAATTAATTAACTGTGATAGAAATCTGAGAATCCAACAAATTAATTAAATAATAATAGCTATAATGAGATTATTTTAAATGCAAACCAGTCGAGAGAGAAATGAAGAGAAGAAATTTTTAATGTGCATTTACTGACATTAAAGCGTCCTCGATACTCCGGCCAGGTATATTGTTTGTGTCCTATAATATTTATGACTTATATATGTTTGTTGTTGTTTTTGTATTTAAATATAAAAGTAAATATATATTCTATCTATCTATGAATTCGTATTTAGGGACAGAGGGTAGTCAGTACCTGATCAGGAGTATCACCAGTTTGCCATAAAGAATTTCTCAGCATCTGTCCTGGACCCGTGACGGAGTTCACCAACTTTAATTGAATACCGGGCTCAGCCACTGCTCTGAAAGGAGTACTTTGCCAGTAGGTCTGCCCACTTTTCTTCCACATCACTGTGTAAAATTTGTGATTGTTTTGGTAGCTGAAAATGTATTTTAAACAATTATTCTATCGTTCATATTCATACACACAAGGACGGATCATAAATAAATAAGTGGTGCACTTTGTACTTTGGCTCTGACTTGGAATACGAATAAATTTTCTGATGCGTACCTGAAAATGAAGCCGACGTAATCATTATCTATTACAGAATCGATGAAGAATGTACCTTCAAAATCCACTCCACCAAAAGCGTCATAACCTGGACAATTCATAGTATTTTAGGTTTTATAACACACAAAATTATTACAAACTAGTGTCATGAGATAATTGGGATAATAGAATTTTTTAATCATTTCATGTGGCATAACCACATGAGCGAGTAACTTATGAACTCCAAAATCTTTTCTAAAAATGAACAATTTAATTTCATCTTCAACAAGAACACCGAAATCCTACGTAATAATAAAGAGAAATATTTATGAGATTTTCAAGACAAAAAAAGTATTACAAAGTATATATCGTATAGTATTGTTATTCATGATTGGTGGTTTTATTGGATTTGGAATAGTAAAGACACATACGTATTATTGAATTTAATGAAAACTGTTCTTGTTCTCCTAGTTTATTTAATTTGTCATAAACACAGCGTGCATTAATATTGTCAGTGTCAGTATTAGATGTAGACGTTAAACTGAAAAACATTCAACACGATTACTCCGGTAAATATGAACAGTGGGTCAAGGGAAGAGGAAAATTGTGAATTAGCAGTAATAAAATACCCTGAAATGGCTGTTTTGTGACTGCAATACACTGCCAAGCCCTGACCCCTTGGCAACCTCCCTAACCCTCTCATCCACATCTGGACGTCGTGGGTTCCACTACAAACAAACCATAGCCAGGCAGGACAACCACCCACCAACCCTCTATTTCTTGACCAAAAGAAAACCAAACAAACACACCGTATATTAAATGCACTTTTCCAAGATCGTTCATAGATATGGCAATAGTGGGAAACACTCAATAAAGTCCATCACATTAACATCTAGCACACTCAACAAGAACAAGGAATTATCTGGTACAAGTTGGAGTACATGCGAGATAATATTGTAGAAAAGAGAGAAGTTCACCAAACCTATTGGAGGGCTTACTTCGAAACAAGCAATTCGGGATCTGGGGAAACTTGGGATTTTCAAATTTGAATAATTTAAAAATTATTTTTAACGGAACAGAGTGGTTGAGATAAGAAATTATTTTAGTTTTTGAGCATTCGAAAACTAGTGGCAATCGTATCAATGAGATCATTGACTCCAGCCTGTTAGCTTGAAGTGCCCAACTAATCCTACTATAACAGTTGTGTCGAGGAGCGTAGGGAGTGCCAGGTAGCCTAACTCATTGGAATCCGCCCAACGCTTTCACGTTCTCATCCCCACTAGTTGACTCAGCACAAAAGACAATGTCGCAATCAGAACGACATATTGCAACCAGTCGCACAGTTAAGTCACCATGGAGGCGTTACGACGTCAAGTTTCAATTTGGAACAGTTTATTGAACTCATATTATTTCTGCGAAATGAGACGTGAGGAGCAATGCATCCGTGTCTTATGCTGTATGCATAGCTTTGCATAGGAAACGAAATACTGTCAAATGGATTATGAGTGAGTGAGTATAGCAATGTTGATGATATTGATATAGAAACTCATCTGTTGAGTTTGATCCTTGAAGAATGCAACATGTTCATTGACCTAAGAAATACATATCGGCCAAAATTGTTTCCAGTATGTTTACTGATCATGTTAATCCTTAATTGTGAAAAATTAGAAAGATATATTATACAGAAAACGAGAGTATTTGAAATCGTCTATTTCAACTGAAATATGAGTACGTTTGTTATACCATCGTGTTACCGGTTTCGGTGATTGAGCCATCGTCAGTTACAAAACAATACTAACAATATATTATACGATTCAGTTGTATCCTATTTGGATAATAAAAGAGTTTATTATTATTATATCAACATTATAATCTCGTATCTTCAATTACTTACCAATAGCTAAGCCAGGATCACTATTCATGGTCTGCACAATTTCTGCCCCATCGTTGTAAATGACCCAGTGAGGATCAATTTGGGAATCTCCTTCAGGATCCAGAGCCACCACTTGGAATTTCCTTAGATTTATACAAATTGTTTCAACAAGAGAGTTAGGACTTTGGTGTGAAAAATATGTTGTAAATGATAGAAAAATATTTTATAAATGATAGAATATTGAAAAATATATTATGATTGATAAAATATATTATATTTTATTTTATCTAGGAAAGAAACATGAAATATAAAAGTAATACTACAGATTTTGGTACACTGGTCGCAGGCTATCTACCCCACTTCCCACCGGTTGCAGGCTATCTACCGCCGCTCGTGTTTATCTACCGTTCTCACCTTTCACCTTTCGATCTGTTGATGTGTTCTCCGTAATGGTATGTTCTCAGTTGAATCGCGTACACGTTCTCAGGAAACGTGTATCAAATATTTGAAGGATAAGGAAATATTTGAAGGGCGTATTACCGAACCAACCAGTGTCATGTGCAAAAGTGAGGGGTGATGAAGTGTGCGGTGGTGACCTAAAGGAATGTTTAAAAAAAAAAGTAAGAAAAGAGACGCAAATGGAGAGTTGATAAAAACTGTGTACCTGCGATGTTCGAAGAAGGGGTGCCAAACGTTTTATTCTCTTCGAAGAACAATTTTACTTACAATGATGTGTCGGGGAAGTGCAATAGCAAGCTCTCGCTATGCGAAATCGTCGAACTAGTCTGGATGTGGTGCAATTTAGTTAGTAATAATGATGCTGTAAGGTGGAGTGGGAGAAGTAGTCGTACTGTAACAGACTGGTACAATATGTGTAGAGATGTGTGTGTTGATATGTACGATAAACGTGATAAAATGGGTGGAAATACTACATGACCACGACGACTCCTCACGTTAGAAGAGTTAAGGTAAGATAAGTAGATATTTCCATTTTTAGAGAGCTTAAGGGCGGTAGATAGCCTGTGACACGACGGAGGGGTTCGACCTCCCCGACCCGAGTCCGGTAGATAGCATGCGACTAGTGTACCCAGATTTTTGGTATAAAATAATAATCAAAATGTTGGTTTATTATCTTCGGCAAAGAAAAAAAATTAATCGACCCCCCCCCCCCCCCAATTTGAGGGCTTAGGTATACCTAAATTTCAAGATACGAAGATTCAGAAAATCGAATTAAAAAAAAATCCGTCCACGGCACATTGTTGTGCTAAATTACGAAATTTTGGTTTACGAGTTTGGACCAACCCCACAATGATCCAAATATTGAAATTTTGAAAGATTCAGATGGAACGGTATAGTTTTTAGTTCACATTTTAATAGATTTCAAGTTTTGGAATTTTTTAAGACCATACGGAGCTTTGGGCTACCAGCCGTTTGTTCACAATAAGGGCTCAAAGTTGGAGCATTCGTTGTCGTCAACATGGGAGTGAATCATGTGGCAAACTATTGGGTCAATTATTAATAACTTGTTATCGGAAAAATCAAACAGCATAATATCATATTATGATTTTTCCGATAACAAGTTAATAATAATAATCAATAAAAATTGTTAATAACTAACAATAATTAATCATCATTTATTATGATTAATTTATTAATATTTACTATTAATATTAAATAGTAATTTATTAATTAATATGATCTGTACAAAGAAGATAATAAACCGTTGTGTCAAGACTTTGCAGAGTTTTTTCAACATGTAATTCTAAACCCACCTGAAATCTGTTTGAAATATTTTTGAGTTATTGGGGCAGTTGTCTTTATGATTTTTTACTCCATCTGCATCAAAATCTTCTTGGCATGCATCGCCAATACCATCACCTGGGAATTTTAAAAGTGATTCTATGAGTCATATATTTTAGCACAAGTTACCAATTTTATCAAATCAAGCATCATGGAGAATTGGCAATTTTATAGGGATTCAAATTGAAGGCATTTTTCTAAATTTATTATGCATTAGGTCCCCTATAACCCTAACCAATGTTCAAACCAGCTTATTGATGGACGATATACCGAATTTTTCGGTAACAAAGTCTATTAAGTAACCAAATTAACAATTAACAATTTCTATTAACCAACGAAAACCTCTGAGGGTGCTTGAATTTCAGCTACGTTCAATAGTGAAACACAAATCTGACTAAAACCATACTATGTAGCAATTAATCATTAATGCGAGGGGTCGGAGGTGGCGGGAGCGTTCATGGAAGCGCACATTTTAAAAAGCTCTCAAAAGCAAACTTACGGCCGCATTTAAACGCCGGACCTCTCGTTTTGTTCAGAATGATCCCGCCCATAACGCAGGGGGTTCCACATTTAAAAAAAAAAATTTTCCTGCTGCGCAAAACATTTTGTACCTATTCTTACTTTTTGATCGTCCCTCGTAACCTCTACTAAATGACCTTGAAATCTCGTTTTTCTGACGTGATGGGGCTTAGATGACCTCGGGATCGGATTCAGGACGCAAAAATACCTCGGAATACCATGGTCCGGTTAAATAGTCCGGACCTTTTTTTTGTAAACCAGTGTTATTCACCATTCATGTCTTCTTGATGAGGATTATATACTAATCTGCAGTTATCTTGAGCATTGGATATGCCATCTCCATCAATGTCTGGGTCACATTCATCACCTCGTCCATCATTATCTGTGTCTAATTGATCACTGTTTGAGATTTTAGGGCAGTTGTCAGTGCTGTCTTGTATTCCATCCCTAGGAAAAATTGATCGAAAATACATAAACAATTATTTCAAATGACGGACCTTCAATCTAAAATCCAGACAGGGTAGCCAATATGTAAATAGCAGTTTAGTATCAGTGGCCCAAGTATGATGTTGGAATAGCTCGAAGGGTAGGGAATTATGAAAGGGAAGAAAACCAAGGTTCTCCAAAGGTTTCAAGTTTCAGAAAGTCTGATTAATTTTGCAGGATAGAGATCCCTAAAAATAGATACTTGGAACCGTGAACTAACTTCGGTAACCTTACAACATTTGGGGACAATTGACAAAATCCATGTTTGTGTTCAAAACGGGGCTTATACGAGTACAAACATATTTTTTATGACCAGCCATTCGTTCAGAATGCGGGGTGAAAAGTGGAATCCAGAAAAAATTGTCCAACATTATCCTCGTGCCCCTGACGTCCAAGTGAACTATATGATGGATTTTGCATGTAGGTGAGTTAACAAAGACACTATGAAGTAAAATGCCTCGTTTTTTGGTCTGAGGAAATTCTTCAAATTTTCAAAAATAATATTATTATTTTTGAATATATAGCTCAACCAAAACTGCTCAATTTTTACACCTGAATAGATTGAACAAGGTCACTACATAAAGCTAGCGGGTATAAGAAACTCACCTGTCTCTATCAATATTACTGTCACAAACGTCTCCTATGTTATCCAAATCTGCATCATCTTGATTTGAATTAGGAATCTGCGGGCAGTTGTCACACATATCTCCCAGTCCATCTCCATCATGATCTCTTTGGTCTGGATTAGATTTTCGTGGACAGTTATCATGAGGATTCAAAACTCCTGCAAGTTTGAATGTTACAAATGCTCAGCAGGTGCACACTAATTTCTGTACAACTATTACAGAAATCATCCTACTCTAGTGGTCACCTCATATCTATGAACTAACAAAACGCCAAGACTCGCGAATGGCAGAAGCTTTGCATCTTGGAAGAGAAATTATTCGAAATGACCAATTTGGTTGCCTATATCAGATTATAATTGAAATGCAGCCACATCAATATGGCACACAAGAGATACTTCAAAGGTGAGATAGAGCGACATTGACTCGTCAGGTGTGCTCTTGCAAGAGTTTCATCTAAAAAATAGCAAGAGAAAACGGTTTTACTGGAATGTAGGAAGAAAATAATGCTAAAAAGTACTTCTACACCACGCAACAGGGGAAGGACGCTACCCAATGTGCTGCAATAGGTATAAAGTCCTTATCAGTCCTTAAAGTCCTCTAGAGATCATTTACTCGTAGATCTAGAACGCACAGCTTACTGATTAGCAAAGGGATAATTAAGTACTAATAATTAAACCAGTAGGCACCTGTCCAATTAAAATGAGAGACCAACATACATTTCTTCCATTATTTTAAATTATATATGAGAAGAAATGTTCGCCAAAAAAGTGCTGTGTATATGATAGAGGCCATGAGAGGGCCCTAGCTTAAAATACTTTATGCTTGCTCATCAGTTATAATTGTCATTGATGCCTTGGCTGTGAACTTTGAAGCATGCCTTATAGTGGATGTATCATTTGGCTCAAGGAGCATTTCAGAAGCAATTCCGTCCCATCTTCCATTAATGTCCCGTTTTTAAGGTAGCTAAACCACTACTAATTATTGTCATCAGTAAACCGCTATTTTACCATCATTATCCATGTCAGAGTCACATGCATCTCCAACGCCGTCCTTATCAATATCATCTTGATCCATGTTTGGTACTGTAGGGCAGTTGTCACATGCATCACCTTTCTTGTCTGCGCCATCGTAGTCTGAATCAAGTTGGTCTGGATTTGCTATCAATGGACAGTTGTCCTAAAAATGGAAGAAGAAGGGAGGACGGTAATAAATTGGCCGCTCTTGGTTTTTCATCATTTCCATTACTTTTTCTTCATTCAAGATGAATAATTGTAAGGGAAAATGAACGTTAAACACTGAGACAGCAGTGCAAGCAAATGTTTGGCGATAAAACTCTGTTACAATGAAGGCACAAGTACAAGAATTTATTACCAAACCACAGTCATGCAGCATGGCTATAAGAGCGAATTTTCGAAGAAATAATTGGTTAATGTAAAATGTCTACATTAAAGATCATGATGTCCATGAAGAACATCTCAAGTATCAACCACGTTTCTTCACCTTCAAAGTGCTCCAGTTTGAGAGCGGAATTTGTGGGTTGCCCAGTAAACCAACATATTAATTTTCAACAAGAGCTAATGTGGAGGGGTCTCTTATTTGATTAATGGGTCAGGAGAAGCTTCGCTCTTCTCATTTTATAATAATCCTAGCTCCAGGGTCATGCTTCAACTGGCTCAGTTTGGTTTTCCTAGTCAGGGCTCCATACTAACAGGAGTAGTTTATCGTCTTTCTCAGTGAGTGAAGGCCCCTGGGATCATCACATTAACCTTCCTTTCAAATTGCTTTGTTTGAAACCCTAAAGGTTCGGTTTCATTTATAACAGAGGTTTATGTACTTAGCTCCAAACCTTATATAAAACGCAAACTCACTGGAGTATTGAGGATTCCATCGTTGTCTGCATCATCATCACAAACATCACCAATGCCATCATTATCTGCATCCTCCTGTCCTGAATTAGGAATGTTCAGACAGTTGTCCTGTTGACAAAATTACAGGTTGACTAGCTGTGGATAACAGATATACTTGGGGAAATATCAACCAAATTGTGTACAATTTTTACAAGTTGTTCTCTTCGATGTTTGCTGGTAAGAAGCCTGCGTACAATGTTGAATAATACAGTTAACATAGAGATACCAGCAGATCAGCAGTAGGTATAAGAAGGATTGACCCGAGATTTCATCCATCCCAACAAGCATTACCACGGAAAGAGCATGGCCGACGACGTATGCAGTGGCTTCACTTCACTGATTTGGAGAAACGACTGACTGTGTCGTTCTGAAAGTTCGTAATGATCTTTAGGGCAGGGCCCATGAAGAAGAAGAAATAGTATTACTAATACTATTTCTTCTTCTTCTTAATACTGTATTAGGTCGGTACGACATCGCGAAATGAGGAAGCTGTCGATACCATCTTTGTTACGACCAAAATCCAACTATAGAGGGGAATCATTTTTCATTCCCGATTTTGCATTCACGATAGAACCTGGTGCGGCAAAACACATTGTGTAGTTTTGAAAAGCTATTTAAAAAAAATCCTCAGCCGTGCAGCATGACTATAAGAGCGAATTTTTGAAGAACTAATTGGTTTTATGTAAAACGTCTCCATTAAAGAACATGATGTCCATGAAGAACATCTCAAGTAACAACCACGTTTCTTCATCTTCAAAGTGCTCCAGTTTGGGAGCGGAATAAGATATAGCAATAATTGCTAATTGCTATATCTTATTCCGCTCCCAAACTGGCTTCACCTCCACAAAGACCTCAAAGTGGAGACAGTCACCGATGTCATAAAAAAGCTAGCTATGAGATATGAGCGCAGGCTTCTTGAACATCCAAATCTAGCTGCTATCCAGCTACTAGACAACTCTCTACAAATTCGACGCCTGAAGAGGACCAAGCCCCTGGACCTTCTGTGCTGGCAATAAGTGACGGGCAGTTCAAGTTTGGTAGAAGTTAATGAGCTCTCACCGCAAACAGTGTTAACATTTGTGAACTAAATAGCTAAGTAGATAGTTACCTAATTTATGAATGTAACTACTTGTTATATTATCTGAATAAACACATGAAAAAAACTGTCTAGATAGCTTGTTGTTGTAGAATGCTGAACTTACAATAAATTGATTCCCGACATGATGAGCCAGTAACCATTAACCAACCAGGACCCATGATTACCACATTCTTCTTTAGGACCCAAAACTGAATATCCTTCCAGCTCCAAAAAGACTTGGAACACGAGAACGCTTCGTGAGGCTCCTTGGGTTACTTATCGCCAGAAGAGGAGCATTGGTGATATGTTGTGGTCCTCCAAGGTGCAAGTACTACCATGTAGTCATTAGAAGTAAGTACTCAAAGGCCCTCCCTCTGCTTCAAAATTTTTCTGTGCAATCCTTTCCAAGTTTCTAATAAAACTTCATACGAATTACTTGATCATACATTCCGTCATATTTACCAATAAACAAATCCGACGAACGAAAAAAAAAAACCTCCTTATTGTTCCTATGGCATTCAGGGAGTTCGTGAGGGATTACTGTGTACGCTCATACCTCAGAGAGGTCGTTTGAACGTCCTAGCGGGGAAATAAAACAGGTCCGATAATTTTGGAAAATACCTCGTAAAAACCTCGTGCGTGTGTATGAATTGGACTCCAAAAATGCACGGATGCACAATTACCCACTAACCCTCTACTTGAAGCTGCTTGTACAACACCACCAAACAACGTTCCAGGAGCGTTTTAAAGTCAACGTTCTACGAAACTAGACAGAAACATGACCGATTCAAAGCAATCAGAGAGCCTTTTTCTATGAATATTTGAGAAATTATTTTAAAAACTTTGCAAAATTCTTGACAGCGGTTTTTTTTGCACATCTTATTTGTGCAGATCACTAAATATTATTATTAGAATAATCATTTTTATGAATTATTATCAAGTAGTGTAAATTAATATCAATGATTGATAATTATTGTTAGTAATTAATAATTATCAATTAGGTAACTCGATATCTGATAACCATGTGCTGTTTGAATCACCGACAGGCTGCTCCACGATTCACCCTCATAATCTTTAGATCTGGTCCAACTTTGAGCCCTCATTGCGAACGAACGGCTGGTTGTACAAACCTCCGGATGGTCATGAAAAATTCTACAAATTAAACACTTCTTAAATGTGAACTCAAAACTATACCGTTCCATTTGAATTTTTCAAAATTTGTTTTGAGCCCCTTCCCATTGACCTAGGGTTATAAAAAGTTAGGAGGATCATTGTGGGGTTGGTCCGAACCTGTAAACTAAATTTCGTAATTTTAGTACAACGCTGGGCAAAGTGCCGCAGACGGATGGACTTTTTTTCAATTCGATTTTCGGAATCTACGTATCTTGAAACGTAAGCCAGCACATTTTAAGGTGGTAATTGTTTTACATAGGCGATTCCAACGGTTCATTATCGAATAAAAGATCTACACTCAAATTTGCAATAGAGGGATAAAATCTGAAGGAAAGACATTGATGGAAAATTGATATTACCGGCTGATTGTCGAGGTAATAAAAAAAAATTACTGAATCAAGCAATAGAACTATATTTTCACATCTACTAGTATTTACATCATCTTGCTTGTAGGGTTTTCAATACAATATAGGTTTAAATCTTGAGATAATTTGTTTATATAATGAATGTTTGTATGCAAGTAATGAAATATAAAGTTTTTGATGCCACAAAAAATATTTCCAACATCGTTATTCCGATTGGAAACTCTGGAAAGTACCAATCCTACGTTATTTGAAAAATTATAAATCAATCTCTTACTTGGGATGAAAATTTCATACTATTAAGTGTAAATACTGGGGTTACTACATATTCCATGTGTCTTTGTTTTTGACAATTTCATATAATTAAGTTCAAAAGTTTAGAGAGAAATGTCTAGTCTAAGATAGTAAATAGTGCACAAAATAATTGTGATAATTGAAGGAATAAAGCATCATAAAAATACAATAATATGTTACATTTAAATATACAAATTACATATAAAATCTCATCATATTAAGTACATTAATAAATTAAACATTTAAAATTATATTTCTTTTACACTTGACCAAACAACCCAGTGCTGCGGTATAAAAAAAGTTATCAGTATAGACACTCAATGAATAAAACATCAATTTCAAGGTTTATGATAATACTTTCAAGCCTATAGTTTGAGGTTAGGTTATGTACTTTAGAAAATGGTGATATTAAAATATTGTTTACAAGCATACACACGCACAGAAGGGGACAACTACAAAATGGACATCAGATGAAACGTATTTATTGACCTAATAAAGTGTTGAATGAATTAAAACACTAAAACTTTGTTCACTGGTACCTACCTATAACTTTTTCATCGACAATGATTTGTTGCATCTGATAGTTCTGTGAAAATTAAAAAATAAAATGATGATATAATAATTTCCACATTATGAATGATGAATTTTCTCCCCTTACTGAGACCCTAACTACTGTCCTTATAAACAATTTTGTTAGTTGCCCAAGGTTCTCCAAAACAAATTATTTGATTACACCAAACTGAAATAATGCACATAGGGCAACGTGTAATAAATTACACCTACAAAGAGAAATTTCTAACTCACGAAAAAGAGAAGAATCTTTACCGAGTATCCCAACCACAGGTAGGTAACACAAACAACCCAAAAATTTAATAACCAGTATAACAAAACTATTTGTCAAATTTGATTTTTGGACAGAATGAATTGATGAACATAATGTTGAGGAACGTATGGTCAAGAATATAATTTGTTTAAATCCAAAAACATTTGTGATTGGTACCTCAACATCAAGTAGTAAATCAAATCAATGCAGAAGGGTATCTGCCTACGTTTTGTAAAGGCAGAATATTCAACCTGAAAAGTTAAGTTTTCTCTACGGTTACCATGTTAATTTCGTCAATTTTAACCGCAAAATTGCATATATATGTCAAAAATACGTTTACAATGTGTAGTAAATTTATTTTAACTATTCTCCATCCTTTTTTCAACAGAGGACAATTGCAGTTACTTTCAAGGTGCTAGAATCTAAGTCCATCTTCATCTAGCTTTGATAAGACTTATCAGACTTCTTACACTTAGTGCATAGGTTCCCAACCTGGGGTACGCGTACCCCTTAGGGGTACGCAACGACCTGGTTGGGGTACGCCGAAAATATTTGGTAATGGCGGACTTCATGTTTTTGCGCCAGGTCTCACTCAATTTACTAAGTTTACTAGAAACACATATAGGCCTAATTTTGGAGCAATAACTTTATTGTCAAATAAAAATTTAAAAAAAAAACTCTTGCGTAAATAGGTATTTACTTTCCATGATTAATGTTCTTGCAACTTTTTTTCTTGGGGGTACAATTTTAAATAAATTTATCTCAAGGGGTACGGCAGTGAAAAAAGGTTGGGAACCGCTGACTTAGTGTGTAAGAAAACAAATCGAATCAAGACTTCTGAATACCCAACTATTGCCAATAGACTGATGCTACAGATTATGAAACTGGAACCTAGACATGACAAATCTTCTGGATTAGCTGTCAGATGATCTTCCATAGAGATGGATAGTTCACAAGTGATGATTGGAACTTCAACAACTAGACAGTTTTAGAAGCAATATGAATACATGTTGCTCATAGTTAATAAGGGCAATTCTTCATATGAACATAACTTTTCATTGTTTTGGTTTAATTTGACTTCAAACAAGGTGCCCAGAAGGGCAGGGAAATTTTACTTCAGCTCTGGAAGTTAGCCACAATATGTGTTTCTCCAATACCAAATACCATTTCGCCAGTATCAACTGATTTGCCTGAATGAGTCATATTTCAGTTTAGAGTTATTTCCAAAGAAGAATCATGCATTACAGGACCACCCTTCTTGTGGGGAGAAAAATAACTGAATTGGCCATGAAAATTATGCAACCATTATGCTTTATTAAAATTCACGTGAACCCTGCATCTTATATATGTATAGCGCATTATTGATACAAATCACGGCAAATACAACTAATCAGAAGATACATTCCTCAGAAATGACAAGCAGCTTACATCAAGAGCATTGCACACAGAAGATTGCAACATGCTTACTTCATAAGGTAAATAATTATCCGAATATAAGATGACAGAGAGGGATATGGGTAAGTCAATGAACATACCCTTTAATCACACAACAAAGTGGGTCATTTTTCTCATGAGCAACATTGATAGGAAGCCTGAACATGATTTGATGGATAACTGTCTGATCATTCACCCTCAAATTAGTTCATAAGGAACTTTGATGTAAAAAGATCTCATTTGGAACTAAGTTAGACCCTAGATACTATTCCTGATTTGCTTCCAACAACTAATATAAGTTCCAGAGGAATCCGTCGAGCAAGTCGAGTACTAACGATATAAAGACAATATTTTTTCATGATGAAAATTATGTCTTTTCATAAAAGCGCTTGCCTTCAATACTCAACATGCTAGTGACGACGGATTCCTCTGGAACGTAAGTTGCTAGCAGAACTAACCCTTTAGACTCACACGTCTATTTGATTTTATTGGGCGCAGACACAAAAATTGCATCACACCTAACGTCTATCAAACCATTAATCCGAGGCCTGGTTAGTCTGATGAATTTGAAGAGTAAGCAACCTCTTGTCTTGGGAACACTACTTTCTCCTTTGTACATTTTTTAACCACAAGGTTTGACAACTCCATGGATACTTTCAACAGTCTATAGCATAAAATGAGTCCCTAGTAAATAATTTTATGAAGTATTTGTATTAGGATGGATTCAACATCTCAAAGTCTCCCTACAGAATGGTGAAGAATGCCGCAAACTACATCAAAATCGCCGATTATCATAGGAGAAAAGCAGAAACAAAACTTCAGAGCTACCACTAGTACCCTTATAAAAATCATCGGTTCAAGTTAAGTAATTAGTAAAGGCATTTGTAAACTTGAAAGGTTAATAGACCCGCTCCCTTCCCAGTGTATTTTTCTTTACTCGGAGTTATGACTCACAGAAGTTAACTGTCATTGGATAACAGGGGGATGATGCAAAAAAAGTTTTGAGGCGCATGTCAGGTGAACACTAAACTGGAAAAAACCCCGCCCTAACTGAGAAAAAAAAGTCAACATTGTTATTAACAAAATAATCAGTGAATACAGTAAGGTTCAAATTGTGAATATCATACAAGAGAAAAAGCAAATGTTACAAACAGAAATAAGTTTGTATATTGAGGTCTCAGGTACCAATGTCGGTCTTCACACATCTAGACCTACACAAATACGGGACAAAGCTGTCATTGTGTTCGAAGTCTGGAAACAGTACGACACAAATTTTCATCACCTGCCTCGGATTTCTCTTGTTCAGGCAAGTATTATTTGCATTCAGAATTGTCCAACTTTTATAAGAATCTCCGGGGAAAATAGAAAGTTTCCAAGGCCAGGTTTTCTTTGGTACAGAGAGCAATTATGGAAAATCAAGGTGCAGAATCGAGAACTGCAAGCGAGTAATTATGTGAAAGTCATCTTAATGTGCAGCAGTGGGTAAATTCAGATGATAGAAATTGAATGTTACATGGCGCTAACAATATGAAAGAACATAATAATAATAGATGCACGAGAAATATGTACATCTCATCCAAAATCTCAAACTAAGCAAAACAGAGGTCTAGGAGTGATTTTCTTATCACTGAAGAACCACATGCAGCTCTGCGGTTTAACGAATTCCAAGTGTACTGTGAAAATGATAGGTAGAATGAAAAACTATTACCACTTGGTTCAAATGATTGGGGAGTTCTGCTGCGTTCACATGGAGGCCGAAATTGCGTAGTGCGGAAATCACAAACAAATCAGATGACATTACGCACTACGCATTTTCAGAATTCATGTGAATGCAGCTTTAGAGCTTTAATACTTCCGTGCTGAGTAATAAATTAGATACATAAATGCGATGGGTGTAGTAAAACAAGTGGGATGAATGTAAGGCTTAAGAAAGAAGTAGATTTCATGATGTAAGATTTTGGATGTAGGTGTACTTTAAAATTGAGGATGAATCTCTTAAACTGATCAATAAAAAAGGTGATGAATAAATACATACCTAATAATTACAATAACCCTGACAAGTTGAAAAGAGAATGATGAGTGTGAGCGGAAGCAAAGAATCACAAACGTCAATTGACTTATATAATAACTACTTTGGTTCACTCTGAATTCAACATACAACAATTAAACACAAGACAGAATTTTAAGTACAATAAATAACCTCCACCAAAAATATCAAGCACAAATGGTCAAAAACATTGGAAGTTAAAAACTAGTACCTATCACTCGAGAATTCAATGGAAAACCTCATTAAAAATGCCATATATGACAGATGTCGTTATATAGTAGGTATATAAAAAAGTGATATACTTATATGTATATATACGATATTGAAGAGCTTGGAAGTTACAAAACAGAAATCGGACTGTAGGTGTGAGTATATGTTTGACAATCTGTATGGTTGATGAAGCCCACTTACCTACTGTTAAGTGAAATGAAAATTCGTCGCCTAAGAAACAACACCACGTATAAACCAAACGCCTGTTTTTCACGAGAAGCAAAAAACAAGTGTTCAACCACGTTGAATGTTGATAAGTACTGTTATAATTTTCGATGTGTTTTCATATTAGACGTCTACAGAGATCAAAGTCATGCTAATCATTACATGCGGCGGGAAAATTTGAATAAGAATGAGAATTTGGCCAAAATGGTTGATACGCGGTGTTGCTTCTTAGGCGACGAATTGCAAACTAGACGCATGTGGAACATTTGCAAACATGACATAATTAGTGAAAGCAACGGGCCCAGTAGGGGAGCACAATCTTGGAACTACATAGCAAGTGATTAATAATTAACCATGTTTCAAGGAATAAGATACATACCAATATTGCGTGAATTTAGTTAAATAGGTACGTACCTAGGTCGTTATTTGCTCTCCGGGTATAATTATCGTAGCCTGACTAAATAATAAATGTAGGCTTATTGCATGAAATAATCGGGATGATCAGAATCCTTTTCGAACCTCTTCGCTTCTTCCTGCATACTTTCTTTGATCTTCATGATAGCGGCAGACTCAGTTTGATCATTTTCAGGAGGACCTCCAAATCCAGTAAGATTGTAGTCCCCCATACCTGACCCGCTGTCTTCTCTGGGTGTTCCGGGTCCTCCAGCAGGTGAATTTTTCATTCCATCAAGACCGTCGCCACTCATAACAGGACCCATGGTATTTGGTCCCATCGGGCCCATAGGACCACCCTCACCACCACCTCCCATAGAGAAATCCCCCGGCATATTTCCTCCTGGCACAGGCTTCATCATTGTGTACATATTTTCACCACCAGAGTTGGAGGAGTCTTGTGGGCTTTGCATAATAGGGGTACCAGGGCCTGGTGGCCCCGAAGAACCCGGAGGGCCACCGTAGTTTCCAGGTGATGATGAAGAATAGTTCATTGGCGTTGACGTATTAGGTTGCCATTGAGGCCGTGCTCCTGCCATAGACATGGGGTGCATACTTGGACCACCTGGGCCAGGTCCAGGGCCCATACTTGAGTTAGGAGGAGGTCCTCTCAGTCCGGGTCCATACGATCCTGGACCCATTGGCCCCATACCAGGCCCTCTAGGAGGATTCATTCGTGGATTCATAGTGCTCATACCGGGAGGCCCTTGTCTACTCGGATCCATACTATTAGGCATCATAGGTTGTCCAGGAGGACCGTTGTATTCATTTCCTAACTGAGGCATTCTGACGCCAGGTCTCGGACCAGCAGGATACCGAGGTCCCATGAATGGTTGCGTCGCCATCATTTCACTATGTGGTGGAGGTGGTTGAGGGTGCGGAGATGGTTGTGACGATGGATGAGTGGGCGGAGATGGTCTCATCGTAGAGTTAGGGAAAAAGCCAGGAGGCATTGGACCACCCGGGAGGCCATCACTCGGAGGCATCTGGCCAAGAGGGATCGGTGCCGGCCCCGTGTTATGAGCGATACCATTCACACCATAACCCGAATTTACAAACCCATAGTCGTGGAAAGCCTTGGCTTCACTAGAATGTTCGCAAGTCTCTCTCCTTTCGGGTGCAGCGCAGTACAAGTCCCAGAAAACGCACCACCACGAATGTAAGAATCCCGGAGGTTCACCTAAAGTGATGTTCTTCTCCCATCTTATCTCGGATAAGAATGTTTGGGCAGCTTTTTGAGCGCCGACATGCAATAAATATTCATATACGTACAGCGCAAGTTTCTCTCGAGCTTGTGCGTTCGACGGAACAGACGATCCTTTTCCTTTGGCGTACATAATATAATCTTCACTATCTAGAAATTACGCGGATGAGCAAACTAGCACTTCAACTCGTTGTTTCACATTTGCACAACCAAAAGAAACTCCGAACAACAATGGATGTCGACCGTAGCTTGTAGAAATTCTATCGCAACATTACCGAATTATAATAGATCGAGTAAAACAGATACACAACTAAACTAACAAGTCAATGCGGACAAACAGGTAGAGTTTCAGGGTTGCCAGTAGCTCGTCCTGGGAAACAATCCGAGCAGAAATTAAACGCATCCACATCTGTTCATGGATCTGCCCAAGATTGTATTTTAAAGTATCCATGTGCGCGGCCTCAAATCATGGAACATTGCCGACACCCAGATACTCGCGATCTCAGCGATCATAGCGGACAATACAAAAAGTATTGAAGAGTATGCACTTCGCACAGGAGTAGGTGTTTACCATAAACTGTTCACGCTGGTTTTGGTTTATTCTTTTAAATATGGAACAATAGGAATCGACCACAAAGTATTCATTTATTTTTTCAACACCCTCTCGAAATTGGTGGACTTACGCTTCAAGGTACATATAATCAGAAAATCATAAGTATTTGAAAAAAATTGAATTGTCATTGTTTGAATTGTCAATTGGAAGAGGTGAAAAAAATGGACATATCGAGGGTCTCACGCCATCACCCCACATCGTCACTTTCTCCCGGCGATCTAACTAAGTATAAGTTAGGTACCTAAGTAAGGTAACACTAAATTCCACGCTTTATTTTACTGAATTAGTCAGTAAAAGTAGTCAATGGCAGATGGTTTTTTGGCTCTGCTGTAAAATTGGCAAAACTACATTGTGGGGAGTTGCCGTGAGACCCTCGATATATCACGGTAATTTCAAAGGAGCGGTATAGTTTGTTACGCGAATTTGAATAGATATCGATGATATCGAGGTTCTCGTTCTGAGATACTCTGTGTGTTCAGAAAGACGGTTATTTTGTTGCTGGCGACGTTGGTGGGTGCAAGTAGCAACCCAAGAATTATGGTAGTATAAAAAATTATGATGAAATTGTAATTATTTTATTCTAAATTTATATGAATAGATATAAATATAATTTTAGGTCAGCCCAGAATTTCGTTGGAAAACTGAAGAAACTATCAGTGAGCTAATGACCGACTGAAAGAACCAACCACTCCCTTCACTCGGTGATGACTTTCTCAAATAAACCCACAATATCCCTGCTCATTCCTTCAATTATTTCGTATAGTTAAACAACATATTTACATAGTTATTGGACATAGTTACAGGCGGATATTTCGCACAGAATCGAGATCTCAACCAAAAAAATGTTCTCCTGTGATTGGTGACTATTTCTGTGACATTGAACCCATTAAAACAAAACTGGTTCATGATGGTCAGGGGCGGATCCAGACTTTGATTGGCCGGGGGGGTTCATGAGGTTTATGACCTAACCCAAGTTTATGAAATGAGTGAAATCGGCTCCCAGGTCACAATCACAATCCGCTCAATTCCCATCCAATTTTCCAAGTCCGTTAATACCTCGGCCTC
Source organism: Stenodema calcarata (assembly GCA_963920205.1). Lineage (NCBI taxonomy): Eukaryota > Metazoa > Arthropoda > Insecta > Hemiptera > Miridae > Stenodema > Stenodema calcarata. Next base: position 11,318,014 of record OY986057.1, on the reverse strand, counting down.
CACCTCGACAAACGACCAACCGAACCGCCCGCCAAAAACTTGGCCGTTATTTTCACCTCTTCAAATCCCACGCCCAATCAAATGTTCCTGATACGTTCCAGATACAAAGCCCTGATACGTTCCTCCATCACCTACGCCTCCCCAATTAGGCACACTGCAGCTCCCTCCTCCATAAACAAACTACAAATCACACACAACAAAACAAATGTATCCGCCTTTCAACCCACACACCCCGACGCTGTAGAATAGAAACACTCCACAAACTACATTCAATCGACACAATTCACACATTCATCACATAGCTCAAAAATAAATTCACTGATAAACTTCGATCCCACCCAAACGCACTTGTCCGACACATCAACACCCTTCAAAAGCCCCGATGGGGAACCCACCACACGAGGCGGGCCTGAGAACCACTCACTACTTACCACTATAAGGAATCTATATCCTGAAAAATAAATTCGTACATAGACCTGTAAATAACTGTATATAGAAGGCTCTACTTGATGAGTATTAATGAGTCTTGCTGTTACTATGTATGCATTTTAAAAATGTCTCTCTACTTATGATTATTTCAAGTTTCTGACCATAATTTTCCGCATTCCCGCTATGATTTTCATATAGTTTGACATGAATTTATCATATGTATGATGGACGTTGTAATGTGAGGTCGAGGGAATATAATAGGTGTATAATAGATGGGGTCGAGGGAATATAATAGGTGTATGAGAATTCTTATGATAATGATTAGAATGTTTTCGACTCTATTACGTTCTCAACCTAATGACTGGAATGTGAAAAACTTATTATAACATACTGGAAGTGGAACATAAACTTCAATGTACCAGTACTTATCTAAGATATTATGGACCAAAACTTACCTTGCATTGTTAAGATAGAGATGTAAATTGACCAATCTGTTCTTTCAGACAGCCTGACGATGGCCACAGCCAAAATCGATACAAATACCTATCTCATTCCGTTATCAGATTAGAGCAGACTTAAGATGAAGATCATATCAAGTAACAACCACGTTTCTTCATCTTCATAGTGCTCCAGTTTAAGAACGGAATGAGATATCTCAATAATTGAGAATTATTCTGATTTCACCATCGTGTTCAGCTTCAAAAAAACCCTTTAAAATGTGGTGTCACTTGTCAGAATGTTTCATGTTGGGAAATTTATGAGGAATCCCCCCCCCCCCTAAAACATATATAGGTACCTACATATAATTTTTGGTGTCTTTTGGCAGTGGATTCAGGGTGGTCTGAAACGGATTTTGGTAAGTATGAATATTTTTCGAAAATTCGAGTTCTAAAAATTTTGGACCGAGAACAATAGCTACATTTTGCACGAAAATTTGCTAAAAGAACACGAAACCGAAACAGTATAGCCGCCAATAAACATCATCGACTATGTTACCAATCCTACCAATCTCACCAATCATTTGAGTGGTACAATGAAAGACTAAAGAATGAAACGACTGAAAATCTGCGATTTGGTGGATTTGATATGGTTTGCAATGTGAACGAATAAAAATTTGATACTAAAACCTCTGATGAAACATTAAATATATAACCCAAAATCATATCCCCAAAGTGATATTGTATCACCAGCCAATATAAGTAGTTTAAATATATTATAAATCACAATTAGTTAGGAACAACAATCAGCAATACAACAGGTATCCGTAGCTGTTCACATGATTTTACATTCGCGCTTGCGTTGACCCAACTAGTCTTCCATTCATTTCCCAAATACCATGGCAATTTGAACGCGACCAAATCAGTATTATATGACGTCGTATGGCGGTTCTAAAGGATTATAAGTTATACGCAGACGCTAGGATTGTTCTAATTGTGATTTCATAGGGGTTCCTAGTTGAACCATTCTCCAAATACCATGAATATTATTTGTGACACTATAGTTTTACGTTTGCACATGCGCAGGTGCCATTATTATTCCGGTAGCGGTGAAATTCATATGGCACCATCAAAAGCCCAACTCACATAATATCTCAAATAATCTCACATAACTCACCGATTTCTTGTCATGTCAATGAAATCGGTCCAATAGTTTTGGAACTATGCCTGGGACACTGATTTAACCGCAGACAGACACGTAACCCACTTTGTTCAGGAAGTACAAAGATTTTGGTTCCACGGTAGGAATTCGAGGTTGAAGTTGGTTCAAGAGAATTTTCGTTGAGAGGCACTTTAGGCATTTCAAGAACTAAAAATCTTCGAAACAGAATTCTGAATTCATCACACGATTTCAAGAAATTATTCGGGAAATGGTATTTTTAAAAATATGTACATTTACCTTTGTCCTTCCAGACAGAATCTGACCTTGGCTACTCGTAGACAATAAGAAATCTTCAATTTTGCCACATTGTTTGTAATTGATAACTTACAAATTAGACAACGGATGAGGGATGAACTGAAAGAATAGGTAGCTATTTTGGATCCCAAAGAATGGGATAAAATTTGTTGTAATTGTGGAAAAATGTGAAATTTGTTCAACGGTTCCATCCGAATACCCTACAAATTGGGTTAGAAACTACTGGAGACTTGAGAGAAAAGTAAAAGTTTTAGGTATAGTTTGTTCTTACCTTACGACATCGGGTTTGAGTACATCCTAGATCACGATCAGGCCAGCCGTCAAGGTCCTTATCTGGACCACAAGTATACCCATCACCAGCCCATCCAATTTTGCACTGAAACACGATATTATACCATATAAAATGACTGATCAGCTTCAGAAAATAAGGATAGCAGCATAGGACATAGTAGGAGAAGAGGTTTTCAGCTAGCAGTCTGGCTGCCAGCTCAAACCGTTACCTAAGATGAACAAATTACTGCTGATCAGGATCGGCCGGATAAATCTGCTTGAACAGCTGTTTAAATGATATTAAGAAAAGGTTTCTTGAACTGTAAAGGATAAATGCAACAACAAACCATCCTAATTGCACGAAGGTGGGAAGAAATTGTCCATAAGATGTCACAGATACACAAGAATTTGATGCATGATTCATTGTTGAGATTTGAACGATTTTTAGGTTTTAATAATCCAGGATTGGAGTAATATATAACAGTTATAGATTAGGTATCATTGTGATGTGTCAGGGTTAGAATTTGTTTTCTTCTCTAAAATTGTGTTAATTTTCTAATATCCAACATTTTTTTGGAGTCAAATATAATAAGAGAGGTTGAACCCTACCTTGCAAAGAAAGCGGTCCTGGGAAACTTTGAAACATTCGGCATTGATGTCGCATGGAGTCCCGTCAGGGCATAGACCTGGTCTGCTGTGGCACCCTGTCGTCTGGTTTCCAACGAATCCACTAAGGCATGGTCCGCATTTGAAGGATCCCTAGATTGATTTAGGGATCAACTGTTAATGGTATGAACTTCACGTACAGATCTTGCTTGCACAACGATAGGCGAATACGATATAATTTAATCATAATCTTTTCGATATCAGGAATTCGTGCCTGGCCGCCCATAGCAAACGCGAATCATTCCTTACCAACATAGCGTGTCGAGAACAAAACGTACCTCGGTAACCAATTTTGAGAAAAATCTTACATTCAAGGTTTAATTATAAAAATCCCAAGTTCTCCATCACGAACCTCGTTGTTTTGGCAAATAGAGTTTTGGGCGCAACCTCCATTCATACCGTCTGCGCATTCGTCAATGTCATAACAAGTTTGACGGTTTCGTTGAGCGAAATCCAAGCCAACGCCGTTAGTGCCCGTCGAACCAGTGAACCCTGGAGGGCAAGGCCCGCAACGGTATCCAGGGATGAGATTCGTGCACTGGACCCGAGGATCGCAGGGCTCCGCTAGGTCACACTGAAAACATAACATCGACATTACAGTGTCGATAAATATTGTTGTTGTAACTACTAATTTGTAGGTTCACTAACTGCTTGTGACCATTGGTTTTGGTTATCAAATTGGTATTATCTTAATGGGCCAAACAGGCCTTTTACCTTACCTTTTCCCAAACGGGCCTATTCGGGAGCGTTTGTCGCTTCTACCTACCTCCCATTCACACAAAAGAAGCTCGTCTTAGTTCCTCGCTCATGGTTCCGGGCTCCTTAGAATGGAGCGTACACGAGCTGTTGTCATAATTCTTCATCTTGTCAAGACGTTCATGAAGAATAAGAAGACATTCGAAAATAATTACAGAACTTTTTCTCATCCCGTCTAAGTTTTTGGTAAAGCGTGGCAAAAACTCCTGCTTCATCGCGTCTTTTTTGTAGATTGGATGTTGGGGTTTTTGTACCCATAACATTCTTGATTGTTGGCGTTTCTGTCGTCGAAGTTTGTGTCGACGGTAGAGTATTCAGCTCAAAGATACTAACATGAGGACCTGCATCTCTCCCTAACTTAGACTGGCTGCTACGACAATAAAAAAATCATATTTTTGAGCTACATTATAGCCAAATTCGAATTATTCCGAATTTTGAGGAGGGGACGCGGCTACCAGGCTCGAGGTGCAGGAGACGTGAGGGCTCTTGTCCCCCGAAACGTGGTGGCTCCCGCTCTTCATCTGAAAGTGCCATTGGACTCAATCCATTTTGGTGCTGAGAGCCTTCCTTTAGCGTTAACACTATGAAAGCTCAGGCATCAATTATGCAACAATTGATTCGATTGTATATTCCGTTGCCGTACGGTATAATATTATGTGCAATGGATGCCAAGGAATGCTGATAGTTACGCACATAAAATGCATGTACCATGCTAAAAACCACCACGATAAGGCTCTGGATTGTCAGTTTATCAATGTCGCCTCTGATTTCCCGCATAAGATCTCATTCAAATATGATGTTTATATGTTATTTTACTCAGGACTACTTTAACTAAGCAGTAGAGTTTTACCCCTATAACTACATTTATATCCCTGTTACTTTTTTGACACCCAGCTACCTACCTCATCCAAGTCTCTGCAATTAGTCCCATTGCCCACAAATCCCTCGGGACAGGCGCCGCACTGATAGAATGGCGGTTCATAGGAGTTGACACATTCTACCCCTGAAAAATAATCAAAAATATTGGAACAAGTTTCAACTACTTCACTCACTACGTTGCTGTGGAAAACATATGTATGAAACCGAGTAAATGCCTATTTCCAGTGGGGTATGAGAAGGGGAGGCCCCCCCCCCCCAATATTAAGACATATTACAATTTTAATTAAAATGATGAATTTAATAAAGATTTCTTTGAAAACTGAAGTTTTTTTCGATTATGAAGACCTTGTTCACCCCAGACCTTCCCTGGTTTTGGAGCACTCCTCGAACAAAATTCCTGGCGTGCCACTTCATTAGTGTATATCCACGGCCGTATAAATACTTTTAATAAATAGTACCTAGTAGGTTGAAGGTAGTTTTAATACATCGTTTCAATTTTGGTCAATTGGTTTGATTGATTGCCTGCATTTCATATTTCACTTGAATTTATTATAAGCCCCTAATGCCTTAATTTGTCTGTCCTCTCCAATTTTTTAATAAATCATAATTATGCTTCATAATGTTAATCTTTTCTTATATCGGTCTGTATCAGATGATACTAGACGGAATGGGAGGTACTCAGGTGTTTTTCTTGTTGAGCTCCAAATCCCGAATCTCATCGAATGAAGTGTGTTTTATTCCCACGAAAAAATAATTCGAGTGAAAGCACACGGGGAGAACAACGTACCTGGAGAACAAGGTTTTTTTTCGCATCCTGCTCGTCCTTTACATCGTTGACCATCTCCTGTCAATCCCGTGGGGCATGGCCCGCACTGGAATCCTTCCACGGTGTCATAACATCGAACCCCTACAATGGTATCAAATTTGTGATGTTGAGGGATGTCGAGGGTCGGTCAACAAATCGACATCCCTCAACATCATTGTTACTGACGGTCAACAAAACCACACACACTCATTTGTACATATACTTACATATACATATACTCACACAATGTTCGAATCCTAGTTAGTTCTAATGTAGGTAGATACCTGGGTATTAACTACGTATTGGATGTGGATTGCGAGCTTTTGATGCGTCAAAAATAAAAGAGGAGGAGCACTGTAATCATTTGAATGGGCTACCGATCAACGTCAAAATTATGAATGGCAATTTTAGACAGGTAGAAAACAAAACCAACCCTAGCGTTCGGGCCAATCGTAGTACAACCATCAGAAGCAGAGAAGCTGCAAAATATGAACCACTTGTCCTTGGATTGTCCAATAGTAAAAAAACTGGCCTTTGGAATAGGTATTCTGTGATATCACCTTAACTGGTGAGGACCAAATACTGCTGAGGAACCCTTATCTATCCTCATAATGTTAGCAGAATCGGAAAAGCTACTCTGATTAGATGAGAGTTTCATTAGATTACCAGGGAAGCAAGGACGTCGTTCACAGGTAACGCCAGGCTTGCAACGTGCGCCATCACCAACGTAGCCCGACGGGCACCGTCCACATCTTGGTCCTTCTTGTCCGTCCTGGCATTCCACTCCAGGGAAGCAAGGAGGCGGCTCACTTCTACATGTATCTCGTGGAGGGCCGTCGTCTGAGAAATATTGGGACAGTTTGTCAATAATAGGTACCTAGGTACAAAGAAACTATTCGTACGAGGTCAAAGTGTCAGTACTCAGATGAAGTGTTCAAGAAGCAAATACAAAGGAAATAACTAGGTTACAATGTTATTCATATCCTTGCCTAATCACTTGTAGCCTGGAAGTAGGAAGATGCTGCACCGAAGATAAAGTGGGAAAACTAGTGTGGTCAGGATATCGAACTTACCTTTCACTTCCTCAACTCTTTTGGTTCATTATTTTCAATAATGAACCATGGGGATCGAACAAGAAAAAACAACCCCCAATGTTCAAAAATGGTGGGTTTACATTTGAGGTAAAGTTAAAGGTAAAGGTAGTTCAAATGTTTCAACTCAACTATGTGATAGGTAATTTGTTAACTCATTTTAAATTACTGACAGATCTGAACAACAACTTACTGTATTATGTGGAAAACTAAAAATTCATGTGAGTCATATAAATGTTATAATGGATGTTATACCATGAATATGCCAGATAAAAATAAATGTAGTCGTACCCACTCACCTAATGCTCCCCCTATAGCATGATCCAATACAATTAGGCCTACAATTACCTTGCAGCATAACTTCTTCTCCTCACCCGCTGTAATTACTAACTATATTTTATTCATCCCTTTTCATTACTAACAATATTTTATTCTTCCCTTCAACATTTTCAATAATGAACCATTGGAATCGACCAAGAACAAAAACTCTGCAAATTCTTGATACAACGGTTTATTATCTTCTTTGTGCAGATTACCTTTCTGCCTTGGTAGATTGATTATTATTATTTAAAGTACGCAAATTTTGTACGTACAGGGTGTCCCAGTATGAATGGTCCAGACTTCAGGGATCAATTCTACAACTAACTTGCAACAACTTTTGTCCCATAACATTTTTTTTTTAACTCCGCTGAATTTCCTACTTTTTTTTACTTCTAAGATGTTTCAGCTAAAATTATATGTGCCAATATATATGTAAGATTCGTCGAACTTGGAACCTCATCTTAGAGATAAGTAGATACAATAATAAACATTGTTAGACAGATAAGATTTAGTCAGTCGTAGACGGTGCACCGAAGACCACACACGTTTAGTATAAGTTGTGATCAACTATCTAAGGTACTTATTTCTATTCTTTTCTATTGCCTTCGAGAAAGAGACTTTCGTTCTAGATTCAGGTGAGCCATATATTGTATACGTTGAAATATAAAACGATGTACTTTACATCAACAATTGTATTATACTTCGAGCCTTTATGTAGAAAGAATTGTTATTTTCGTTTTTCTTTTTTTTTGGTAATTTTGCTGTTATTTCATTATTTCAGTAATTAACTGCATCTTACGAAAAGAAAGATTTGTTGAGGTAGATGAAAAGAAGAGACCTTCTTTATTTACTTATAGATATTTATGTATGTCTCATTCCAGACGATAACTCTCGATAGAATTGAGATAAAAAGTTCAAATTCGCACAAAAAATCTGTCTTGGCAATCGACAGGCAAAGTTCGTAGATGGGCGAAATCGGACCACTCTAAGGGGGGGGGGGTTTAGGGGGGAGAAATCCCTCATAAATTTCCAAAATGAAACATTCTGACAAGTGACAACTCATTTTAAAGGTTTTGTTATGCTGAACACAATGGTGAAATCAGAATTGCAATATCTCATTCCGTTCTCAAACCGGAGCACTTTGAAGATGAAGAAACGTGGTTGTTGGTTGTACATGCTGCATGCGATCGTAAAGTCAGAATTGCGATACCTAATTTCATTTGCACACTTGAGTACCTTGAAGATGAAGAATACGTTCTTCATGGTTAATCTGCTCTAATCTGATATCGCAATTCTGACTTCACCGTCGTGTTCAGCGTTGAAATGTCCAAAAGCTAAGGGGGGTTTTGGGGTGGTTGGAGTTTCACCCATAAATTCCAAATATGAAACGGTCTGTCAAGTGACACCTCATTTTAACGGTTTTTACACGCTGAATAAGATGGGGAAGTCAGAATTGCTATATCGTATTCCGCTGGAACGCTGGAACTGGAGCACTTTGAAGATGAAGAAAGGTGGTGGTTACTTGAGACGTTCCTCATGGACATCATGTTCTTTAATGGAGACGTTTTACATAAAACTAATTATATCTTCGAAAATTTGCTCTTATAGTCATGCTGCGTGACTGGGGATTTATCTGTTTTCTACCTTAACTCACTAAAAATACCATAACTTCCCTAATTTACTGTGTAAAATGAAAATAGAGGATACCGTTGGAAAGAGCATTAAATTTGCTTTCTTCTCAATACATAATCAAAATTTTATGAACGAGCTTAGTAAGTGAAAAATTACGCCAAAGTGAAAATGTTGTCAGTTACAACTTTTTGGTTGAACATGATGGCATTTTTAAAAGCTATTTTTACCCATACCTGATCGCTCCTCTCTTCGGAAAAAACATCTGCAATTCACGAGCTTTTCAACGGTGTGTTAAAATTTATTTTTACTTACATAATGTTTTGAAAAAACGGCGTTCGAATGCGGAAAAACGCTATATTTTTGAGCGAAATCGAGGGTTTTGCACGAAAAATGATATCTTCAGGACTTGGAGGTACGGGGTGTATCTACTCCGCATTCCAATATTTTTGACAATGAATCGAATGGTGACACTCCCGAGCCTCTCCGTCTGAATTGAAACTGTTCTCACGATCTCTTGACAGTGTGCACTACCTGATACCAAATCGACCTAAAGGGAATAAACAAATAAGCATAATATACTAATCTGTATTGATTATTTGTCACTAATTTCTTTCTTTTCCTGATTTTGATTTAATTAAAATTCTTTTCTCCTTTTTCTTCTATTGACCGAGGATTTTCAAGCATTTCAAGAATGATCGTCGGGCTAGTCCCCAGAATCCCGAATTTCTAATTTTTAGGACAATTCGAACTGGGTAATGTGGCGCAGACGGCCCACGGTGGACTGATGGATATTATTAAATTTGATCTTCTTACTCTACGTATCTTCGGGTGGGGTGGGAGAGGTGATGGGGCATTTGCGAAGACAATAAACGAAAATAAATCAAAATAAATTATAATTATTTTATTCATAATTGATGCACTTATACGAAAATAAATCATGATTAGAAGATTGTGGGAATACTGAAAAGACCACTACTAAACTAGTTCCCGGTTAGAGGATCATCTCCTCCCGTCTGCAGCATTTTGCCCAGTTAGAATTCCCCTAAAATGTTGAAATTCGGGTTGATCGTCAATAGCATTCACCGTAATAGTATAACCCCCCCCCCCCCCCCCAACGACTACCACTAAAGCAGATGAAAGTCATTAAGAAGTTCGTTTGATCATTAGCGTGGGTTAGTCGTTGTAGCTGTTAGCTTGCAATTCTCATTAGACCACATCCATGGCCTGCCCGCTATAGCGAACCAAATAGAGAGGAGGATATAAAGGAAAAAGACGCAAAAGTTTTTCAGGCATTTATTCATTCAAAAATTAACATAAAGCTCATAAAAAAAGTTAACCATCAGAGAAGTGTTCTTGGAGAGGGAACATGATAGTGAGTTATTGAAGTATGATCGTTTCGAACGTTTGCGCCTTTTGTCCTCTGAAGAGTGAGTTAGTAGCCCTCACCTGGCTTGCAGATGTCGCATTGTTCCAGGAGTTGCCTCAAATTACTTGTCTCCGTCCGCTGAAACACGTTCGAAATACGGTTAAATACGGAAAGGGTGAGTAAGTACTTGGTATTGGTCATGAGGATGGGGCCATCGTGTGAGCCACGAATTTAGGTTTTGCAAGAGGCCTTTTGAGGAGGAAGACCCATATTTATTGGTTTTACCATCGCTTCCCCAATACTTGTTATTATTCTCTTTCTTTCAAATATGATATAATAATATGAGTGAAAGATAAGTTTGAATCTCAAACACAGACTGTAGTTTTTATTTGACAACATACTAATACCAACATATGACTTGGTGGTCACATTGTTAATGGGTTTGGACTTGCGAACGATGCCAATCCCAATGAATTATTGTATAAAACTGTGTGAAAGTAGCCTATTTGAGGGATACGGTTAGTGTGGTAGGTATTAGTTTTGGGATGGACTTCCTATCCCTTTACTCCATTGTAGTAATATTCAATCATGGAATCATGGATATCCACTTTTTACTTTTCAAAAATTACAAATAAATACAATACGTCAAATCACGCAACGATTGGACATGGAGTCTCGCAGATATCATAAAACAGTTAACCTGGTGGTTATTGAGTGTTGTTCAATTTATGTAATTTTTCTTTGGAATTGAAACTATCATACTTGGAGGAAGCTTTAGTTTATTCAACCCTATTAGGGCACAAACCTAAACCCCCAGTCAAACCTAAACCTCGTTCGATTAGTATACATATTTTGAAGCCGCAAATGTCTCAAACTAGATTATATGATACTGCTGGAGTTTAAATAGACCATTTCCACCAATCAATATTCTACTCACTTGAGCTGCAAGTTCATCTTGTAGCCGATTCACCACTCCAATTAATTTATTAATTGTTTTAACTAGAAGGTTGTCTGGAACAAAACAAAAAATGAAAAAAATGAAAAAAAATAAAAATAAAACTGAAATATACTTCTATTCAACACCTGGGTAGGTAGGTACGAGTAAGTATTATATGTATGAGTCATTCTGTGAGACAGAAACCTATTACCAGAAAAAATCTATTACTGGAATAACTGTTTTGAGAACTTGGGGGAAAGGCCTTTGAGGGCCTCTTTGTCGCCGGCCATTCGGGATTCTGTGATAATAGGTTGGCTGGGACTATTCCAGGTAATACCAGGTAATAGGTTACGGAAAACGAACGCGTGAAAGTTGTGCGATCATAACTGTCGATAAGTTATTTGAGTGAGTATTGAGTTAGTTTCGAGTAACAGCGACCGTCTGCTAATAGGTTGTGGTATTAGGTTATTTTGGTAATAGGTTACCGGCGATTCAGGACTCGATAACCTATTACCAAGAAATAACCATACTAGCCATGCCTAGATTCCATAGGTTCATTATTGTAGATAATAAACCAAAAATTCGGCAAATTCTTGAGCCAACCGTTTATTATCTTTCTTGTGCAGATCACCCTTCAGTCTAGATCACTAAATGATTGTATTTTCATTTTTGTGAATAATTCATAAATATACTGGTAATTATTATCAGTAACTATTAATAATTAAACTGGTTTACAAAAAAAAAAAAAAAAGGTCCGGACTATTTGACCAGACCATGGTATTCCGAGGTATTTTTGCGTCCTGAATCCGATCCCGAGGTCATCTAAGCCCCATCGTGTCAGAAAAACGAGATTTCAAGGTCATTCAGAGCTTACGAGGGACAATCAAAAGTAAGAATAGGTACAAAACGTTTTGCGCAGCAGGAAAATTGTTGTTTTCAAATGGAACCCCCTGCGTGGCGAGGGGTCGGAGGTGGCAGGAACGTTCATGGAAGCGCACATTTCAAAAAATCTGCTAATTCTTGACACAACGGTTGATTATCTTCTTTATGCAGATCACCCTTCTGTCTAGATCACTAAATGATAGATTAATTATTATTATGAATTATCATTGATTATTAATAATTATGATCAAGTAGTGTAAATTATTAATGTTTATTGTTGGTTATTAATAATTTTTATGCTTCATTATTTAATTTTTATGTTTGAATCAGCTGGGCCAGTTTGCAAGTGGACCCGACAAGCTGCCTCACGATTCACTCTCATGTTGACGATTTTCGATCTGCTCCAACTTTGAGCCGCCATTGTGAACGAACGGCTGGTCGTACAAAGCTGCGGATGGTCACAATACAAACTCTGAAAAGTTTCGAGGACCATTGTGGGGTTGGTCGGACCCCGTAACAAAAACTTCGACATTTTAGCTCAAAGCTAACCCTAGGCAAAGTGCCGCAGACGGCGTACGGCGGATGGACGGATTTTTTTTAATTCGATTTTCTGAATCTACGTATCTTGAAACGTAAACCAACAAATTTTAAGATGGGGTTAAATAATTTTTTTCTTTGGGCGATTCCAATGGTTCATTACCGAAGATAATAAACCAAAAGCTCTTAAAAGCCAACTAACGGTCGCATTTAAACGCCGGACCTCTAATTTTGTTCAGAATGATCCCGCCCATAACGCAGGGGGTTCCAAAACGTTTAGTAATCTTACTTTTTGATCGTCCCTCGTAACCGCTAAATGACCGTGAAATCTCGTTTTTCTGACGTGATGGGGCTCAGATGACCTCGAGATCGGATTCAGGACGCAAAAATACTTCGGAATACCATGGTCCGGTCAAATAGTCCGGACCTTTTTTTTGTAAACCAGTGTTATTTTCAAGTAGGTAGTGTAAATTATCATTAATTATTAAAAATAATTGTTAGTTAATAGTAATTATTAATAAAGATGATTGATTATTATTAATAATAATTTATAAATTAACTCGATATCTGAAAACCCTGTTCTGTTCGAAGCAGCTGGGCCAGTGTGTAGGTACATTGACACGACAGGCTGCTGCATGATTCTCCCTCAAGTTGACGACTTTCGATCTGCTCCAACTTTGAGCCCTCATTGTGAACTAACAATAATTGTTAGTTATTATTAATTATTATTAATAATAATTTACACTACTTGATAAGAACAATTAATCATAAAAGATATTGCGTAATAATAATTAATCTATAATTTAATGATTTAGACAGGAGGGTGATCTTTTCTTTTATCTCCGCAGGGATGATCTGACTGACTACGGTATATATAGTAGTTACTCATCGCCAAAAAATTACAAGAAAACTATCACCAAAGCCACAGTTGTTGGAAAACATGAAGTCCGATGAAATGGGAGAATGACCCATATCTTTAAACCACCATGAGGATGGGCCAGTCAGCTTCTCGCTTTCTTTCTCAAACATTAAACAAATCCACAACATCCAACATCCACAACATCCAACATTAAACAAATTTTGAAAACATCCTTATCAATAATATCTCCAAAATCAGCTTCAGTGCAATGAACTTCACGAACGTCGGTTATGAGCTCGATAATATTTTTTTCATCAAACTCGTCCTCTAATGTATTCATGGTGGAACAGTGGTTCTGAGGCCTGACAACTTGATCTAGTGTGTTACAGCGATGAACAAGAAGGGTTAAAACAATATAAAACAACAATAGATATATTTAAATACTCTTGCTTTAGGGTTATTTGATCATCCTTTATAATTACTTCTTTAATAATGTCGATAAAGAGCTTTATAATGTCAACTCGGGACGACGAAAAACAACGAAATTCGGATAAAATATGGGTACATTATTTTTCGTCCTAAAATCAAGATCTGAATAATACTCAATTTAAGTCTGGGTTCTAGCTAAAATACTTGAATTTGCATGCCTACATGCCTGATAATCCTTTTTGTTTATCTTCCAAATATTACTTGAAATTAATATGTAGTATCATTGATTTATACGGTAGGTAAATACTCACCATCACAGTCATGGAAGATAGGTATGTCACCTGTAAACAATTACGGATTAGCGGATCTTGTGAATGCATAGAGATTTTTTCATCATAAATTAGCAGTGAATGTGACGAGAAGTTGCATTAAATATATCATTCTGGGTTCAATCCCCTCTCCTCGTAAGGAGATTCTTCCCTCTTTCATCGTCATAATTACCTCTTGATGGATCCCTAGCTCTGATGTTGTCTTCTTCTTCATCATCATCACCTGTGTTCTGGGCGAGCATCTGATCGTGAAGATCACATTTCATACGTTTCAGAACTTCTTGAACGCCTGTATCACTGTCAAGTTCCATTATGTACCTCCTCTCACGCATCTGTAATAAATCGAATATTATATAGAATATATGAAACTGATAAATCAAACGGCAGAATGTCAACCTCATTATCGTTATCAGTTTAGCAAGTATAGCAATCAACATAACCGCAGCATCAAGTAACATAATAGGGATTATTCCCAATAGGTTTTGTAGTAGGTAGTGTAATTTCAGCTTCTTTCAAAATACTTTTGCCTCAACCTACTACAGAGTGTAGCTATAGGATTAAGGTATGTCAAACTCACCACAATAAATTTATGATCCTTCTTGAATAAGTGCAGTAAGTTGATATCCAAATGGATTTTCCCTTCCAAAATGCAATCAAGGTAGACTTGTACTTCAGTCGTTGGTTTCCTTTGATCGAGCACCAACACGAGCGAATGAATCATTCGATTCTCTGCTAATGTATCGATGTCCAAGTGTTTCTTCTCTTTTTGAGTTTCAAACACAACTGGAAGAATTCAATATTATTTTCAGTTTCTCCAAATACTATATTCTACTATATTCTCCAATTGATGTTAGACTGAGTTGATAGTTTGATAATCAGATATATTTGTCGTTAGGAGACGGCGGTGGCCTTGAATCCCGTCTGTCAAGAACGACCATGAATCATATACATGGTGTCTCGCAAGTAGATGACAATACGCAAGATGGAGAAACGAGAAACTAGAAAAATGTAGTTATACGCCGCCAAACGCTTGTTTCTATCTCATTCCGTTCCACGGATATGCCCTTTCAAAGGTTATTTCAAGAAAACCGTGTTTTTTAAAAGTTGTGAAACTCAATTAGCTTTCCAACGGTGTACCTACTCAAAACTGCAGTTATCTCTCAGTTTCGGAATACAATTGGAATGGGAAGGGAAAAAAATTGATGTCATGCTTATTTTGTAGGATCTTATCGCCAATAAATTTAATTTATTTTTTATGTAAATTACAAAGAAAAATTAAACTAATTCATATATGAAAGTTAAATAGTAAAGAGAATGTCTTTGAAAATTACATAAGTTGATGGAACTGGCCTCCTCCTTGCTGTACAAACTGACGACATCTGTTTAAAACCGCTGATGTAGCCCTTCGAATCTGATCATGGACAGCTCTCATTGCTTCGCATGATTCGCGAATTCTTGCGATCAGATGGTTCATGTCCTGAATGGGTACTCTGTACATTTCCGATTTAACCCAAATATAATAATCAAGTGGCGTCAAATCAGGGCTTCGGGCCGGCCAATGCACAGGTCCATATCTCCCAATTCATCTTCCTGGGTACTGTTGATTGAGCCAGTTCGATACAGCTCGTGCATCATGTCAGAAGTTCCTTACGTTCTTTTAGGTTGCAATAACCTCCCTAGTAGATATCTTTGTAATTTACATAAACAAATGAATCAAATTTATTGGAGATAAGATCTTACAAAATAAGTTTTTTCCCTTTCCGTTCCAATTGCATTCCGAAATTGAGAGATAACTGGAGTTTTGAGTACACCGATGGAAAGGTAATTAAATGTCGCGACATTTCTGAGATTTGGCAGCTTGCAGGATTTTTATTTTTTTATTTTTTTTTTTTTGAAGAGTAGTGATCCTCGAAAATTTGTCGCTAAGTACACTTAAAAAAAAAGTATTTCTTGATCTGTTTTTGCGGTTTAGAAAGAAACTTGTGAACATAGAAAGTGCATTAGACGTAAAGAAAATTTAATGCTGATTGCAAAACTGTGCTGGAACGTTGAAAACAAATGTGGGAAAGCAGAGAAATTGAGGTTTCCAATAAAAAACACGGTTTTCTCGAAATAACCATTAAAAGGGCTTATCTGTGGAACGGAATGTGATAGAAACATGCGGTTGGCGGCGTTTAACTACATTTTTGATCTAGTTTAACCATTTTGCGTATTTTGATCTACTTGCGATACACCCTATATAGTTTGACAAAATCATGAGTAGGTACATATATTGTATGTATAATGTGAACTTGAATGAATGTTAAGGAGGATGAAAATTATAGCAAACACTTAGGTACGTAAATTTAGAAAAACTTGATAAAAATGGAAAATTTTCGCGTTACAGCGTCGTCAGCCCGGGATGAAAATCATTTTCAGTCAAAGATTTTCTTCTGTAACGCGAAAATTTTCCATTTTCATCAAGTTTTTCTAAATTTACGTTAAGTGTTTGTTATAATTTTCATCCTCCTGTACATTCATTCAAGGTCATATTTCACGCGAGTGTCTTTAGTTTCACCAATCCATTGTATGTATAATGTATATATTTTAGAAATAAATTAGTAGGCAGTTTTCAAGTATAAAATCCACTGCATAGAAAAATCGTTGTACAGATCTACCTTTTTTCTAGATCACTGAAAATAATTATCATTAATTATTATTGTCAAGTAGGTAGTGTAAATTATTATTATTTATGGTTGGTTATTAGTAAATTTTATAAATTATTATAATAAATTATTATTAATTAACTCGACATTAGAAAACCAAGTGCTGTTCGAATCAACTGAGCCAGTATGAAAATTGACCCGACAAGCTGCCCCACGATTCACTTTCATGTTGACGGCTCTCTCCTGGGAAATTAGGTAGTACGGAGATGAGAGATAGGTAATCATTTTGGGGTCCAAGCGGAGATGAGAGGTTCACATTATAAGGCGAAGAAATACAGGTTTGTCAATATTAATATTTATTTTAGAGATTTTGTTGAGGCCTTCTTTGTAGTATGTAAGTGGTTTGGTATACAACATTGTAATTTATTTCTTTGTAGTATGTAATTTATTTGGTAAACAACACCTTCGAGCCCTAACAGGCATGGTTTTAAAATAGGGTCCAACTTCAGAGTTCAATTAAAATGAGTTATAAATTATAATCGTGATGAATCTTCGTTTGATAATTAATGGTTTATTTCTAATCGTCGCAGGTAACACAATTGTAGGACTACAAAAAACTCGTACACAGTTGGTAATTCTAGTCGACTTACGTTTTTTATTCCCTCGGTCCAACTTCAGACTAAACCAGGCACCAGAGGTAGGAGTCGATATTGACAGTAAGGTTTCCGTCTCTAACCGTTGCCTCTTCCTTGGGTGTATTTGCTTGATACTGATAACCAATGAATCCGCGTCCACGCTGTTGTCTAGCGCACCTGCCATATCTGTAACAGTTGAAGATTGCACATGGAATATTATGGTATTATAAGTAGACCCTGTATAAAAGCTATCAGGGTTTGAAAGGCTTCATATTAGTTTGGACTACGAGAAAAAACTCAGCAAATTCTTGACACAACGGTTTATTATCTTCTTTGAGCTGATCACCCTTCTGCCTAATTTACGAAATGATAGATAATTTGTTGTTGTTTTGTTCATCCTCCTTGGTTGAATAACCTTTATTTATTTGGAGGGTTGTAGGAGGTTGTAAAGAAAACGGGGGAGAATTCTTTCCGAGCTTTCGGCTTTAGTAAGCCATCTCAGGGGTAGGTATTTTTTCATCGACCCAGTCTCTGTCAAACAGTTGAATAAGCGCTCTTTTGGACCATAAGATGCAGCAAAATTTAATTTGCATGGCCATTTTCGAACTACAAAGCTCGCAGTTGTGACATAGAAGTAGGATCCTACTCAATGTAACGGGAGGAGACCATTAGCTACACGGTTTAAATTTAATACCTATATAATACGAGTACATATCTGGAAGGTTTGATTTGAATGAAACGTGAAACATAATCGAGAATTTGAGTGTGCATTCTCTCACATAAATGTATGTATATCCAAGTTCGGACTGTTTTCCTTGTCACTGACGACGTCCGCTGTGGCGGAACTCGTTCTGAACAAAAGATGTGACATTTGGTTTGAAAGTTGGAGGGCCAGGTGTTTAGTTAGGAAACCTAACGGTAACGCCACCTACCATTCCCGTAGGCCCCACTCGTATCGTTCCTACATGATTGACCACAGATTCGTTTTCACCATTCGCTAGGCCGCCTCAGAATTGCAGAATAGTGACTTTAAAACGCTCGAAGAGCAACAATTGGTCACAAAATAGGTTCCAAGTAACTACTGATCTGTTAAGATTAAGTAGAGGGAGAAAGTGAGAAGTGCTACCTACTATAGTTGTAATAATTTTAATACTAACATTCGATTTATTATTTACCATATTTATTTACTGATATGTATTTCCTTTGCAAAAGTCGCGGAAGCGCCGAAAATACGATATACGATTTCGAAATTGTTCATTCTGAGATTCAGTGAATTATTTCCACCAACAACTAGGTTTATGATCTAAAATTCGTGATTGAATATTGAAGTTAATCGAAATATTTGTACGAAAATGAATGTTTCAATCTCTTCCGAACACCGAAAAAACAATAATTTGTCGCATCGACTTCTGCTACCAAACAACCAATCCTTCGCCTCTAAAAAGATTTGTACGTTCGGCTGACTCAAAAATTCAATTACGATACTCAAATATCTGTGAAATATGATGGATTTATTTATCTAAATCATGGCTAAAATAATTATGCGAATAATAAATTATTCATGATTCATTTGTATTGATATAATTTTGGGGTTTCAACTTTTACCTTACTACGTTGGCAATAATTTATATCAAGGAGTGCGTACCAACACATTTCCGGAATTACTTTCTTTCCGTGGACACCAAAAGTATCGCAGATATGATACTCGATATGATAGAAGCATGGTGTGGTTTGGACCAGCTGTTCCCCAGTATGAAAATTGGATCGGAGTTCTACCGTTTGATTCACGCTCGTGTTGATGATTTTTTGCTACGCTCTACCGTTGAGACCTTGTGATGGTAGTACAAAGCAGTGTGAGGTCATAAGATACGTTGAATGTTTTCAAATTACATATATTGGAATCATTTTTCGAGGGGGCTCCCCTGTTAGTTGCGCTCCAGACGCTCCGCTCTTCTTCCCACTCGTTTGATGGTCAAACTGGACGGAATTTTGAGCTGAACATTAATAATCGGGGGTTTCGTGAGGAAATCCAATTTTGAAGTTCAAAAAACATAATTCCGACATACGCAGGTTCCCGATTACAAGTTTTTCTCGAACGCTTTTCAAGGAACACAGTAATAACCCGGAACCACGTCGTCAATGAGTTGCAAACCACCCAGCTGCGCGACCAAATGGAGTAGGTAGGAAGGTGGTTTATCGCGCTCCTCGGCCCCACGCAATCTCCGATTTCCTCAAGCAACAACCCGGCTTCCAAGGAACTGCAAATCCTCGCCCTATCCCTCCTTCAACAAATTTTTGAGAGTGTAATTTCTCTATAGAGCTCCTAACTCTCCGGAATTTCCGACAACTTGGGATCTTGTATAGAAATACCATCCAACACAAATCTCGCGAATTCCAATGAAAGGTTATCGGACACTTATTGATATGATCAGTTATAATCATCATTCCCACAAGCCCGTGCGTTACATAATTACACTATTCACCCAGAGGCCTTGAAGATGACACAGGTTTAAGTTTTATGGTTCCTACTTAATTTCTTTTCAGTCAAGTCATTACACAGGTATTATACCTTGCAAAACCTTATGAAGAGGCGTTTTGCATATCATTCCGGCTGAACTGTTCTGATCAATGGAACTTGTTTAGCTCAAAAAACGAATATCGGAAATATTGTGATGGGTATTAGTTATCTTGACATTGTTGGCGCCAACGATGGCCCCTGTAAAATATACGTGTTTAGTATTTTGGAATACAAAATAAATTGGTACCTTTATAAAATACCTTGAACTGATTAAGCGGCCACCACTGGTGCTGCTGGTAAGAATAAAACGTTCCCCTGGTTCATTACTTTCTGAATAAATCGCCTTTCTGTCTACATGTCCTGTATACAATAATATACAATAATAATCCTTATGGGACTCACAAGGATATTATCCTTGTGAGTCCCATAAGACCTCTCTGGGGTCGGTACCTGGCTAGTGATGTACTCGTCAATTGTTCAACTACATTCCGAGCCGCAATAGTAATAATTTATTTATATAAATTATTCATAATTTACTTATATAGTTTATTAGGGTTTACTTACTTACGTTGTCAATAATTAATTTATATCAAGAAGTAAATATAACAAATATAAAAAATTGCCTAATGTTTTGTGTTTAAGTGTTGTTTGAATCAGCTGTTCCCCAGTATGAATACCTACTCGTATTCTACAGTTTGATCCAAACTCATGTTTACGATGTTCTACCTCAGGGTCCTCATTGTGTCTTTAACATAATGATACCGGCAATGAGAAGCTAATAAAATTCGCATTAAAAAAAAAAAAAAAAACGATACTAATCCATCTATAAATTTCCGAGATATGGCATTAGGAATAAGTCAACCCTTAGTTTGGGCCATCCATCTCCTCGGCCTGGTTAGAGCCCACATGTCCAGTTCCCAACTCCTAGGTCAATTTTAATTGGGTAAATTTTTGCGGAAGAACACTTCTTTGTTATTAAATTTCGATAACAGTTGCAGTAGACAAACTATTGTATTCCTGTGACATGAATATAAGTATTTCGAAAGAATTTTTTCGAATCATTTTAGAAACATTTGCAACAAACGCGGGTCGAATGAGATGAACCTGTTGAGGTTTATGACAATATGAGTTCCCTTGGTTGGTTTGATCGTTTGTTTGTTTCGGATTTTATTGAATGCTTCTCTCCATTCTTAATGCCATTTAGAGTGCATGCTAAATACAATCTAAATTGATAATGGAAGCGACATCTGCATTGACCGTGGTGATTCACCAATCGACTTTTAAATTATTCATATAAGTTACCCACAGCCGCCTTATCAGGTGGAATAAACCGGTTTCCGTATGAACAGCGATGTTAAAATACTCGCCGTGACACGTGATGGCATGTCCAAGTAAGACCAACGTAGCAGTTGGGCTCCTCTCCATTCATGGTGACGAAGCAATGAGTGGACATGGTGAAATGATGAAAATGAATTCTGATCCTCATTAGAGGTCAGCTGATCATGTCGCGACGCAGGCAGGGCAGTCGGAGAAAAGCCCGCGTCTGTGATGGCATTTACTTGATTTATAGGTAGGCTTATCCCTTCGTACTCAAGAATGTAAACACGAAGGAATAAAAATCCATCGTGGGTTATTGTGAGGAACATCAATTTAGGAACGAACAATTTAGTAGCCTATTCCTTCCGCTTTGAACTTTCCAAATAATAGCTATGAGATGATTATAAATGGGCGGATAGGTATCGTGTATCTCAACCATCATACTTTAAAAGAGGGACCCCTGAATTTCAAATTGATCTCTATGGCCATGAATTGAACTTCGTCGAGCCTGAGGCATTTGTTGATACGCCTATTCCGTAAAATTTAGGATAGATAGAACATGCAAGATTTCCAACCCTTTTTGTGAGTTGTAAAAGTTTCCTGAATATGCGCATAATAGATTTTGATTGATTTGTACTGGAATGTATACAAGTACGAGAAGTGTACAAGTAAATTGATTCGTTATCCCGATTTTCGAGTTTTATTCAACTTTAGGTGAGGGTGGTTAATATTCACCAGAAGTCGTATTCCCCGGTGATTTATTTGAATCGATGATTTTTGAAACAACCTTTACGCCATTTACCAAATTTTACAGGAGAGCAAAAAAACTATTTTTTGTCTGTTGTTTTAAATGTTTTAGAAGTTTTACATTTTTTACTTGGAACTGCACTACTTAATAATAAGCACAATAATGGACTCACCCATTTGCGCAATTTTTTCATGAGTTTTGAATTTTTAAAATTGTTGGATTTTGGTTGTTTCAAAAATCAACGATTTTTTAGTAGCAATAATTGAGTTAATGAAAAGAAAATGAAGAAATAGAAACATTTTACAGTCAAGGGAAACTTTATTGAATGCAAACTGTCAATATAAATTTTTGCAGAGTGAAGAAACAGTATAATACTCCATTAGGTAAATGACCTTTTACAGAAAAAAAATTGTCACACGTTGGCCACTGCAGAATTTCTTTGCAGAAAGGGTTTTTCTCGAAACCAGGGACGTATTAACACATTTCTTGAGGTATTCCACCTTCTTTCGGTTACCTCATGGGTACGCTGGGACGGTAGGAAAAACGAGAGGAGTGTCTTTCACTACTTTCCTCAGTCTGAATGTTTGACATTAATGAACTCACTGACTTTCACTATATCATTTGCTTCGTACTTGAAATGGCTGTATTTTGATATGGCAAATTTGTTTTTCTCCGTGGCGTTTCTTCGGGAAACGGTTTCTATCAAAACGCTGGTTTTTTTATAAAACAGAGTCCACCAATCTTTAAAATTCAAGATTTCCGAACCTTGAACGACTGAAACGCTACTGATTTCCAAACCGTTGAAACGCTACTGAAGAACAAGGGATGACAAACTAAAAACGGATGACAGGAAAGTAAACAATGGTTCAAAGTACAAGGTTTGGCATTTCTCACTTGAGTGTAGAAACAACCAATAAGAAACAACCAGCACTAAGGTTGTTTCAAACCTCATCGGGATTTTCAAAGCTCATTGTAACCAACTTCTAACACGCTACGGCGGTTGTTTCATATCTCAAAAGGTGAGTCTTGGCATGCACATTCGAAATCCGTGAAAAAGCTAAATTGCCAAAAAGTGGCGTATAGGTTGTTTCAAAAATCATCGATTCATTTAGACTTTATTAATATAAGGAGCGAAATGAGGCTAGAGATGAGCGAACCGCTAGCTAACAGTGATCTGTAGACACATCCAAGTTGATAAGGAAACTTGCTCAACTTGTGTAAGGTCACTCACTGTCCTGGAGCTTCCGTTTGCACTTCAATTTTCAAACCGAGGTTAATCCTATGAGCTACCATCATCTTGCACACTCTGGTTCGTCCATGTGTTTTAAATTTGCTGGCACCTAGTTGTTTACTTCGTGTACTTATTTCCCATAGGATCATTTTAACATATTTTTATTAACTGTTCACTTCGCTCATGAAAATTTTCTATAACCCTCCAAAATCATACCTTCTAACATGTAATTGATGGCCAAAATCATACCTTCTACCTTTGTTTGATGGCCGCTTCTGAATGCGAAGGATCACCAGAGGATTCTAAATGTGCAATACACAGGGTAATTTTACTAGTGATGTATTGGTGATGTAGCGATTGGTCCCAAGCAAGATTATAATTAACTCAACTGACTGATCGACTTTTCATTTAAATGTAATTGATAGTGTCCACTCGAAAGGTTTTTCAAACTCCGTACATTATTGTATGGCACCGGGATTAGCTGCCGAAGTGCATTTTGTTGGCTTTCCTTGAAACATGTTTCGAACTATAGCCTCATTAGTGATTCAGAGCACCATCCCTTCGGATACCAATATGATAACTCTCCAACCACTGGGCGTCATATATAAGCCTGGTCTTGCCGCAATCCTCTGACATAATGAGCCTTGATGGCATGGTTTTCTACAGCAAAGAGCGAATATTTCTGTTTATTCTGGAATGACCAAATTCATTAAATCATTCTCTGACTCTTCATCTTCTGATCCGAAATCGTTAATCATATCCTTCAACTTTTCTGGAGTCACTCAGTCATACGTACATCAAATTCACAGCAACTTTCAACCAAAAATTTTGAGACACATCAGGTAGTGAAAATACTGTCTTGACCACATGAGTCGTTCATCCATATTAAAATTATTTGAAAATATTCATCAAACCTCTCGCTCATTTCAGTAATGTACTTATGGGGGAAGACTCTTTCAGATTTACCTCTCTTTCTCCTGTAAAACTCCCCTTTGGATTTTAAGTTGAGAACGTTTTGAGGGCCCGTCATCCAGGCTCAGATTAGCCTGATTTGGAGATATTGTCCTAGTTTCACACGGTCCAAGTCATGTATGAGGCGAGCCCCTAACTACCCTCCACTTTTGAGCAAAATTTGTTTTATAATGTATTTCTATAATTTATAAATATTTATCTCCTACAAACTTGGAAAACCATTTTTTCAGGAAATTCACGTTTGCATGCTCTCTACCTTTGGAGGGAGAGCAAAATTGTAGAAGTCTAACGAGAAAAATTTCATTCCAAAAATTCATTCCATATCAAGGCTTTTGCTATTGCATTTTGGGTAGCTGAATATAGAGTCGCTCGGTACTGGATTAATAATTCCAATTAAGGGGGTTTCAGGAATTATAAACTTGCAAGCATTTAATATCACGTTTTTCCCCACCAGCTTTTCCTGTGATGCCTTATTGGCATCATAATGTATTAATGTAAGTATGTACAGGAATTTTATTTAAGAATTAGAATAGTTTTAATGTTTCAAATATTACCAACACAACTATTACCTTGAAGTTTTGAGATTATTCGTTACTAACAATAATATTCCAGTTATATATTATATATTCCCTTTCTTCCAGTTATATATTATATTCATTGTATTACTATATTTTTTATTAAATCAAGTACTCATTCGCATATTTATCATTTATTTAATTCTCCGTTACGTTAATTATAGGTGATTTACTATTATTATTATTACTATTACTCGCCGGGCGTTAACTCACAATTGTGAATCGCTCGCTCTAGTTTCTCAATAACAAAAAATATTATTCTATAATTCCTCATTTTCTGCTTCAAATCATGGTGTGCTGCACTGAGTACGAAGAATTGAAATTACGCGTGGGTTAATAATAAACCAGGTATTAAAAAAAGAAATTATCGCCCGACCGTCTTGACTGGCGGAATACAAAACTGTACCCATTAGGTATAAGATGTCGATAAGTGGAAGAGTTTGCGCGTATAAATATCGCACGTTTTGTTTAAAAAAAAAACTCTTTGAAAAAACACATCGTTCGTAGGAGTTACCATTTTGTACTAAACTAAAACCTCAACAAGCCAAATAATTAATCATTATGACCCAGAAATTACCTCATCAACGGGTTCAATTCCCTAATCTCCAATTTTTCAAAGTTCCGAGTTTGGCCTAGTCCCGTAATTTACCCTATGCTATAAACCTACAATGACATGTTCCCTTTCTTCCAGTTGAATTACACCGAATGTTTCGCTAAAAATAGGCAAGCCGACTTTTTGAATCATAAGTTGATCCCGAAAAGAACGTGTTCCACCCACATTGGAAATAATCCCTCATTGGATGAAGATAGACTACCATGATGTTGAATGTTTTACCATTCAACTCGATGTAACTGTATGTGGAAAGAAATATCGCAATTCCTCAGTTCCATTGTAGGAATATTTTCCAAATTTATTATTATAGGACTATGTATTTGAACATTACCTCGGTAGGTAGGTACTGTAATATGTTTGTTTGATTACAATTCTAACTCACGCACCTTGTAAAAATTATGCAGCGTAACAATGATTGACGGAAAAATTAAGGTATCGTTGTGTACCTAGTCCTACCTGCAATTTTTTTTTGTAGGTACTGATTTACACGTGTTTTTATCTATTTTACTGCACGAGGGTATTTTATGCCAGGACTTGAATTATAAAGTGACTTCGATGTCTGTTAGATCTTTGTATTCGTGTAATTCAATTTAAATCAAGCACAAACCGTACAAAATTCATTTGTTCGACCCACCTGCGTCAAGGGAGGCAGCGAACGCAACGGCGCTCGCGAGAGAGGCGAGAACACACACGCGGATCAACATCTCTCACCAGAACTTCGAACACTTGATGGCACCCGGTTTCTCTTATATACTCTGCCCTCTCCACCAGAGCTCATATCTTGTTCCTTGTTTACCTACCTTCTGCTAACAGCGCTGGTTACTCCTCCTGCAAACAGTCCCGATTCTTGTAACATCCATATCCACTAAGGACCGCCATTAGCCGTCTCGAGCCTTGCGTCACCAGCCTAAACCCAGCCTTATTCATGAATAGTGTCCGCAATCGAAATAGAAAAAAAATACACTATAATTAATTAAATAATTGGTTCAGCTATTGCTATAATCTTACGCAAGTTGCTTGTGGAAGTAATAAAAACGTCTCGCAATAGCGCCAAGGGGAGATTTCGAAAGGGGTACGGTGCTTGTGAAGTGGTTAAGCTTTTCATTATACTTAGCTCCTTAATGAGGAAAAGGGCGGGCGGGGAAAGTGGATATCATAACTTTTTCCGGCCTCTGAAGAATGATATTTGCGAGGCGGGGTGATTTTTACACGGAGTGTTTTTTGGGGGGATATCACATCTTTTTGTTGTTGAAGTGGGTCATTTTATAAAGAAGGTCTATGCAAAATTTCAAGTCGATTGGTCCGGTTACCCAGGCTGTAGACTCGTCAAAGTTGCCAAAATTAGCCTAAATTTCAGTTTTTTGTTTCTAAAAGTTTTTGGGTTGAGATAATGGGTTAAACCTTTCAAAAGGCACTGTCTGATGTTGAAACGAAGCTCTGTGCAAAATTTCAAGTCAATCCGTGAAGGTGGAAATGCCTAACTGATTAAGGAGAAGAAGAACAGGTAAGGGTGAAAAACCGGATTTTTGAAGTTATATAACTCGGCTCCCTTTAAAGATATCGACTTGAATCTTTCAAAAGGCACTTGCTACACTTAAAACGAAGCTCCGTGCAAAATTTCAAGTCAATCGGCGAAGGTGGAGAGGCTGTAGCCTTGACCGACTGCAAAAAGTAGAAAAACATGGTAATTGGTTTTTGAAGTTATATAACTCGGCTCCCTTCAGACCTAGCGACTTGAAACTTTCAGGGCTTTCTTCTATCCACACCATAAAGATCCATACCAAATTTCAAGTTGATCGGTCTACTAGGAGCCGAGATATGGCCATAATTAGCCTAAATTACCCTAAATTTCAGTTTTTTGTCCCTAATTTTTTTTGGGTTGAGATAATTGCTTATTTCGTTCAAATGGCACTGAGCCATGCTATAAAGAAGGTGTGTAAAAAAATTCAAGTCGATTGGTCCTTTTACTCAGGCTGTAGACTCGTCAAAGTGGACAGAATTTTCCTAAGGTTTCTGTTCTTTTGTTTCTAAAACTTTTTTGGGTTGAGATAATGGGTTAAATCTTATATAAGGCTCTGTCTCAAGGTTAAATGAAGCTCTGTGCAAAATTTCAAGTCAATCGGTCAACGTGGAGAGGCTCCAGCCTTGCCTGTCTGAACAAGGAGAAGAAGAAGGAGAAGAAGAAGGAGAAGAAGGAGAAGAACAATCTAAGGCCCAAAAACCGGGTTTTTGAAGTTATGTAGCTCGGCTCCCTTTAGACCTATCGATTTGAAACTTTCAGGGCTTTCTAATATACACTCAAAGAAGACCCACACCAAATTTCAAGTTGATCGGTCAAATAGGAGCCGAGATATGGATACCTCGAAAACGCGTTTCGTGACGTCCGGTAAACATGACTCGGCATCGTTCGTTTTCTCAACTTCTTTGCTTGGCGGGGCGGAACGCTACCGCGTTCCTAGATATCATTGGCTTCAAATCAGCCAAAGCATTCGCAGACGGGAATTCCAAAACCTTCAATATCCCAGGAACGGGTTCTCCGACAAGCTCAGTGATAGCAAAATTGTAAATTTCCGAATTATTAGTCATTAGTTTATATCATAACTTTTTATGGGTTTTACTGACTTACGTTGGCAATAATTGAATTATATAAAAAAAGTAATTACCAAAAAATATTCAAAATCACCTTCTTTTTGTAAATAGATTACACCCGCCTTACACATCATCGGTAACTAGCTCCTGGATGGTCACTGCTGAACTTTCCTCCTTAAATTTCCGAGATTCGACGTTTTGAACATTTCAAACCCGATTTCGGGCCCTTCCTACTGATTTAAGGTTATTAAAAGTTTGAAGGATCATCCTCGGCCTGGTCAGAGCCCGAATTACAAAATTGTAGGACAATTCCAACTGGGCAAAGTGCTGACGGCATTTTTATAAATTCGATATTCTGAATCTATGTATCTTGAAACCAATACCCTCCAATTAGTAGTCTTCAATTAGTAGTCTTACTAATCATTCTATTTGATGAAGCACCGACATTTTCATTTGCCGAATATCTCGCCTTTACTTACTGCATGAAAGGAAATACCTATTTCTGCAAATTGTCAAAAATCACACAAGTAAGGATGATAACCCAAAATATGACGGTTGGTCAAATTGCAGTTATTATATATACACGTAGGACTTATATATATTATAGAAAGATATGCAGGTATGTTAACCAACTTCACGATGTGAGACGGGGGCGGCTCAGCTGGGACGGCCTAAATATCCTTGACAAACATAATGTACCGATTATACCGATACCCTCAAATTCACAAAGCAGAAGTACACGGACAAACAACCGAGATTTTGGAACAAAAAATAATAGAGCCCTCAAATTCACCTTGGAACTCCCCAATCATAGTAGTTCCCGAGAAAATCGATGCGTTTGGAAAACAAAAATACAAGATTGATATAAACTACAGAAAGCTAAATACTCCCTACCAAATATTACGGACCTGCTAGACAAGTTAGGAAAATTTCAATACTTCACCACGATTGATCTAGCCTCAGGACTCCACCAGGTAGAAATGAGTCCAGAAAGTGTAGAAAAGACCGCTTTTTCCACCGAACTGGGACATTGGCAGTTTTCGCGAATACCGTTTGGATTATTAGGTTCACCACCAACATTTCAACGCGTAATGGACTCTATTTTAAGAGGAATACAAAACGAAACTTTTCTAGTTTATATGGACAACATTATCTCCTTCAGATCCAGCCTTCAGGAACACATTCAGGGAAAGACTTATGGAAATTTAAGTATGTAGACAAAACTGAATTCTTGAGAAAGGAGGTAGATTTTCTAGAACCCATCATTACCCCCGAAGGTGTAAAGCCAAATCCAAGTAAAATAAAAGCCATTGTAAATTATCCGATTCACAAGAGCACCAAAGAAATCAAAGGGTTTCTAGGTTTATTGGGGTAGTATAGAAGATTCATTAAGGACTTTGCTAAAATCACAAAACCACTTACGGAAAGACTAATGAAGAGCTCTGTGATTAACACAAGCGCTCCAGATTATCCAGAGCTACTGAACGAACGAAGTTCTCCATACAATCAGGTAGAGCAAGAATCTATTTCGTAAAAGACATCTACAAATGTTTCGTTAGAATAATGGTAATACATTTCAAAAAATCTGAAATAAAATTTAACAAATTTACAAAGAAATTAATAGATGTTATAGGGAAAGAAGGGATTCAAGAAGTAATTTCTTCCTACCACGATTATGAACAACAGAGAAGAATTTCAGAATCACCAATAACCAAATCACACTACAAGATCAGCTGAACTCCCAATCCTCAATAAATAGCCAGATTATAGAAGAATTCAATCAAAGCGTCAAAATCATAAAATTTCCATGATGTTAAATCGAATCGGATGAGAAGAATCCAAACTTTTGATACTTCTCATCTAATTGTACCTAGCTTCTGGAGCATTGCATTATATGTCATTCTAATATTTTGTTTTGTGTACTTTGTCTATAACGTAGTTAAGAAATCGAAATCCATGCCGCTTGAATCTTCTCCAAAACCTTGTATTGATGATGTCTGGTGATGCCAAAATGTAAGGGGGGAATATCAATATGTTTCACCATATTTACATCGCATACAGAATAACATTATTATCATTTGTCCCATGTTTAATTTTGTTATCCAGAAGATCCAAATATGACCACTCCTCCCCACAGCCCATGTACGGCGGACGGACGGATTTTTTTTTTTTTTAATTCGATTTTCTGAATCTACGTATCGTGAAACGTAAACCCTCGAATTTGAGGGGGGGGGGGGGGTAAAAATGCGGATGGTCTCTCGGATGGTGGGTTTTTCTTTGGTCGATTCCAATGGTTCATTATTGAAGATGATAAACCAAAATCCGTTCGTCCGCAGTACAACGTCCGCCGTATGAAATCCATGGCACTTTCCCCAGTTAGCGTTGTGCTACAGTTACGAAATTTGGTTTACGGGTTCGGACCAAACCCCAAAATGATCCTCGAAGCTTTTCATAACCGTAGGTCAATGGGAAGGGGTTCAAAACGAATTTTGAAATTTTCAAAAATTCATATCTCAAAAAATTCAGATGGAACGGTATCGTGTTTAGTTCACATTTAGATAGATTTTATTTTTTTAAGAATTTTTTAAGACTATCTGCAGCTTTGTACGACCAGCTTTGTGCTAAAATTACGAAATTTGGTTTACGGGTTCGGACCAAACCCCACAATGATCCTTAAAACTTTTCGTAACCCTAGGTCAATGAGAAGGGGTTCAAAACAAATTTTGAAATTTTCAAAAATTCATATCTCGAAAAATTCAGATGGAACGGTATCGTGTTTAGTTCAAATGGAATTGTATATTTCACATTTGCATAGAGATTATTAAATAATCTAACAAATTTGGTTAGAATTGTTTAAGACCATCCGGAGCTTTATACGACCAGCCGTTCGTTCAAAATGAGGGCTCAAAGTTGGAGCAGATCAAAAGTCGTCAACCTGAGGGTGAATCCTGCGGAATCCTGAGGTCATCAACAAACCAATTGAGGATGCGAGGAGGGATCTGGTGATAGTGTGGCAGGCGCGGTGGTGGGGGAAAAGTGAAGTGCATAGTATATAATTCTACGGAATGAAAAATAAGCTTGACGATCGATCTTTTTTGACTATATTTGTACTTTTGATTTATTTATGTTAATAGAAACACATGTTGAACAAGAGGATGTTTAAAAATAAGTTTTTCGGATACAGGTTACATGTATTTATACGTTACTTTCCTATGTGATTTTTTCAACAACCAGTACTATGTTTCAGATTGTTGCTAAGATTTTTGTATACAAAAATTTTTGTACATACATGTACTAAAAGACGGGGCTCCGCTGATGGTCTTGCGACCAAAGCGCCTCATGTATGAAACTTACTGAAAAAAAAAATTGTAATAAACATGTTCTTCATTCATTCTTCATTCATTCATTCTACTTGATATAATTATTAATCATTGCCTAATGATAATTCCTAATAATAATTAATCTATCATGCAGTTATCTAGACAGAAGGGTGATCTTTACAAAGAAGATAATAACCCGTTGTGTCAAGAATTTGCACAGTTTTGTTAGCTATTGTTCTCAGTCCAAAATTGTCAAATGGGGAACCTCATCGTCAACCTGAAAAAGTCCAAAGTCATGGTGTTCCGTCGCGGTGGGCGGTTAGCGGTGCGAGAGCGGTGGTACTACCAAGATCAGCAAGTGGAGGTGGTGAACCAGTATAATTACTTGGGAGTTACGCTGACTCCACGGCTATCTTACGCCCTACATCTTAAGCAAAGAGTTCTGGCAGCCAAGCTTGCTATTAATGTTGCGTGGAAGAGACTCCTAGTGGACACAAAATTACCACTGAAGGCACGTTTGGAGGTGTTTATGGCGGTCGTCCGGTCCATGTTGTGTTATGCTGCCCAGGTCTTTGGATACAGAATGTTCGATGAAATTGAAAGGGTTCAATTGTATTTCATCCGAAAATTGTTCTGGCTGCCGGACCGAGCACCGCGTTACATCTTGTACTTGGAAACAGGTTTGGCCCCATTGTTTCTGCACTGCCTGAAGTTGCACCTTGAATACCTCCAAAAAGTTTTTAAAATGCCTGACCACAGATTCCCGAAAATAGTGGCAACGGCGGCAGCCCAAACGGACACCACCGGTTTCGCGGACATCAGGGAGCTTGGGGCAAAATACGGTGTGGACTTGAGGATTGAAAACCTAAGCAACAACACAATTAAGGATCTCATACAAAGTATAAGCGTTGATTGGAAGCGGAATTGGATGGAAAGAGCTGCTAATACTACTCACTACCTCCTGTACCGATGTCTCAACCACGATGTAGTATGCGCCGATATGAACCAAGACGTTGGGTTGGGATTAACCAGATGGGTAATTAAACTCCGTTCAGAATTGTTAACCCTTAATTACCAACCCTGCATAGAGGGAAGAATAGAATTATGTTCGATGTGCAACCGCATGGAAGCCGAGGACATATGTCATTTTGTCGCGCAATGCCCTGTGTTGAGTGAATTTCGAACCAGATGGTTCGGAATGGCAGTATTTTCTAGAGACCTCCTAATACAGATGTTGAATGAAAGGGAACATTGGCCTAAGCTAGCTGGGTACTGTAGTACTGCTTGGAAATACAGGAAAATATTAATTCGAGAATTTAACTACAACTAATTTATAATATGTGGGTACATGACACAAAAATATTTCGAGTTATAATATAATGTTAAATTAATAATATAAATTATGTATTATGTTAAATATGTATGTATAATATGTTAAATATAAAATAACCATGCCATCAAATTATAAAATTATCTAACCTGGGAAGGAATGTAAAATAAAATAAATAAGTAAATAATAATTAAGTAAAATATGATAATAAAAACAGTTTTGTAGCGGTACATTAGTGTCCACATTTGTTAATTAGATAAACCGACTCCAAAGGCGGACGGCCTAACCGGCCATGCCTGTTGCTGAATTCAGAGTGTATGATAATCAAATAATTTCTTGTTTGGTTGAATAACACCACTTCAGATTTATTTTGTATCTTGTATTTTGTGCATGTCAACCAATACTGTTGTTCATTTGTTGTATTATTATTTTGAGAATAAAGGCTTTTATCTATCTATCTATCAGTCCAAAATTGTCAAAACTCGAATTTCCGAAAAACCGGCTGAGAGAAGATGAGCTGCCTATGAGGAAGATAAGGTGCTTCCAAAAACATCTCCACAAAATAAGAGTATACGTGGGAGATCCGCCGTGCAGACTTTGCAGAGAGGACGGTGAAACTGCCCCTCATCTGCTATTTGAGTGTCCAGCACTTGAAGCTCGACGGTACAAAACCTCTGGGTACCAAAAGAGATTGTATTGGCAAACAACCTAGTAGGGGGGATCAGCAGTCTGTTGGAGAGAGTGGACTGGACCCAGAGCCTCTAGGTTGGCCTACAGGTAATGCTCCTCAAAATAACCCCAGGTTTCAGCGCTGCCGGCGGGGATAGAACCCGCCCAGGTTTCAGTGCGGATAGGACCCACCCTGAGTCCCTGATACAATCCAATCTCCCCCAAGAAAACAGAAACCCTGAAAACCGAAGCGACTGAGACACTGATTACAAGACGGAACAAGTTAGGGTTTTCACCCCCCTCCCCCATGTAGCTCGGCCCCCCTGGGTGTGTTGGGAGTTGATTTATTGTACACCAACTCTCCAGGTGCCCGTGAGGACGAAAAACCAAATTTCAACTCTCGGGACCATCAGGTGTCGGAGGTATAGCAGTTTTAAAATTGCTATTTTTCACGTTTTTCGTGTTTTTCTTCTTGTAGTTGTTCTTCTTGTTGTTGTTCTTCTTCATCTTGTTTTTCTTCTTCTTGTTGTTCATTGACGGGGCTACAGCCCAGCAGACAAAACGGATCGAGCTGAAATTTCGGATTTTTTGGTGGATTTATTCACGTATTTTTGGCTGCGGATTAGCCAAATCGATTGAGATTTAGTTCAAAATCATTGAGCATATACTAGACATCCTAACGGACATTTCAGGACCAACCGCAACTTGCAAGGTGCAACAGAGGAAACATATTAGGTGAAACCGAGGGGGTTGTGGGAAGAAGACAGGGAACAGGAAAACATTGGTGGTTGAGGTTAGGGGTAGGAGGATGTGGTTTCTATATATAGAATGCATATATGCACACTCAACAGCGAGGTGTCAAGCACCGAGCATCCTATATACGGGGCTGGCGGGCAAAATGAATACCTATCAATACTTTTTGCGGCCGAGGAGGTTTTTTTGGGGGATCTAATGTACATGAATGTTTCCAAAATTCCCACTTGGCGTAATGTAATTTCAATTTATTTTTAAATTGTTGAAGTGTTGGGCTACTCGGTATATGTTCTGGCAACAATGGGGAATTCGCTTGAATTTTCTTCTTTGAAAGTACAAGCTAGGAGATTAACAAAAATTATGGTCAGCTACCTGCAAAGTCTTCTCAAAAACGTATGGGCGTTAGAGTACTGTATGAGATGACGAGAAGTGAGAAGATGTCAGCGCCCCAACCGGGGGTTGCGTCCTGTTTGTGACGTCGAAGGGTCACCTCGATTTTCACGGCTTTTGAAGTTTTCTCCTCAATTAAATTTTTTGAAATGAATGTCGCTGGCAATACACGTTACTCTATGGTCGTACTATACAACGAAAGGATGATATTTGGAATCGAAAATTGACGCTAATTCCCAGTTTGTCTCCTCTATACTCAAAGGCGGGAGGTTTTTTCGAGAGGGCACGTCTATGAAGCATTGCGTCCTCGCTCTTGTTACACTCTCTTCAAGTAATTTCAGTTCGTTATCCTCCACCAATTTGAATGCCTCGATGGTCGTAATTTTGTCTGAGAGGTCCGGGACGTGAAACGCTCTCATTTGCTCGAATAATTCTGTTGTAAATCTCCTTCTTGCCTGCAATAGTACTTCAAAAAGCAACTTTTGGGCCACAAGTACCGCATCAATGTGAGGTACGCTTCACGTTCCCCAATACAAAACTCCATAGATCAGGTGGGGGTGAATTAGCCGAACCTCTCCTACCAGAAAGTTATTAATGTCTCTACAAACTTAGGCCATTTTCCTTAAATGACTTCTGATGACTACCAGCCTTCTGATGTGGAAATCCCACTTCACAGGACACTTGAGAGATTTAATCTAAATAAGTAAATATATAATGTAATAATTAGGATATTGTTCATTTGCATATCAACACACATGCAACAACTCAAATATTTGAGGTAAGTATTTACGTACCTACCTGTAATACCACCCAGTACCTCAATAATATCACTTAAAATGATCACTTGTGACGCGAAATTCATAATTAATGAAAGTGTGATTCAGGTCGTGAAGAAACTACAGGAAATTCACTAATTGGTACTCGGCCCATAAAACAAAAAGGTACCTAGTCCAGAAGTATCCACGAGACCCAAACTAGTTATAAACTCATAACTTGTTTCATTCTCTCGAAAACATAAATCATTGTTAGAATAGATACATATAAATAATAAGTGAATCACATTTATTGCAGCTAGTTAATTTAAATTAAAGTATAATTATTAATAATAACCTGGAAACACACGCCTGAAACTTGGGAAATTGACAACATCAGCGCGCTCTCGTGAGGTCGGAAAACGACTGTTTGGTAGTAGAAGCTGCTCAAGCGCCTGAATATAGACGATAATGGCTATCGAGGGCCAACAACCTCTATTTAGGGATGACTTCTTTATAAATCCATATCCTTATAGGTTTGTATCCATATAGGTTTGTATCAAATCCACCCTTTCGTGAATATCCATTCATTTTGTGGTGTTTTTTTTAAATCTTTCTCGTTCTCATTGTAAAGGATAGTTATCACAGAGGACACGTCGTCCAAGTGTTGGTGGTGCCTCATTTGTTCTTATTAGTCTACGTATCACTATTTTTCATGTATTAGGTTTCTAGTGCATAAAACGCTTTCATTAACTCTTGATATTACTTTATGGTAAATGGCTTCATTGATTCTGTCTAGTTGAGAATTGTCTGGCTCGTCAGAGTTGTTTTTTTTTCCGTCATTATCACAGACTGTGACGAAAACATGAAACAGTTACTGTTCTCTGTGGTTGTATGTGTGTGCTGTATATCAGTGGAGTCTCTTATGTTCAAACTTTTACCCAACGTCAAGAAATGTCTAAGAGAAGAACTCAGAAAAAATCACCTGGTTGTGGGCGAGTTTGAGGTTTCCGATGCTCCTGGACAAAAAGTTGATTATGTGGTAAGTTGCTGACTGTGGCTTAGCGTATTTGTCTTGCAATACTAGTCATTTTATATATTCATACAATAGCCCTGGAAAGGAAGTTTTTGAAAGCCTAAAACAAATACTACCTCATTGTTGATGTTTTTTTAAACAAAATAAATAACTTTATTGTAATTTTCTCATCACATTACAGTTTTGCTGAAGCGTACAATTAAGGGGTTACCCCCTTGTGTCACTTGTTACGGGGACTATCCATTGATAGTCCCCGTGAGTGTATGCAGTTATTTGACAGTGTACGTTTCATTGTTGATGTACAATCTAATTCTGGAATCAAAAATGTACCAGACTATGAAAAATCGTAATGTGTTCAAATAAAGCTGCGATAGATCAAATTTCAGAAAAATGCTTGTGAAATGAAATTGATCTCAGCCGAATTGACCTGCATTCGTTTTGTTTAAAAGCGTGGTTTGTGACGGTTCCTAAATTTTTGAGTACAAACTTTTTAACCACTTGAGTGGGGGGCGGACCTGCTGACACAGATTCGGTATCTTTTCCAAGCTGGGCGATATTCCTACACGAAAGGAAGACCTTTTGGGGTCTACCGTCAGACTCCTCTCTAGGTTGACGTAAGGAGTCGGTGAACTGTATGGGATGCTACTTTACCGCTACCCAGTCACTTGATAGCAGAGCCTGGTTTGGTAGCAGGTGTTGCATTTTTCTCCAGAAGGAATAGTAGCCTTAGGTTTTCTGATAAATACATTTTAAGTGCTCTGCTTACTAGCATTACTGGCCGATGGTTAAGTAAATCCTTTCAATGACTCATTTTCCCTTTGCTCTACCCAATTGAGCTACCATAAATGGCCAGCAATGCCACATTTTATTGTTTTAGCATATTACGCCCCCTTTCCAATCTAAAAAATGGAGGAAGAACACCTAGAGGATGTGAAGAACTTCTGATAGCATTTTGAGCTCCTCTTTAACCCGCCAATACTGGTTGTATTAATTAGCTTTTTCTCCGCCAGTTGAAACTTTTTAGAATTACCTTTACGATGGGAGATTGGAGTTGTTCAGATGACCTACTTGTAGCAGTCTGCAGTAGAGGAAAGAAACTCATAACCGACCTTACCTACTGTTATGGAGTTATCAATAAATCCAGCCATGAAAAAATTACCCATAAATCGCCCTCCATATTTGATTTAGTACAATCAAATGAACGATACAATCGATATCTTGAACCACAAACAAAACCAGAGGGATATATAAGTTTATATCTTAAAGCGATGTGTGAGAGGGTTGGTGCTGACCTGGCTATTACTTATTTGTGCATATTGATTTTGAAATAGATCATTGGACAATAACGTGTCATTAGGTATTCCTAATGAATTTTCCTCGCAGTTGAAACTCATTGGTTTTATGTTTTCTGCAGGTCACAGACTCTAAACACGAAATATTGTCTCAAAACAATGGCATCAGCAAAGGAAAGTTCACAGTGGTTGTTGAGTCTCACGATGCCTATGAAATTTGTTTCATATCGAGGGCACCACCAGGTATGTTTTTGATCTCCGTCATCTTTCCCTTTTTGTTACTCTACTTACCAATCAGTGTTACTTTATTGATCTTTTTTTTCACTTCTATTGCGAAAAGTTGTATGCCAGCACCTCAAGATGAATCCTCTGCAACTGAAAAGAAAATGTTCAGCAGTTTTGAAACTGGAAAGCAAAGAATTCTTAATTGAACATTATTATATTTCATATTGTTTCCCTCCAAATTCTTATTAGCAAATTGTTGACGGAAATTCTCTAAAAAAAAAAAAAATTGTTAAATGATTTATTGCGCCAAGTAACAACTAAAAGTAGTAAGTAAAGTAAGCAACCATTTCAGGTTGAATTTTCTTCCGACTGCCGTTTTTGGCGTCGCGGACGTCATCGGCTGTCCACCTAGGCGGATCAGAATTACAACTAAGTTGTTACTTGGCGCAATAAATCATTTAATGCTAATAAGTCTTATTAGCAACATATTTTTGAGGTATATGTGGATTGGTTAGATACGCCGATAGTTTTGAATGTTAAGAGTGCAATTTCGTGCACTTGAACCGCTCACTGATTTCACTGAACAGACTTGATCGCTAGAACACCTTCACTCACCTCCACAGGTCATGAGGCTTCTTTCTCTTGAGACGTCTGAGTAGGTCGTCAACTTCGAGCAGCTGGACAGCTTCTTCATTGACGTGTACTTGTAGCCGCTTGTGATGGGCTTTGGCTTGAGCCTTGGTGACTTCATTGACAGTTGGTATGCGAAGTTCTTTGTGTAGCCGGACATTTCTGGTGTACCGGTAGGCATCCACACAACATCTCAGCACAGTGTTTTGAAAACGTTGGATAATATCGCGGTTACTTTGAGCAGTGCATCCCCACAACTGCACTCCGTAAGTCCAAACAGGCTTAAGGACTTGATTGTACAGGGTTAATTTGTTCTGGATCGACATTTTCGAGGGTCAGTCCATTAATTAACCAGTACATTTTCCTGAACATAAGCACCAGTTCTTTTTTTTCTTCTTATTGCCTTGTTGTCTTGACATGCGCCTTCCGGCGCAATTTGGCATCCATGTCATGCCCAGGCACTTAGCTTCATTGGCTTGCGGTATAGTCTTGCCGTTGAGATGAAGTGGGAAATAGTCGAGCTTACGATTGGTAAAGCCGACATGAACTGATCTTGGAGTTTTTTGGTAGATCTTCTCAGCTTGGGTATCGTTACATGATTTGTTTCACCAACTGCAAGGACCAACTGCCGTGTCATCTGCAAACGTTGCTATTGTACTCTCCTCTCGTTCTGGCAAATCGCTGGTGAACAAGACGTACAGGAGTAGGCCAAGTACACTTCCTTGGGGAACACCAGCATGTATTCGGTGCACTTCTGAGTAGGCATCCTCTTTCTTTACCCTGTACTGTAATAATTTACTTTACCCTGTAGGATTGTAATAATTCAGCATATTTTTGTGGCAACATTCTTTGGAGCTTGTGGTTT
Organism: Stenodema calcarata; assembly: GCA_963920205.1. NCBI lineage: Eukaryota > Metazoa > Arthropoda > Insecta > Hemiptera > Miridae > Stenodema > Stenodema calcarata. Next base: position 11,278,807 of record OY986057.1, on the reverse strand, counting down.
AGTCCATCGTGCCAAACTTTGTCAAACGCTTGGGTTACGTTGAGAAAGATGGCAGAGCAAACTTGCTTGTTTTCTAGTGCCTCCTCAATTACCCTCGTAATCCAATGCACCTGGTTTATGGTAGAGTGCTTTTGTCGGAAACCAAATTGATGAGAAGGGACCAGATTGCGTTCTTCTACGACTGACATCAACCGCTTATGGATGAGCGTCTCAAATAGTTTTGATAACACTGGGGAAAAGGATATTGGCCTGTACGACGTTAATTGTTTGGCTGGTTTACCAGGTTTCTGAATCATGATCACTTCAGCTAATTTCCACAGTTGTGGTACATAACGAAGTTTGATAGCGGCATTGATTATTTTGGTGATTATTTACTAGGACCTTCCGTGGAAGGTTTTTGAGGATTTGCCCTGTGATCAAGTCGTACCTGGGAGCCTTTTTTGGATTGATTTCATTGAGGATGGTTTTTTAAACTTCTTTAACTGTCACTGGGGGTATTTCGATTTCATGATCTATTCCAATAACCTCTTCCAGTGGTTTCCAGGATTTCTATTCCAATAACCTCATCTGGGTCTCCAGGATTTGGTCTGATGATCTCGGCCAGATAACGGGCAAATGCATCAGCCTTCTCTTGGTTGGACTTGATCCACTCAGTGGCGGCTCGTCCATAAGGCCACCTTGGCCCTCGCCCCACCCAAAAATTTGCAAAGGAAAACAGAAAAAACATAGAACAAGGAGAAAAAAATCTTACCTACTACTACCCACCATGGAAGAAGGGAGATCTCCCTTCCTCCATGACTACCCACTTCCACTGAGTCGCATTTTGTTTCGATTTATCGATTAAAAAAGTCGATTATCGGATCGACCAGAAGTGCCCCAGTCTCAATGTTGAAGGTATAGGCGCTTCCTGGGGTGGGGGAAGGCACTCTGTGTTGCGAGATAGGAGGCGTTCCGGGCGGTGGCCAAAATATCGAATCAAGTTGAACGCCGAAAACAATCGATCGTTGAATCGTTCCTTGTCAAGGAAGAACGAGTTTCATTCTTCCATGCTTTCTTCCATGTTTGATAAGAATGATATCAAAACGTTGCCTGACGTTATAATATTATTTTGAATGCATTGACTGGTGGTTTTTAGCTTTGTATTTACTCATCATAGTAAAAGTGAATTATTGTCTCCATAATATTAATCAACTAAACATTGAAATTTAATATCTCACGTGCAACGCGTGAACGCTTTGCTAGTCGTCAAGACTGAAGTGGATCCACAGAAAACCCTACTATACTACGTGGATCACTATTCGCCCAAGGGAATCTCATTTGTTGATTTCTACATTCTGTAAGTTAATAACAGTTAATAACAGTAATATACATAATATTATTATGTAGCTCAGCCAACCGTTGAGAATACTGTTTTATTTGTTATCCCTGAAACTGATGGTGACTTCGTTGACTCGAGCTTTGTTTGAGCTAACCAACGAACTCTAAAAGCTAGTTGAAATCAATCTTGCTGTTCTGTGATCGCTCAAAATGTTGTGATACGATTGGATAAGAAAACGTATGTGCAATCTGGGCATAAGAGGACATTTTTAGAGGGGGTTTTCAAGGTACCACTTGGCTAGGAAGCAGATGGTCGCGATTGCTAATTTTTAAAAACCCCAGTAATAGAAACTCCAATAATATAATTTTTTGACTACCTTTATAATGTACTCTTTGAATAGTACTCGTACAGTCACAATTTCTCTTTTATTCTTCCTATAATTTTGAAGATAATTATTTTGGTGGGTAGGTGGGATTGCCTTGCAGCCACCTCCTCGTCGGTAATCCTGGATAGTGGTCAGTAATCTTCCCTCTCCTCAAGAGAACTCTTTGGAGAACGATGTTTCCTGACTTGCTAAGAGCTGCATACCATTAATTATGAAGCAGTTTAGCTGTAAGGGTAGTTTGAGTTTAGTTCCTATAGTGAGTACCTAATAGGTAGGTATGCACCTAAATATTGCCCTGGTGCCCCACCAGTTTCTGAGCCCACGAGCCGCCCCTGGATCCACTTCCCGATAGTGTCATCTTTGATTGGTGGTGCTTGGACAATAGGACGTTTGAGATGCTTAGCAGCTCTTTACAGGGAATAATCAGCGTCACGATTGATGGCGAGGGAAGTGATTAATTATTCTTGCGTTTCCTCTTTAATGATCTCTTTAATCATGTGACGAAGTTCACTGGCATATCGATGCCATATTGCCTTGACGTCTGGAATACTCGTTTGCTGCAATTTACGTCTAGCTCTGCTCTTTTCCTGATCAAGGTAATAACATCACATGGGTAGTTGAGCCCTTTGAGTTCCTTGACCACCTCAGGAGTGTTTTCCCTTGCGACCGTTTCGATTTTATATACGAGTTCATGTTCCCGATCGATGTCTGTTGGACATTGAATGACATAATTCAGATAGATGTACTGGTTGATGTCAATTTTGAATCTACCCCAATTCTTCTTTTTATTGACAAGTACTGGATTGTGTGGTTTCTGAATAATTTGTTTGTTCAGTGTTGGGATGATTGGGGATGAATGATCTGAGCTGAGATCACAATTGTGGCTGGCCATATGTTGGGACAGCTCCCGTCCTTTTGCCGTAGTGACGCGAGAGCCCCAACATGTGTTTTTGTTGTCAGCAAATAACTTTGTTGGTACAAGCGTATCATCCGCTTGTCGATTTGTTCACCAAGTGAGTATAGCTATCGCAAGGCTAAGGCCAAGATTCATCTCAGATTATACAACTGCTTATGACTGCACGAGTGTACCTGCTGAGTTTTATGATCGATGCAGATTTCCCCGAGTGATAGGGTTGGAGTACGATCACCCGAATTTCTTCCTCGTCATCTTCGAATGTAAGTCGACGGTATGCCGTTCCCGAAAATTGTTGATCAGAACGAACGACACAGAGAAAAGTAAATACATCAGACGACACAAATAGACTTCGCACAACGACACAAAACAAAAATCGTTCGATACACCCATGGTAACAGTCAGTGTTAACGTTTAACATGAGGATGAGTACAGATCAGAATCTGGGAGTTAGCTTCCTCGGTAATCCTAGGATTACTACTAACTCGGAGTGGTGAAACTCATTTGTTTTGCTGACTCAGAGTTAGCGGTAATTCAAACGTTAACACAAGGTGGTGAAATCCACCATTACTCTAGTACCATGCACTGCTGATCTATGTCCCTCTTTTCATCGTTTGTGAATTAGTTTGCCTATTCTCATCCATCTATGTATACATTTGTTTAAATTCCAGAAGGAGGTGTGCCTCAAGAAGTTTATTTTCATTCCAAGCTGGACGAAGAGGCAAAAGGATATGAAGCTGTAAGTAATTTCATCAATCTTGCCTATCTAATCCATGGGGTTTGAAAACCCTACAATGGTTGAATTAGGAGATGATTTCTTGGCATTTCAATACGGTGATGACATTACTTACATTTTCAGGTGGGTGAAGCTCAAAAGATGAAGCCAATGGAAGTAGAATTGAAGAAACTGGAATCTTTGTCCCAGTCAATAGTACAAGAGTTTGAAGAAATGAGGTCCAGAGAAATTAAATTAAGTGACACAAATGGTAAGAAGGAATTAATGAATAGTACGTTTTTACTTGCAAATAAATTTATTTGTACATGCTTGGCTCAGAAGTTCCATTCGTCATTGTGGTTTTCTTCACTAGAGATCATTTTGGTTTACTATCTTCGATAATGAACCATTGGAATCGACCAAAGAAAAAAAATCTTTTACTCCTCCTCAAAATTTGTTGGTTTACGTTTCAAGATACGTAGATTCAGAAAATCGAATAAAAAAAACTCTGCAAATTCTTGATACAACGGTTTATTATCTCCTTTATGCAGATCACCCTTCTGTCTAGATCACTAATTATTATTACGAATATTATCATTAATTATTGTTAGTTATTAATACTTTTTATTTATTTTAATTAATACCTACCTAATTATTATTATGATTAATTAACCACTATAATATAATGGTTCAGTTCGAAACTCTACTCAATAGTTTTCTTCGCAGACTCCGTGGTTTAACAGACTTTTGAGCCAGAAGATGCTGTTTCCCTCTAGGTTTCTGTTATATTGGAATTTACTATTTAGAGTTCTGATTTGATTTATGACCTATAAAAATTTAAAATTGAACTTAGCAGAAACTATTGACACATTTTTACAATATTTTACAAATATCATTTGTGTAAATTCATGTGTCACGAGTGATGCATCAACCTGTGCTTGCTAATAAAAATTTAATACAATCCAATGATCCTGTATCGCTTTTTCTCTCATTTCAGAGTCAACCAACAGCCGTGTTCTCTACCTCAGTATATTCAGCATGTGCTGCTTACTGTGCCTTTCTATCTGGCAAGTTCTGTACTTGCGGAAGTATTTCAAATCACGCAAACTTATTGAATGATTTTAATTGTTCTTGTATTGATTCTCATTAATAATTTTGAATAAATGTTGATAATAAATACCATGTCTTATATTACCCAAACCTGTAATGCTAGGACTCTAGGTCAGATCTTAAAAATGTAACGGTTAATGTGACTTTGAACTACATAATTGTAAATACTATTTGACTCCACGTATGTGATGAGTTATTTTTAATTTTGTTTAAATTGACCAATCATCGTTCTTTTTCTTTCATCCATACATCAAAACATGCATTCAATAACTCTCCTTATTCATATTGCAAGGGCGCTTTCATGAACCACTATCATTACCATTGAAAATGTTGCTGCTTAGGTTTTTATGATATTCTTCAAAATTCTTGCTCTCGATTATCATATTGCGTATCAAACGTTTGTTCAGGTATCTAAATTTAAGGTAAGCATCGAAAATGTCGTGGTTTGATTAACAGAGCCTTCTAAAGATCACCGGCATCATTGGAATACAAAAAAGTGGCTCATATCCTAGTTTTTATGGGTGTAAAGTAGCTCAAGAATGACCAAGAACGGTGGCTTGACCGAAAATAAGTATTTCAATGACCAACATTAGTGGTGCAAACAGAAATAAAATTAAAAATTTAATTTTCTAACTCGAAGATTGCTCATACATCGATTAAAGGTTTTTGAATCAATGGACTATGGGGAAGGTGGTAATTTGATACAATAGATCGTTTGAGGGTAAAAGAATGTACAAAATCGAATTTATGTTGTTTAAAATCGTGAGAAATGTTTGCAAATGTAGTAGGTCAAGGTGCAGTTCTAGTTTTTATTAAATATTTTTTTTTTAAAAACTCATTTTTATGCTTTTGTTTTCAGCAAGGAGGAGGGCATTTTGAAAACTTATTGTGAAACCCTATTCGCCAATAAATGAAATACCAAAAAATGAGTTTTTTCCTAATTGGGGAGGCATGAGTGTTACCATTCGATTCAGCGTAAAAGTGTGCATGAATTGCGATATCAAACTAATTTTTATGGAGCAAGTCGGCTTTTGGTGGAAAACGTTGATTTTCACCTAAAACCCCACGTTTTTCAGGACTCAAACGTCAAAAGTTTTTTTCTTATACCGTTGGAAAGCTGAGATTCTGGGCCAGTTTTTCTTAATGAGTGCCCGCCGAATGACCTCCGTAATAACAAAGCGAACTACTAAAGAAAAAACGGTGATTTTAAGAAAATATTTAAATTTCGCCATTTTTTACCAGTTGAGCCAGACTAAAAAAATCGAATTTTGTATCAAAGAGATAGGAAATTTAACGCTCTTTCCAACGGTATCCTCAGATTTTATTTTACATAATAATGTAAGGGATTTAGGTCCGTTTCACAGCGACAAGGTCGAAAAGACAAAAAAAATTTTAAAAGTGAAAAAAGTCGGATTTTTAGTTGAGTAAGAAAAAAACTTTACGAGGCATTTTTTGTTGCAAATTATCTGTAGAATCGATTCCTTGAGGGTAAGTGCGTATTGGAGGCAAGTGCGTTTTAGTTATTTTTCTCTGGTTCGCTGCCTCCAGTTATTATTCCGGAAGGAGATTTTGTTAGCTCAGCTGTTCATTATCATCTGGAAATAATTTTTTCGAGGGAATGTTCATCATTCCTCAAATGCCACTTGTTCCAAAACGACGCTCTTGAAAACTGCGAATCGAAGTTTCTGGTGAGTCAAGTTCTTCCCCGATTATAACTTTAATTTTCATCAAATTGCCTCGTTTTTGCACTTGAATTATTCTTAAGACGTTGAGGAAGCTAAATTTACTTGAATTGTGTCGAAATCTTTAAACTGAACGACACTACATGCAATGCGCACTTGCCTCTCGGTTTAAGCAAATGCAAGGCAAGTGCGTACCGTTGTGGGTTGGCAAGTGCGTATTGAAAAATTATCAACATTTCGAGCTCTTCTCTTCTGAACCCTCAATAAGTACCTTAAGTATTTCATTTTTCGACATTTCTTTTGAGTAAATTCTACTGGTTGCTATCTGTGAGCTTCTCCTATTGCATGTTTGTGTGCCTCATTTTTGCTAAGGGTGCTGGATTTATTTACTTATTATTTTATATTTATTATTTTATTCAAGTAAAAGTAGATATTTTATTCAAGTTTTCTTGTTAGCGAATTTTCGAAGAGCCCTTAGACTTAGCGGTGTTCAAGCCCCTCAAGACATCCTGGGACAAAGAGCTGGTAGCGTGGCAGCGGAAAAATGTTGGAAAACATCTGCCAAAAAAATCGTTTGTCTCTATCGTTGGACGAATTTGGGACAACCTGAATCCAGAGATTCTTAAAAATGGATTTCAAAAGGCAGGCATATTTCCCTTCAACAGCGGAGTCGTTGATGAGACTAGTTATGATCCGGTTGCTCTTAAGAGGTGGAAGGTTGTCCAAACGCGAGCGCCACAGGCGGCTGAGGACCCAGCCACAAATGAGCCATCCGGGCCGGGAGCGTCAGCTCATGTTGTGCCTGTCACCTCATCTCCACCTTCATCGACAGTGTCTCCACCAGCTTTGCCATCCTCGTCTGGCACTGACACGTCTTTTGAGGAGCAAATTCTCAGCTTCTTAAGAGGTGGCCAAGTGACTACGACTCTAAAACGAAAGCGTGTTGGAACCGGTGCCGAAGTGCTGACATCAGAAGATGTTGTGGATCGGCTTCAAAATGTCAAAAAAGAGAAGCCCAAGATGAAACGGCAACAAACAAAAACCACCAAAAAGAGGAGAGTGAAGAAAACCAAGAAAAACATGACACCAGAGACGAGTGACGCCGACGACGAAGATTTTCTTGTTCCCACGACAAGAAGGGGAACCAGGAAAACTCATTTCCCTCCTGAAACTGACGAGGATGAGCCTGCAGTGGAGGTTGTGGCTCTCGAGCCCTTGGAGGGCGATGACCCAAATCTGAGCGTGCCGATGACCTTGGGGATGGAAGAAGGGGTACCGTCGACCTCTCAAATACAGATGATGGTCCTCGCCATTTAAGAGCCCCCTCTCCGACCCGTCTGATTCAGACGACCTGGAAACTGATGCGGAGGAGCTCCTGTCACATTTGAAATCTTGCGGTGTCAAAATACGTGATTAATTTTGTCGTTTTTACTTCCGTCGTTCTGTATTGCTCCTTTTATCCATATTATATAATGGTTTTCTTACTTTAATCATCCTTTTTATTGGTAAATTAAGCTTGAGCGTCGTTCATGTAAGTGAAATTTTTGCGACACGCACTTGCCCCACCTGGGCGGGCAAGTGCGTACCCAACAGCCTTCCCGGAAAACGGCAATTTTTCGAGCTTCACGTGGTTCATTCTAATATTTCAAGCAACGAATCGATCCTCAGAAAGATTCTGAAGCCATTATTACCAACAGCACCAGAAAAACAGTAACATTTTGGCATTGGTTACCAAGCAAAGTCAAACTATCGTTTTTATGGTACGCACTTGCCCTACCTTACCTTAACTTCAAATAATAAAGCCATTTATTAACATAATACGCATAGGTAGTACCAACATAAAGAAAAATATTGGATACCTGCTTGAAGTAAAATTATTCCAGTACAACTTTATGTAGGTAAGGCAATTTCTGATCTCCAAAATTTAAAGAAATTGTCCGGAGATCAGGAGTTGCAATTACGAATTTCGAGTAGGTACATAAAACTTACATGTAATGTATTAATGATCAAAAAAATCCTAGAGAAAAGGATTAATAAAGTAGGTAAATAGGAATACATCTCAATTGGAGTAAATTTGGCGCATAAGTAATTCGAGGGGTAAGAATTACAATATTTAAAAACAAAAGGTTTGCTAGGGCCTCGATATCCAGATCTAAATATGCCTAAGTTGCATACTGACTTTATTGCCACCTCAAATGACATAAAAGTAGCTCATAATAGAGTAGACGAGTGCATGAAAAGTAATTTTTAGGGCAGATAAGGGAAGAAAGTTACTTATTTCAAAATTTAAATTTAAGGATGATGGATTTTGCATTTATTTGGTTCATCAGGTGTTGGAATGTGGGCTTTTTGAAAACCGCTAAATTATCGGTTTCTTTTCTGAATTTCCCAGACATGAAATAAAGCTAGATAATAGCAATTCCTCTTTACCTTTATCCTCGTGAACTAAGATCGATTCCGGGTTTTCTATTGATGAAAAAGATATTTAAAACTTGAGAACACAACTTGTAATTTTCACAAAGGAACAAGAGAGAACAGTCCGCTACGCAGTGTTGCCACAGTCTTGTATAAGAGGTTGTATGTTCCATGGAGCTAAGTTCCTGAAGCTGCGCTGCCCCGAGTGGTCAATAATTTAACGATATACAATAATAACATATACCTACCTACCTATAATGTTTGGTGTCTTTTGGCAGTGGTTTCAGGATGGTCTGAAACGGATTTTGGTATGAAACTAGTTTGGAAATTCGAGTTTTAAAAATTTTGGACCGCGAACAATAGCTTCATTTTCTTCGAACATTCGGTAAAACATGAAAAAATCAGTCAACAATATAACAATCACCCGCAATATAACCTCGTCATCACCTTATCGAATCATCGAACTAACGAATAATCAGACCCCTGCCTTCACAATCAGAGTTCAAACCGCGGATTATCAGCTGCTCGAACTTGGTTTTCATTGATCTTAGTTGAATGTGAACGCCGATCCTAGAACCTCGTTATACTTGGTGAAACCCAAAACTTTTCGAACTGAGATCAATCCATTGGTTACGTTGAACTAGGTTTTCAATAAACCGAGATCATGGTTTATTGGTGAAACCGGCCCTTAGAAGCTTATTAACTGATTGACGTTGAAATCACAAGGAGCTATCACATATTTATCGCATATTTATTTGTACAAGACAAGAATAAGATCAAATTGCGATAGGTAGGTATATTCATATTGCAGAATCTAAACCCGGCCGTTTCCAAGTTTTGGAACAGGTAGCGCTAGAGTTTCGGCGGTTGACTGTTTTCAAAACAGTGTTTTGTGGTCATTGAAAAAGCCGGGAAGTAGGTGTCTGATATAGTATCCATGAATCGAATGGTTCTGTGACTCGTTTTGACCTTATCCATTTCAACACTTTATGCATTCTATGGAAGCAAAATCGACAAATTCAAAAACTTTATTCTATCAGTTAATATAACATAAACATTATTACGGTACCATTACTATCTTTGCTTAGTACGTTTAAACATATGAGAATCTGCCGGGGAACGGCTTCAAGTTTGAATCAACCAATGAGAGCTAAGCTCCTCACCACGGAAGGGGACACTGGCGGTACGTGGAGTTTGATGCTTGAACTAATGGTAATAGTCCTCCATGTTATTTATACTCAGTCATCGCCTAATACGCAACACACCTGATTTTTCCCGGAGTTGCCCAGAGCTACCTGGATCATTTGTAGCATAAATATAAATAGTAGTACTTTTCGATCGGTGTTTTTACGTAATAGTCTGTGTTTGGCTGTCTTTATTTAGCATCAGGTTTTGCCTCGTTATGTTCTTACGCGAGCGGAAAGTAAATCGTCGAGTTGGTCTTTGATTTGTCATGTTTGTTTTTTTTTGAAAAATTTCGTTTGAATCTGCCACAATGTCCGAAGCAATTACTGGTGAGTTCTTTATACAGTTCGGTTGCTGAATTACCTTATGGATAATACTTTCATGATTATGTGTAGTAATGACGATGACTTGGAATGACGGCAGTCGAGGCCGATAGTTGAAGTAATTACATGCCACATATTCAATTTTCATGTCGATGAGAGGTAGTGAGATACAGGTATCCTTCCTCATAACCTTGACAGATTTGAATGATTCTCTTTGTCACAACTATCTTGGTGCTTGATATGAGAGAATATGGATTTCTTGTTCGCAATTACGTGAACATATCCCGATTGTTAACTATATACACTGCATGCTGGTAGTTGGAACTATTGGTGATATGATAATTTTGAGTACTCGGTATCTCCGAAATATATGTAAATGACTTTAGTTGCGAGGGGTAAGAAACCTATGTAATATAAATAGGAGTTTTTACAAGACTACAAAACATTCATGATTACATTAGAAGGTACATTACATATAAAAATCGAATAATAAACAACAATATAGTCATTGTTATTATTCAAAGTCAAATATCTTCGTAAGGTTTGATAATAATTTAAAAATTCAGTTGGAGAACAATCTTCAACTGATAGCTCTCTCAAGTTTCTTTTGGCGTTTTAGATTTGCATTTTGTGGTCCGAATTTGGATTTTAAAACCATAGCTAACTCTAAAAATTAACTTCAATAATTGAACAATTATTGTTGGAACTTCATTCATAGTGAAGGTGTATGTTTTGTTTTCTCACTTAGTACAAATACTATTTACGTTTGAACTTGCTCTTTGCTGTTACAGAATCAGAGAAATTCATTATGGAACCTGAAGAGGCAGTGCCAATCATCATATCAAAACCGGACCACAAATTTGAATTGGATGACGAAGCCTTAGAAAAGCTACTCTTACAAGATGACATCAAAGACAGAACTGTGGTTGTAGTATCCGTTGCCGGTGCTTTTCGTAAAGGAAAGTCATTCATTCTCGACTTTTTCCTGAGATACATGAACTTCAAGGTGAGGTGGCTTTTATTGTTGTCATTTAGTACGTTCAATCAAGGAGCAGTTGTATTTGATGTGCACAGCAGTGGGCACAGTTGAATAATGAACAGTTGTAACAGAAACAGTAGGTAACGCCACTTGGCTGAGATACAATATAAGTTTAATTTGGAGGAAAAAAGATATATTTTGAAGCTGGTCTCTGATCTAAAAACTACAACTGTTCAGTGTATTATCGATTCTTGATCACTAGAAATAACAAGGCTGGTCGTCCACTGGGAGCGGAAAGCTGCGAACTGCGAAGCAACGAATTCGTGCGAACGGCGTTCGTCCGAAATCGTGCGATTGCCGATCGTCCACTGGTCCACTCAGTACTTCCGAACGCGTAGACGAGATGGCCCTTCGGAACGGTTTTTGCCCAGTTAGCGTTGTGCTAAAATTACTAAATTTGGTTTACGGGTACGGACCAACTCCACAATGATCCTCGGAACTTTTCATAACCCTAGGTCAAGGGGAAGGGGTTCAAAACTCGAAAAATTCAAATGAAACGGTATAGTTTAGTTCATATTTAGATAGTTTATTTTTTAGAATTTTTTAAGACCAGGCTTTGTACGTCCAGGCGTTCGTTCACAATGACGGCTCAAAGTTGGAGCAGGTCGAAAGTCATCAACATAATGGTCCGTTAAATATTCATACTGGTCCAGGCGATTCGAACAGCACATGGATTCAGACGACGTGTTAATTAATCATGATTAATAATAATAAATAAAAATTATTAATAACTAACAATAATTATAATAATTTTCAGTACTTGATAAAATTATTAATAATGAATGATAATTCATAATAATAATCAATCTATTATGCAGTGATCAATACATAAGGGTGGTCTGCATAAAGAAGATAATAAACCGTTGTGTCAAGAATTTGCAGAGTTTTTCACCGTCGTTCGCACCTGTTCGTCCAAAAAATCCCAGCAGAATGGGATCGTTCACACTTCTGACGAAATGATTTCACAGCTTTCCGCTCTCAGTGGACGAGAGGCCTAAAGGAGAGGGCTCTGTGGCTAATGGGTTAATCAGACCACATGGACAATACTGACAAGTTAGGAGGCGCAAAGTGAAGGAGCAAGGTGATAGAAGTATCTCAAGGGTGAAGTGGCAACAAGGTTACCTCAAGTGGGGCTGTACAACATGGCCTAAGTGGTTTTTAAAAAATTTACAGGAGGCACAAACAACTGTTTATTTATAAAATTGCGGGAACATATACGTGACTGTTTGCTACTGAAGACACTTCCGGGTGCCAATATACTATACCGACAACTTACGGGATGATGAATAATTTTAATGAATTTTAATTTGAATTCCGCTGAATAAAAAAAGTCAATATGCCCAAAAATGTCAGTTAGGCCATGTTATTCTTCACTATTTGAGGTAGGCCATGTTGACCAGCCCTATCACAGGTAGGCCGTGTTGTTCAGCCCCATTTGAGGTAGGCCGTGTTGCCACTTCACCCTCGATCTGTACATGAAGGCTACACTCGATCTGTACACGGTGACACGGTTTGCTGTTTGAGGTCAATTTAAAATGTGTTTGGTGCATGTGTCTGTTACCAAGTCATAGTAACTATGACAACTGTTGTCACTTCTAATAAATGCACCAAATTTGGTTCGGTGATAATATATGTAATTACTTGAGGTAATATGATGGATCGCAATGAAGGGCTTACTTGTTTTCAGTATGCATCTGAAGATGTTGCTGCCGATGATTCTGAGTTTGACTGGATGGGAAACGAAGATCAACCATTGGAAGGTTTCTCTTGGCGGGGAGGTTCCGAAAGAGATACTACTGGCATTTTGATGTGGTCCAAGATATTTCTAACAACATTGCAGAATGGGGAGAAAGTATGCTATTGTCATTCTTTGTGTAATTTTGAATTTTGGTTGTAATTGTGATATACCAGGGTCATCTCTTGAATTAAGATTACAATACTGGATATTGTGTGGCAGTATGTTCTCTACATCATCTTCTTGCTTTTGCCACTCACAATCCCACTCTTCAACTAGCCCTCAAGTGGCTTGATCATGGTTTTGTGAAACAACTGTTAATCGCATTGAGATCAGTAAATCTTTGTCATTAGCTAAATATATGTTGTCCCTAAGTTAATAATAATATGCTCTCAATGTGATGCAATTTGTTCATAAGTACACACATGAATGACTAAATTACACATTTATAATGATAAACCAAAACACAAACTGGTTTTTGACTTATTTTATTCAACTTGTTCAACTACACTAGTAGAATATAAAATGGGCTAACTCCTCATCTCGCTTATGCAGATGAGGATATCGTGATCTGGCTGAAGAATGTGGAGGACACTAAGCAAAATGAACTCGTTGTTAACAATAATTATTATAGCCACTGCTGCTTGACATGATGAGTTCATTGAAATCATAAAACATTACTTGTAACAAACTTGAAATGCTGAGAATCTCCTCATGAGCGTCAATTCGCTGTTTGGATTTTGAACCTTCAGCGAATCCAGGAAGCGCTAATAACAGCTCATTGTCTCTTGAAACTTGTTTTGCTTTCTAAGGTTCTATGAAATTCAAGGATCCTGAATGAAACCGGGTTACAGTGTTGACCTCGACCGAGCCTATGCAGTGAAAGTGGAGAATGGAGATGGTACAATCAAGTCGAGTCGCTAACCAAAAAAAAAAAAAATAATAATAATAATAATTTCGTGGGATTAATCAGCAGAAGAACGAGTTACTTGGTGTAGACATACCGTTTGAGAGTTTCAATTATGGCAGGGAAGATGTTCTGAACGAACCATCTAAGTAGATCCTGGATTTATGCCAGACAAATGGACTGTAGCAGACTGCCCTATTTATAAGAAAGAACATGGATTGTGACTATTATGGTATAGCTCTCCTGAGTATGCCATACAATATAATAAATAGTTCGCTGAACCAAAAACTAATACCATTCATGGAACAAGGAGCATGTATGTATGATAAGAATGATAATGAAGAGGACTGAAAGCATACCTAGTAGAGAATGAATAATAGATGCACACATTCTAATTACAAACAACGGAAATGCACTTTGTAATTTATTCAAATTTAACTAAAATCTGGAAATTTGTGGTTACTTTGCATTTTAATTGGTCATTTCCTTTGAATTTAGTTTTTTGTTGTTATTCTTTGAAATTACCACTATGTAATTAATGCATTGATTACTATGATGATTGTAGTTCAGTTTTTCTCAGTTGCTCAAGTAATGATTCGTCTTCTCTATCCAGGTGGCTATAATACTTTTGGACACACAGGGCACATTTGACAGTGAGAGCACCGTCCGCGATTGTGCTACAGTTTTTGCCTTGAGTACTATGATAAGCTCCATTCAGATTTACAACCTCAGCCAAAATATTCAAGAAGATGATTTGCAACACTTACAGGTGCTACATTGATACGTCTATGAAAATGTATTTCCTGCCTTCTTTTGATATGTAGGACAAAAGGTTGTTTTAATGACTGACTTTTTTCTTTACAGCTTTTCACTGAATATGGCCGACTTGCTTTAGCTGATAGTGGAAAGAAACCATTCCAAAAACTTCAATTTCTCGTACGAGATTGGAGTTTCCCTTATGAAGCTGAGTATGGAGAGATTGGTGGTCAGAAAATATTGGAAAAACGACTCCAGGTTAGCCTTTTTACTTTTTTTTTTTTTTTATAAATTTAGGACAAGTTCTTTCACCAATTTCATTCTTTCACAACATAAACTTTTGCATTATTTTGCTTCTTCTTTTTCAGATTTCCAAGAATCAACATCCTGAACTTCAATCAATTCGTAAACATATAAGATCATGTTTTACGGACATCAATTGTTTCTTGATGCCTCATCCTGGTTTGAGAGTTGCGACTAATCCTCATTTTGATGGTCGTCTTACAGGTGATTGGGTTGACTTATTCTCTACGATATGCTTGAATTATGAAGTTAATAATTACGAGGGACACCCAGAGAAGTATGGTTACAATGGGAATGGTTGTAGGAGTTTTTAGGAGTTAGGAGGTTTTTTCAGAGTTGTCACCACTGGTAGGTAGAGGTTCCTATCGGTAAAAAAAAAATCATCAAACGCCTCAGTGTGTTACGGAATGTCGAGGACAAAAGGAGAGGAATGCTGACTCGTGGTGTGTAACTCCTTCATGCCAACGCCAGACCTCATACCGCCCATCTCACTGATTGTTTCATTTGGGTGGAATATTGTGACTCACCCTCCAAACTCCCCAGACCTGGCTCCATGGGACAACATTCATTCAATAAATTGAAGGGGTTTTGTGTGGATTTTCAAATGACGAGGAGGTCCAGGAAAAAATTCCTTCTGGAGGAGGAGTGGAAGGTATACGACGAGTTCTCTAGGCTTCAAAAATGTATTGACCTGTAGAGAGATAATGACATGTTTTGACACTCACCTCGTAAATTTCATTTAAATATATTCATTTTTGGTTTATTACCTTTGATTGCCCAAGAGCAAAACAATCCTATAAAAAACTCTGCCAATTCTTATTATCTTCTTTGGACTTCATTCTGTCTAGATTACTAAATGATTGATTAATAACTATTAAGAGTTATCATTAATAATTATGTAAATTATCAAGTTGTGTAAATTATTAGGAATGATAATTATTAATTAACTCGATATCTGAAAACCATGTGCTGTTCGAATCCGCTGGGCCAGTATGAACAAAGTCCCGACAGGCTGCGGCATGATTCACCGTCCTGTTGACAACTTTTGATTTGCACCAACTTTGAGCCCTTATTTTCGAGATATGAATTTTTCAAAATTTCAAAACTCGTTGTAAACCCCTTCCCAGTGACTTAGGGTCATGAAAAGTTTGTACAGGGTGGAGCGCGGCAAACAGATGGATTACAAAATAGAACAGAACACAGAAGTAATCAGAAATAGTCTAAGTTTTTATTTTTCCCTTACATGTAGGTATTGGAAATTTGATTTTAAGTGGTTTTGAACAGCGCATCTGACAAATGGGCGCCCTCACTCTGAATACACTGAAGAAGCCGGTTTCTGAAGTTTTCGTGTACTCTTCCAAGCATTGCAACGGGTATTTCGGCGATGTTGGCTCTGATGTTGTTCTTGAGGGCTTCAAGGGTCCTGGGACGATCATTATAAACCTTGGATTTGAGGTAGCCCCACAGGAAAAAATCGCAGGGGGCTAAATCTGGTGACCGCGCTGGCCAGTTCAAATCGGACCTTATTTTTTTGAGGAAAATGACAGAGCCGTTTCCGTCAACTCCGCGCGTTATTTAACCATGATTCAGGAGTTTTTCTTGCCTGAATTGGATGCAATGCAGCTGGACGACGTCTGGTTTCAGCAGGACGGTGCAACCGCCCACACAGCACGGAGAGTGATGGAGTTTTTGAAAGGAAGGTTCCCTGGGCGCCTCATCTCCCTGAGAGGTGATTTGAACTGGCCAGCGCGGTCACCAGATTTAGCCCCCTGCGATTTTTTCCTGTGGGGCTACCTCAAATCCAAGGTTTATAATGATCGTCCCAGGACCCTTGAAGCCCTCAAGAACAACATCAGAGCCAACATCGCCGAAATACCCGTTGCAATGCTTGGAAGAGTACACGAAAACTTCAGAAACCGGCTTCTTCAGTGTATTCAGAGTGAGGGCGCTCATTTGTCAGATACGCTGTTCAAAATCACTTAAAATCAAATTTCCAATACCTACATGTAAGGGAAAAATAAAAACTTAGACTATTTCTGATTACTTCTGTGTTCTGTTCTATTTTGTAATCCATCTGTTTGCCGCGCTCCACCCTGTATGACCAGCCACATCAAATGTCGTCAGCAGGAGGGTGAATCATGCGGCAGCCTGTCCAATATGATCATACTGGCCAAGTTGATTCGAACAGCCCGAGTTTAAGATATCGAGTTAATAATAAAAATGATTAGTAATGATAACAACAAACAACAATAACAAACAACAATTAGTAATGATATACACTACTTGATAATAATTAATTCTAATAATCCATCATTTATTGATCTAGACAGAAGGGTGATCTGTACAAAGAAGATAATGAACCTTTGTGTCAAGAATTTTTCAATTTATTAAACACATGTTGTAACTTTACTTTCTGGACATCCCTCGTGGATTTGTGATTAGATTTGCGCAGGGACCCAGGGTGGGATTCCCCACCTGCATTATTTGCACTATAAACTATATAAGGTAGTTGAATTGTGGTATGAATATAGATTTAATGGCAACCAATGAATTGTGTTCTGTAGTTTGGATTTCACCTTGGTTCCTTGATAGGTTACTTGGGCCTTAGTTGATAGAAACCCAAAGATAGACAAGTTCATGATATATTCCAGTTTATACTTGTGACTTGTCTGTACAATTTGTATCCTCTGTTTGTAACACGATTCTATGTCCTGATATTTTCAGACATAGAGGATGAGTTCAAGACTTGTCTCCGTAAGCTAGTTCCGTTGCTACTGGCTCCAGAAAACCTTATTGTGAAGGAAATCAATGGACACAAAGTCAAGGCAAAGGAGCTGTTGCAGTACTTCCAATCTTACATTACTGTTTACAGTGGAGATGAACTGCCTGAACCAAAGTCAATGTTGGTGGTGAGTTATTAAATCATACAATTTGCAATTCATTTGGATATTAAGGGTAGAGGAGGGAAAGAGAAGAAATAACCAGTTTCAAATCCGTTTTAGACCATTCTTGAGACAAGTATAATATGAGGAATGTTCAGGTTATTTGAAAGTACTTCATAATTATACTTTGTCAATATTTTCGGCCGTTTTGAGGTCTGGTCGAATCAGAGTCAATGGAGTACTCAGGCCAATGTTGGAGTAAAACATGATGAGGTGTAGGAAAACAGAACTGAAGGATCCCCCTCGTTCAACAGCTTTACCTGGGTTTCACTCAATTTGAGTAATTCCTCACTGAAACTGTGGCTCCTTCTTTGAAGACACTGGAAATTATTTGTTAGAGAACCTTAGCATTAGTTAGCGAATTTTCGAAGAAAAGCTATTGGTCTATTTGAAGCTATTGTTCTTGGTCCAAAATTTTTAAAACTCGAATTTTTGAAAAATTTTCATACCAAAATCCATTTTAGACCATCCTGAATCCACTGCCAAAAGACATCAAAAATCTGTCTTGGCAATCGAATGGCTAAGTTCGTAGATGGGCAGAATCGGGCCACTCTAAGGACGGGTTTTGAAGAGCTTTAGGGGGGAGAAATTCCTCATAAATTCCCAAAATGAAACATTCTGACAAGTGACAACTCATAATAAAGGTTTTTTTTAATGCTGAATAGGATCGTGAAGTCAGGATTGCGATACCACAATTTTTGGGGGTCACCCAAAAAATGAAAGTCGGACAAAGCTACACCTCATTTTAAAGGTTTTTTACACGCTGAACAAGATAGGGAAGTCAGAATTGTTATATCTTATTCCATACTCAGTCTGGACCTCTTTGAAGATGAAGAAATGTTGTTAATACTTGAGATGTTCTTCATGGACATCATGTTCTTTAATGGAGACATTTTACATAAAACCAGTTGTTTCTTCAAAAATTCGCTCTTATAGCCATGATGCATGACTGTGGATTTTTTAAAATATTTTTTTGCATGAAATACGCTTGTTAAGAACATATTTGGGGATTATCCATCGTAGGTAGCACCAGAAACTTGTGAGTTAAACTGGCGAGCATCTACTACTGAGACGTACGGACGTTCACGGATTGCTATTGCATCCGAACGGAATGCGCGTCCTAACGTATTTATATCGCTTCAAGAGGGAAGATTAGCGAGTAAACAAACCTGAGTGGTCTTGTGTAGGTATCTGGGTGTACTTTCACTATAAAACCGATCCCGTTCTTTCATTTTCATTTTTACCCTTTTCAGTCCCATAAAATCAGTTTCGACCAATTTGCATGGGGGGGGGGGGGTAATGAGAATTCCGATATCAAATTTAGTATTCAAACTGGAGCACTTTGAAGATTAAGAAACATGGTTGTTACTTGAGATGTTCTTCATGGTTCATCTGCTTCAATCTGACGAAGGAATGAGATATCGCAATTCTGACTTCACCATCGTGATCAGCTTGAAATTTCTATAAACTGAGGTGTTACCTAGCAAAAAATGAAACAAAATGTGTTTGAAAAACCAGTGAAAGGGTAAGGTGGAAGGGGTAGGTGGGTAAGCCATAGGATAAGGTGGCTAGTTCGAAAATTTGCTCTTATAGCCATGCTGCATAAATGAGGGTTTTTTTATAATGGCGACCAGCAAACGGACATTTTGAATCAGCAGCAATTGAGCAGGACAGATGTGTTCGCATCGTAGTCGAAAACGTTCTACTCTCGGCCACTCTCCAAACTTCTGGAGCGCGGCGTGAAAACTAGCGGAAAACCCTAGTGGAAAAATGGTTAGGGCGAAAAATTTTCGTCCTTGGCCATTTCTGTCAGCGCTCGTGCGAACTCGGTCTCTGTGACTCACACTGCTCGGACTCGCATGTTTTAGTCATCGCTTAATCATCTCACGAAGCTCAAACACTTATCTCGCGACATGCTGCAATATTGGACGAATTTCCTTTCATCGATCTACAAATCTTGGAAAAGGTGGTTATCTATTCTTTTCGCATTAATTGGATGAATCCATTGCCTTCTTCTTTTAGTAACTTCCTCTTCATCTTCCAAAGCTGCCCCAAAGACGAACTTTTATTCGTCGTCCGAAAATATTTCTTCGTCAGACAAAATTTTTAACACAGGGTACTTCACTAGACGACGGTCTACGTGGGACTGGCAAAACGACCGGTCTAACAACCGCCCCAAAGTGGGCGAACCTCAAGAATTTAGCGTCGCGTCGCGCCGCGCCGCTCTGTCGACCTAGTGGACGACCATCTTAAGTCAGATGCTTCTTTGTTGGTGGTGGGGGACAGTCGTTACTTCTTTTTGTTGTTACTTCTTCAGTGTTCAGGAAATTACTGTGCCACACAAGTCCCATGTTATGTTTCAATTGGTCACAACCGTGCGATTCATACCTAGTCATGTGTAACTGCATTAATGTTACTACATACCGTTCAATCAGTGCTGCCTGTAATGCATACATTTCTAAAAAAAATAGTGTCATATTATATTTTGTGTTTTATTCTGTCTTTCCGTTGTGCCAGGCGACTGCTGAAGCCAATAATCTATCAGCTGTAGCTGCAGCCAAGGAGACCTACCATACACACATGGAGAACGTCTGTGGGGGAGCCAAACCTTATCTGAACTCTGCTCATTTGGAAACGGAGCATATCCGTATTAAAGCCACGGCCATGGAACAATTTACGAAGAAACGAAAGATGGGTGGAGATGAGTTCTCTGAAACTTATAGGATCAAACTGGAATCTGTGAGTACATAGACTCATTTGTTCTATTATGCACTTTTCCCCACTTTCTATATAATCGCATGTGATTAGAGCTGCATGGTGCTGCTTTAGCCTCGCATTATTTCAACCTATTTAACCTTCAAACTCTTTATGTTAAGTGTTCGGATTTCCCCTATCCAAAATTATTAGTTTGTCTATAATACGAGCAAAGCAGCCGTTTGTGCAATCTGACAAGAGAGCTGTTAAGAAAATTCTGTTGACCTACTGGGTCGCCAAGGCAATACATATCAACTAAGAAGGAAACGTCAACTAACAGTTCTCATACCGAGTAATCTTGGTATAATCTTATACCGAGGTACTGCGTAATGTTTCTTTCCCATTTTGTAAGAAACGTTTTCCATTGAAGGAAAACGCCCCTTCGTGGAAAACATAAGATCTAAAATAAGGAACTGGAAACTTAG
Source organism: Stenodema calcarata (assembly GCA_963920205.1). Taxonomy (NCBI): domain Eukaryota; kingdom Metazoa; phylum Arthropoda; class Insecta; order Hemiptera; family Miridae; genus Stenodema; species Stenodema calcarata. The sequence continues at coordinate 11,257,900 of OY986057.1, read as the reverse complement.
TCCAGTTCCAGTATTAAACCAAAGGTTGTCATGCCAGTTCTGATGATCAAATCATCGCAATCCTTGTTGGATTCTATATGGTTTGGTGACTTGAAGTGGTGGAATAGTTTAGCTTTTGTTTTTCTGTGGAAATGATTAATGCTTCTATGCAATTGATGTAATTTACATGAAATCTAGGAAATAAGTCAAGAAGCTGTGCCCTTCTCACAAATCTTAGACCCCCCAATCGCAGACTTTTGTTGGTGCATTACTAGTATCCCCGGTCTATGGAGTTTTCTCTGATGTTTCTGTCATTAATTCAACCCTAGTGAAATCAAAGCAGTATTGATTCAAAAGTCACTTGCAATGGTATGAGAAGATAACTTACATTATTGATAACAACTATTCAGTCATTTGAGGCGAAACCAATAGTTGAAATCATACAATTATATCTGAGTATCACAACTCGTTCAATTGACTACTGAAGCACATGACTACTAGTGACATACAGGTCAAGCTTAGCATTAATTTTGCATGTTCGAATATGCACAAAGGTATGTGTATTTTCCATGTCCAACTATGATTGTGAGATAACATTATAAAGGTGGGATATGTTTCGAGGAAAGATAAGATGATACCACTTCAGGGTATTTATATCATTGTTGGAATATTTATCTGTCAAAGCCCTAAGCTGGCGCTTGTTTATATTATCATGTATTAAGGGTTACTTGTAGAAAAATCAGTTTGGAGACATGTGAGATCGAGCTAAATCAGTAATTCTAAGTTAACCAGTAGTTTGCTGTTAGAAATTATTTTAAATGTCCAGATAGCATTGCAAACCAAATCAGTTGCAAATTTGCTGAATTTTCCTTCCTTGGTGCCCTTTTTCAATGGACATCAACGACTGTTACCAGCTAAAAACATGAGTACAAACACTCAAGCACTTGTAAGCGCCCCTGCTTGAGAGACCAGGTTGTCAAAACCATTGTATAGATGGCAATAGATGCAATGCTGCAGTTGCTCTCATTTGATGATGAATCGAATTTCTACAATGTACGAGGGCTGTGAAAAAAGTAAGGTTCTCTTTTTTATATCTCCGCTTCAGAGTTTTTTTTTTTTTTGTGATATTTATTTATTGCGACTGAAAATATATACATTTCATCTAGCAATATTTGTCCAACTAAGTCCAGAGGTTTGTTTCGATTGAGTCGCCGAAGTTCTCCCTCGTTATTCAGAACGTTGAGCATCTCCAGGTTCTCATGATTGTGGAGGCGATGTTCATGCTTCCTCGCGTATTTGGTGATGATTTCGTTCACAGTCTCTATTCCCAGCTCTCGATGTAAATCATCATTTCGCATGTACCAGGGAGCTCCAACTATACTTCTCAGTAGTTTGTTCTGAATTTGGAAGTTTCCGGTTTCTGAAGTTTGAATTTTTTTGACATTCGATTTTTTCGCGCAGCCCCACAGCTGTATCCAGGTCCAGATGGGGCGAAGTACCTGCTTATATAGGAGCAGCTTGTTGTGGAGAGAAAGATGAGAATTCCTTCCCATCAGCCAGTATATCCTTCTAAACTTTATATTTAGTTCTTGTTTCTTTTTTTCTATGTGGTTGTTCCAGTTTAGTTTCGAGTCAAGGTTCATCCCTAAGTATTTTACAGAGTTAGCGTACGGTATTTTTTTTTTAATTGACTTCGACTTCTAAGGCCGAGATTTTCCGGTTTGTGAAGTTGATGTGTACTGATTTTGATTCATTCAGCTGCATTCTCCACATTTTAGTCCACTTGACAATCTTGTCAGCTGAGGTCTGGAGTTTGTGGGTTGCTGTTTCTACGTCATCTCCTATAGAGAGGATAGCTGTGTCATCTGCAAATGTAGCAATAGTTGTGTCTTCTTGATGTGGTAAGTCCCGTGTGTACAGTAAGTAGAGTACTGGGCCCAGAACACTGCCTTGCGGGACGCCTGCTTTTATAGGGTTCAAGCGAGAGTATTGGTCCTCTTGCTTTACCCTAAAATATCTGTTTTCAAGGTAGGATTTTAGGAGCACATGATATTGGCTTGGGAGATCCCTCTGCAATTTGTACTCTAATCCCTCATGCCAAACCTTGTCAAAGGCCTGCGCCACGTCTAAGAAAATGCTGGAACAAATTCTTTTGCCTTCCGGGGCCTTTTCTATGATGTTAGTGATGCGATGAACTTGATCTATTGTAGAATGGCGTTGTCTGCATCCAAACTGATGATCTGGAATCAGATTTCTATCTTCTATTATCGGTTTGAGCCGTTTAAGCAGCAACTTTTCAAAGAGCTTTGACATGACAGGGAGGAGGGATATAGGGCGATATCCTGTCTTCTCGTTTGGTGACTTTCCTGGCTTGGGAATCATTATGACCTCAGCCACTTTCCACTGAGTTGGTACGTGTTTCAACCTGAACGTAGCATTGATAATGTGGAGTAATTTTATTATAGCCTTTTCAGGGAGCTCTTTTACTATTCGACCTGTTATGAGGTCGTATCCGGGTGTCTTTTTTGCATTGATATTCTTCTTTATTTCATTCTTAAGTTCTTTCAGTGTAACAGGTACAATTTCAATTTCATCCGACTTTACTGTCCTTGTCGTATTTTCAACTGAGGTCTGCTTTTGTAATGGTTGAATCCGCTTCAGAGTGCGGGAAAAATCTGAAACTTGCTAGGATATTTCGTTTGGGTTTTGTGGTCACACTGATTTTTTGTCAGGTAAAGTAACCTGTCCGACCGTAGCAGTAGTATAAACATGGAGCGTAATGTGGTGAACGTGTCCACAGAAGAACTCCGCGCAATTATTCGTTTTTTTACCTTGAAAGGCAAAACTAGGACCGAAATTCATAAAGAGTTGGCTTCGGTTTATGGTGAGAAAAGTTTCTTAAATGGACGTGTAAATGTGAAAGATGAGCAGAGGAGCGGCCGGCCGTCAACAGCGCACACCGGTGAAGTTGTTGACGCTGTCAAAGGAATTCTCCACAAAGATCGTCGTCTCACAATCTACGAAAAATATCTCCTTTGCCACAACAACGCGCGACCTCATTCTGCTCGTCAGACCCAGGAACTCCTCCAAAAGTTTAATTGGGACATTTTCCCTCACCCACCCTATTCTCCGGACCTCGATTACCACGTCTTCCCGAAGATGAAAGGATATCTGGGAGGCAAAAACTTCACCAGCGACCCGCAGCTGAAGGCTGCCGTTGACATCTACCTACGGGAGCTGGGCACGCCCAGCTACAAAGATGGATTGCGGAAGCTTGTACCACGGTTCAAAAAATGCATAGAAAGGAATGGTGGATATGTAGAAAAATAGATGAAAACCTGCTGAATCTGAAAAAAAAATTGAAAAAATTTGATTAAATGCTGTCTAGTATTTTTTATAGCCAAGGGAACCTTACTTTTTGCACAGCCCTCGTATATGAAATGTCTTACAATTCATCATGTTGCCCAATAGTTTTGTAGTTTTACTTATTAAAAGTTTGGCCATGGATTGCCATTTCCGAAGCCAGTTAAGATGACAAGCATCTACTATAGGGGCAATTGGGTGATAACTATTTACCTGATGTCACATAGTATGTTGAAAAAATATTTCAGATTTGATATAGAATTTTTGATCAGTTGAATCTCATTGGAAAGTGGATCACATTCATATTGAATGTACCGCATGATGAGAAAAGGAAGATATTATCTTTTCTGTTACAGTTATTATGAATTCAATTAAATTCCTTTTGAAAAGTCTACAGACTCCTACATCCACTACTCTTTGATTTCATTCTTTACTCTATGGGTCAGTTGGGTGTATCACAGGTCACTTAGAAAGGTTGAAACTGCTGAAAGGTTGAGCTAGGTTTGAAAAGCTGAACATTCAACAGCTTTCCAAAATTGTGGAAATCATCTGCTTTGTACAAAGTGGCATTTCTCCCAGCAATTGTTACTGGGTTATATTACCTTTCATTTCTATGGGTTTTGGTGGCATATATTGAGGGGTGAACAAGAAAACTATTCAAGTCCGCAGGCTTCACACTTATGGCCCAAAGAGACAGAGTAAAGGTTACCTCAATTTTCCAAAACTTAAACTTGAGTAGTTTTCGCTCTCACCCCTCCTCAAATTTGCAAGACTTCGTACTTATTGCAAGACAGCCTCGAACACTACCTTTTTTAAACCAGCACCTGCTTCTTCATTGAATGTTGTACACCAATTGAAAATCAAGTTGAGCCACCTCAATGTTAGGATGTTGTCATGACAAGTCAGTCACAGTGTTCAAAAAGGTTCCACAGGATAGTTTGGTACTTGCAATTTTGTATGCTAATTGTAAGAAAAAAATCAAATTGAAGGCAATAACTCTGCTTTCTTCAGTTACCACATTTCACAGCCTAACAGTACTTGAATGCAAGTACTGCTGATAATCAAGTATCTCTTAGACACATCCAATCCAGTAAGTAACTTTTTGTTGCTTATCCAACCTATCCTCCCAAATCCTACATTGGTACGATGGTCACATTCAAATTCTATTTCGACCCTCTGACCACCTTGACAAAGATAAATTTGATAATTGAATACTAATTTAAGCAGTACCCCTCAAAACCGCTTGTGTTACTCAAGAATCCATTAAAATGACTGAATTATTAGCTCTGATTATAACCAACGACTATTAATAACTATCTCTTTTATAAATCCTTCCTTTGGGAAGCTCCTAATGTCACTAAATACATTATTGTGGTATCTCCTTTCAACTTTGGTAGAAAGTCTGATAGTACAGTACCTTGAGTAGCCTGAAACCGTGGATTATCTGAAAGTCACAAAAGGGAATCCAACTGATTAATAACAAACTTGGCAACCCATCAATTTAGTTACATGGTAAACATCGTCTTGTTGAATAATTGCAATTATTCGAATCAACCTTGAAGTAACCAATACTATTGGGGCGAAAAAATGGTCAGTCTATTAAGTTGTGATTGACAGGGCAGATAAATTCTTTTATTGTACCAACATTAAGAGTCCTTTGCGATTTATCACACCCCCCCCACCCGGTTATGTTTTGAGAATACATGCTCCTTGAAAGAGTTTCTATAGTATTTCATTTTATCATTTTTAAAAGTCGTATAATTATATAATTTCAAAGAGTCATACTTGATCCTTATTTCTCCTGGGGTTTACGACTGTAAACCTGTTCAGTACAGGTTGGGAGGACAGCGAATTTCAATTTCTTGATTCTTTAACTTGTGTGCAAGCATATTGAATTGCTACTGTTTTCTGAAATTGTTAAATTGATGAATAACTGAGACTGGCCCTGGCGGAATGAAAGGAATCTTGTTTCTTCAGAACAATTTGGTTGGTTACCTTCATAATATATTATATTGCTTCAATTGAGTGCATGTAGTTCTACAATGATCTCATAGTTTGGATTCTGGCTCCATGAAGTTACCTGTGAACATGTCTTAGACATTGTGTACAAGGCATGTCCAGAAAGTAATCGTATTGTCCTCTCAGATTGTGAACATTTTTGTTCCTCCCCATTTTTGCAACACTTCTGAGCACAAGAAGCACCCTTCGTTTTATGAAAACTCGCGTGGTGGCGTCATTATTTCTAGAAGAATGGGAGGCAATTCGTGGCAATAGCACGATATATGGGCAATAGCAATAGCAATATTCGAGGCAATAGCACGATATTGTGGGTACCTGAAAAAGCTTAAGGAGCAAACAGCTATGAGCTACGCGAAAAAAGGGAGTGTGCAAGTTGTAGGATGCCTGGGCCACCGAAACACTTTTGGGCAATTTGAACCATATTGCATACACAAAGGTGAAGAAAGAGGTTGTTAAGTTGGGGAAGTAGGTGGCGATTGAGTTCTATGAGAAGGATATCAAGATGCTTATGCTATGGCTCACCCCTTGTATCAAACGGAAAGGCGACTAGTTAAAAGTTTATATTTACCTACAAACCTTGGGAAAATGTTCTTGTAGATATCTGTATATATATGTATGTATTTTTTTAAATTAGAGTTATGCAGTACCCTCACTTTCTGGACATGCTTCATGTGAATATTTTTCTTCTTTAAACATTGAACATGCCTTGAACATTTTAATATTATTATTGAATAATCGCTCAAAACCATCTCAACTTGATTTTCATCAATTGCGTGTGATAGGCTAGATGTTGATGAATCTTTTTTATGTTCATAGGATTTGGATCAGTTGTATAAAAATTTCCAAGTTCGCAATGATGCAAAAAACTTCTTCAGGCAGTTAGGAAGCCCCCTGAAGTTCACCCTACTTTTTGCAATTGTAGTATTAATCATAGCTTTTATAATTGCCCAAATAAGGATATATTTGTAATTTGGAGTTACAAAACTCATATACTTAATGAATAACAATCAAGGTAAAAAGTAAAAAGTTTTCATGTTCTACACATTTTCTCGAAAAAAAAAAGAAAAAATAAAAAAAAAGTTTTTTTCCTCATTGTATTTTATCAGAAGATTGATGACTGATTTCACTTTTTGCAATTTTAGTATTAATTATAGCTTTTATAATTGCCCAAATAAGATTATATTTGTAATTTGGAGTTGCAAAACTCATATGATGAATAACAATCAAGGTAAAAAGTAAAAAACAATTTCATGCTCCACATATTTTCTCACAAAACCATTTTTTTTCCTAGCATCCTACCATTCTTTTTGTGTTTTATCAGAAGATTGATCACTAATTTTACAGACTGCTTGTAACTGAGACTCGACAGTCTGGGAGCTAGCAATTTTTTTACTACCTAATAAGCTGCAGGAGGCTTGAATACCTGCTTAACTCATCTCTGATGTTCAGGTTTTTGTATGTTTTTCAAACAAGCTGTAGCTTCAAAACTTGATTTTACGGAATTTATTCACTGCTTGAGCAATCTTTAGCTCAAGTGGCAACAGTCTACAGGCATCATAACCACAACGAATTTTATATAGTTGGAAGATCGTTTAAGGGTCCAAAATACTTGGAGGATGATCGCAGCTACACCTACAAATGGACCGCGTTATGCAAATACCTCTTAAGTGACAAAATTTCCAAAATCGAGTTTTTGGTGTCTTTGGGTTCGTCTCGCCGAGTAGAATCGATTTCTTTGGGTATTAGCGCCATCTCTTTATTATAAAATAAACTATTTCCTAAGGTACTAAGCGACATTCACAAAAAAAAAAAAAAACCAGTCCTTTTAAATCTTCATTCGTGATTTCCCAAAAAAAGTTTTGCTGTCGCTTAGGAGGTATTTGCATAACGCGGTCCAAATGATGGCAACATAACCCACTTGATGTATGTTGGTTGCAAAGTTAATCCAGAATTTCAAAATTCATAATGAACGATACCAAACAAATATTTCCAAGTACCTAGAACATTATTCCCCAGCTTATAAGGTATAACTGATCCGTGTCAGCAGGTCCGTTCCCATCTCAAGTGGTTGTATAAAATATTCGGGAACAGTTTCAGAGTCTTGATTCATACATGAACTGGTGGCGAATTCGACATTTTGAGGGTATACTTCAAACTTCGGGATACAGTTTTTGAGGTCCGTTGATTTTTGGTCCAGATTAGGCATTGGCAAGTTCTACAAAAAAAAAAAAAAAATTAGCTCCAATCGTATCCGGTACCTAACCACTTTATGTGGGGAACATATAATCAGTGATCTTGGAGTGTTGAGTAGATTTTCAAATCTTTGTTCAACGTTCGTCAAGTAGATTATGGTGCTATTAGTGGTACTAAAAATCTATAGGTATGGTATGATTGCCTACAGTTTTGGGTCAGAATCTTCGTTCAAGTATACATTAAAAAGTAATACACGTTCAGTATTGGTCTGCTGACCCACCGGGATGGCTAACTTTGACTGGTAGATTACATCATCTTGTAGGCTGAGGTTGAACTGTTCTCTCCTGGTTACTTCAGGAGCATTCTGTTGCTTTTGTACTGACTGGAAACTTGTACAACAAACCAACTACAGTGGAAATCGTTTATAGTGGACTTCAAGGGACACGGGCAGTTTTCATCTATTATGGCTAGTTTCTATTGTGAAGGACAATCTGTTATAATGAAATTTATTTGTAATTTATAATTATAACTTCATGAGCAATGAGTGGAGGTTTTTTTTACTAATACTCCAAAATGCCCATTATTACTGATTCCACTAAGTAAAAACAATTTTCACTGTAAATTCATCTTTGGCCTCAGCCCTAATCAACTATGTGTAATATAAGATGCATATTGGTTTGCCACGTTTTGTTGATTTTATAGGAGTTTAATGTAAGTTTTGTGGACCCTCAACAATGTTGTTAATATGTTAAAGAAGACTCAAATGGCACACAGTAATGTTTGGTATGATGCCTGTAGTCTGCTGTTTTGAGTGTCTCCGCTCTACCCGATGGAAAATCTTATTCCAATCTCCAATAGCTCCAAAAATTAAGGTATCATTAGTGTACTAAGGAATTTATTCATGTTCAGAATATATAGAATTAGATTGAAATATATTATTTTTATATACTAATTTATATTTGTGACTATGATTGGATTTTATCATTCCTAGACATTGAGTAAAATTCTTATTTTTAATTTTCTCCATTCGTTTTTCTCTTCCATTTGGTGATGTATTTACTTTGTTAGCAAACGTTTGTCTCGCTTCTCCTGTCAGGAGTACCACTGAGAAATGAATTTCGAGATATTTATAGGCAATATCCCGGGTGATATGGGTTGTGGCTAGGCTACTTTACCGCCTGTTACCTACCCACTCGATAAAACAATTTATTGTAATTAAGACTAAGACTGTTTAAAAAGAATGGTAGATAAGAAGGCATATGCTTGGAGAGGAGGGGAAGATATTAGAAGTATTTGTTGACTAAAGCTTGTTATTAATTTTCAATGAAAGTTAATGATGCTGTTATTGATATTGTATATATTCAAGCTCTTGTTGATTTGATTGTGATTTTAAAATATATTTTGGATTGTATTGTATGAACTGCTCATCAGATATGTGTTGCTTGTGTTGTTTTCACTACTAACCCTTTCATCAGACATAACCAAAATAATCCTACTTCATTTATACTTTCTTCTGTAATCTGCATGGATATGAGCCTCATCATATTATAGCAATTAATAGGGAGAGTTGGACAACAAATTTGTCTCTGGTGGGTTGTGGGCACAGTAGCATGAGGTACAATGTTCCAGATTTAATTCATTCCATATTCAATAATTTTTTGCAGGCAGATTTTTATGCCTGGTTTCAATTATCAAATGCTGAAACACGTAATTTCTCTGCAATGCCAGGGTGCAGTAAACCTCTTAAACTGGTTATGCCAATGAAAGTATACTCGAATTTCAAGCGCTTTGAAACATATGGCTCCCGTTGGTAGCATGTTGTATTGTTGCCTATTTTATGTATTGTTGTTGTATTGTTTTCTGTATGTGTTGTTGTTGGATGAGAGGGGTTGCAACAGGGATAATACCGTGGAAATCATGGAAATGACTAGATGGTGATTGATCTGTGGTTTGAATTAAATAATATTATTACGTAGTATATCTTGGTTTATTATTCTATAATGAACCTTTGTGTTGCCCAAGAAGAAAATTTACCTCCCCTACATCTTGCTGTTTCAAGCCCAGGCATGGCTTCATCTTATTGGTTGTCCAATTAAACAAATGGGGGGGGGGGGGTGAGATTTCATCATATTCATAATACAATTAGAATAGTTCTCGGGGACGCCCTGCAGCAGCTAGGCTTTTAGGTGAAGTATGTTCCTTTTTTTTTTTTTTTTTTAATTTTAGAGAGGTGGAGAAGGCGTTGGAGGGGGGAGGATCAAAGCCTATAGAACAATTGATTACCTAGGACACCCGTTGGTGCCATTCTGTCAGTATTAGTGACAGAATTCGTGTGTGATGCCCAGCTTGCAATTTTATCCCATTGTGGTTCAATCGTGTGAGGTTTTAGGTCTAGTTGGGCGACAAACTTCGGGCATTTCAAGATTCTTGTATGGTGGCTGAAGGGGAGGCAGGTGTTGAAAATATAGTTAACAGTAGTTAACTATATATATATAATATAGTTAACAGTAGTTAACAGTTAATAGTATACAGTTAACTCCTCACTGCTGAGAATGAGTAAATCTGCTCCTAAGTAGGTTACTCTAGTTACTGTTGGTTTATTATCTTCCATAATGATCCATTGGAACCGCCCAAGAAAAAATTCACCCACCTCAAAATTTGAGGTTCTACGTTTCAAGATAAGTAGATTCAGGAAATCAAATTGAAAAAAATCCGTCCGTACGCCGTCCACGGCACTTTGGCCAGTTAGTGTTGTGCTAAAATTACGAAATTTGGTTTACAGGTTCTGACCAGCCCTTGATACTTTTTATAACCCTAGAATTTCGAAATTTCAGTTCAAGTTTGAACAAAGGTGTTTTTTCCTCCGACATAAGAGTAATAATCATGCGACACTTTTTTCCGTCAACATGAGGGTGAATCTTGCCGCAGCCTGTCCTATCCCAGTAATTGAAGCGGATGCGTTATTTATACGGATTTTTGGGTGCTGTTTTGTTTCAAGGCAATTCTCATTTTTACTGCCTGTGTTAGGGTAGAACATACGTACTCATATAGTCGAGTTAATTTATAATATAATTTGGCTCAAACTAAGTACTACCATAATAGTGGGGTAAAATATGGATATGCATAATATATTTTGTTTCTTTAACTATTCGAGGTTCTTCTTTTCAAATCACATAATGATCCTTTCATTTACATTCAAAATGGCACTTGCTCATATAAAGCAGTATGTTTATTGTTTATGCTCCCAGTGGAGTACTTGAAAATCTTCACTGCTATGGCGTACTGAAGTATAAGTGTGTAGTATGTATGATTAATATTTTATATATTTATTCAGCTGTTTTCTCGTCCTCCAGTAAAACTGCTGTCAAACTCTAGTACGAAATCGTCGATAAAGCATGTCTATTATGGATCCTTACCAGGATTTGGTTATATGAAGCAGTGAATCGTCTACACGTTCTAGTTATTGGTCAACAGTGGATATTCAAAATGATTGATTCCTGTAAATGGCTTTGAAAGTCTGGAATATTCCAACATCTTCCTAAACATGTCATTTTCAACTTGGGTGATATGAAAAATGCTTGAGAAAACGTACTTCTCAGGATTGCACTATGCTCAGCATGGTGAGAGTGGGGAAAGCCATGTATAGGGGAGAGGGGTTTCGAAAAAAATTTGGCACTGAGTGAAACAAAACACTTTCATAGAAAATTAACTATTTATTCAAGTGTGTGGTTGGTGCCAAAACTGTATATTCCATCCCACGCAGTCTCGATAATTTTTTTAATTTAATTCATCTTCCTCCCAATCAAGGGCAAGGATGTTCCATTTTCAAAACTTCAAACACCCATGACTATTATAGTAGAGTGGGAACTGTACAGACAAATCTAACACACTTTTTGTCTTTCTATGCTGATGGGTGGGAGGTGGATTAGATAAACTATAAAATACAAACTTGAAATTAGGTTCGAACTCATGAAACGTCTTGACGCCTTTGCTCTTGCGTACTGGCAAACGTTGTTGCAATGATATTGGAATGGCACTTTCTACAGACGTCTTTAACTACCTTCATAATTTGATGATGAAATATTTGCAAATTGCGATCTAGCCTCTGATTCTGTATCCCAATAGAACGTAAGCTACTGATAGGTAAACCATAGATGTCAGTACTATCCAAAATAACAACAATCAAAACCTGTGGAAATAATTTTTTTGAAACAATAGACAAAACACTCTTGAGCCTTTGGCAATGTTATTCTCAAAATTGAAGGATTTCGTTATTCTTACTGTCTTTTTTGCCCAAGGTTTCATCCTGAAACTTCCAAACCAGGATCAATTTGATTTCAAATACCTGGCACACCTGTGTAAACAATGAAGAAATTTATCGAAAGTTAACACTGCAATGTTTATAACTAACGTCCAAACTGGGACTTGTTCCAACTAGAAACGTTATCACATTCCTTGTGAAACACAGAACACTATAGTTACTCTTGTATTCAGAAAATGTCCACAAGACCATGGACAATAAGAATCTCTGGTCCACAAAACCAAATCCTTTCTTCTTTCCAATAGTTTATCATTCATTCAATTCTAGGACATGCAACATTACAAGCTCAACATAACGTTCTGTGTTCTCACCTGACCGGCATTTGTCACTCACCACTGATCAGCCATATGAAGCCGACAGGTCCTAGTATAGAGTATGAAGGAATAGGGCAAATTACTATCAGAATTGAATCTGCCTGAGATAAGCTAGACACCTGAGATGCTAAGGGCTTGAAAAAGGAAAATCATTCTTGTGTAGTTAGGGTCGTCCTAGATGGATAATGAGTGGACGGAAGAGATAGAAATATGATATAGCATAGTTTATATTTGTTGCTTCTTTTATAAAACATAATTAGATCATGAATACAAAAATCCACAGTCATGCAGGATGGCTATAAGAGCGAATTTTCGAAGAAATAACTGGTTTTGTGTAAAATACCTCTATTTTACTGGTTTTTATAACAAATGTGGTCTCCTTTACTTGCCGAGTAACATTTCAGTTTATAGAGTTTTCAACGCTGGACATGATGATTCAGAATTGCGATATCTCGTTCAGTTATCAGATTAGAGCAGATGAACCGTGAAGAACATCTCAACTAACAACCAAGTTTCTTCATCTTAAAAGTGTACCTGTATGAGAACGGAATGAGATATTGCAATTCTGACCTTCAACAACGTGTTTAAGTTGTTAAAATGAGAAAAAAGTTTGATTTCTACTGGACACGAGCACTTAATAACTATGAATATCAACCAGTAATAACTAGGAATATACCATCGTGTTGAGCGTAGAAAAACCTTTAAAATGAGGCGTCACTTGTCAGACTGTTCCATTTTCGGAATTAATGGGTGAACACCCCCCCCCCCTTAAAACACCCCTAAACTCCCCTTAGAGGAGCCCGATTCTGCCCATCTACGAACTTAGCCTTTTGATTGCCAAGACAGATTTTTTTGTGCAAATTTGAACTTTTTATCTCAATTTTATCGAGATTTATCGTCTGGTATTACACATATCTGCATATGATTTTTGGTCTTTTGGCGATAAATTTAGGATAGTCTGAAACGGATTTTGGTATAGAAATGTTTCGGGAATTCGAGTTTTAGAAATTTTGGACTGAGAACAATAGCTTCCTTTTCTTCGGAAATTCGCTAATATATGAGGTGTTTTTAGGGTCTTAGCACCATAATGCATCCATATTCAATAAAATGTTCCTAAGAACTGCTCTAATCGCTCACTCCCAATGATGCCTTGTGGCGTGCTTGATTAATGCTTCGTGGGTTATAATGATGCTTCTGGGCAAAAAGGCGTTGTGAACCCTCGGATCAATCATTTGGCGTTGTGTGTTCGGTCAATCAAACTTTTCATTCTCTGCTACAATATTGGATGACAGAAAAAGCCTGATGGATACTCTTTTCAAAACACCCATTTTGTTTTATCATCTTCGATAATGAACCATTGGAATCGACCAAGGAAAAAAATTTGTTAACCTTTCCTTAAAACTTGAGGGTTTACGTTTCAAGATACGCAGATTCAGAAAATCAAATGAAAAATAAAAACTACCATCCAGAGGCCGCTCTTTTGATGGTATTCAGAAACAACCTTTAAGCCTAGTATCGACAGTGCGCGGCAGCTTGCTTCGCATGCCTCGCGACACATGCCTCGCTTTGTCGATACGTATAACCACGAATGCTCAATGCGTGACGAACGGCGAATGCGGAGCCCCCTTTGAGCACGGCCATTTTACCGACAAGCTCGTGGCTCGCCCTGCACTGTGCGTCGCGAGGCATTCGAAGCGAGCAACCCCGTTATCGACAGTCCGAGCGTGCGCCTTGGGGCATTCGACACGTGCCTCGCCCTGTCGATACGCACCTTTAAGAGTGTGCTTGCTGGGCTTTCACGTGGCCAAATTCTCAAATTAATGGGCTGTAGTGGTACGATGACGTAAAACTCTGCAAATTCTTGACACAACGGTTTATTATCTTCCTTGTGCAGATCACCCTTCTGTCTATACCAGACTGTATTGCAAATCGGCACCATACCATATTCTCACCGTACTCATACCATACCATACGAATTTCTTTCCTATCATACCATACTGTATTATACCAAATCATACATACAATAATATACCATACCATACTCATACCATGTCATACAAACCGAGTGAATATTGAAATGTCATCCATTTCTGACCTATATTTAAAATTTTAAGTATCTAGCTCATCGTCAACATTTAATTTGTTTAAACAAATAGGTATTATTTAAACAATTTTACAGACAAGAAACCGAGTGAATATTGCATTGTGATCCAGTTCTGACCTATTTTTAAAATTTCAAGTCCATAGCTCATCATCAAAATTTAATTTGTATTATTACAAAAAGGTATTTTACAGATGAGAAACAATTTTACAGATGAGAAACCGAGTGAATATTGCAATGTGGTCTATCCCCGACTCACGGTTAAAATTTCTAGACTGTAGTTTACCGGGAAGATGTAAAAAGGTAGTTTTATTCTGGGCGTCTGGTGGTTGGGTCACATAACGGCCGTTTTCGACGCGAAAGTTTAGTGTTTTTCCTAAAACTTTGCGCGGTCACTGTGAACGAACGGCTGGTCGCACAAAAATCCAATTGGTCTTAAAAGATTCGTAATTTTTTAGGTCATTCGAAGGTGAACTAAAATTTACACGGTTCAGTTAAATATTTGGAGATAAGACATCGTCGAAATTTTAAATTTCGTTTTGAATCCCTTCCCCTTGACCTAGGGTTATGAAAAGTTTCGAGGATCATTGTGGGGCTGGTCCAAGCCCAGAAACCAAATTTTGTAATTTTAGCTCAACGCTAACTGGGCAAAACGGCGTGGACGGCGGACGGCGTACGGGGGACGGCGTACGGGGGACGGCGTACGGGGGACGGCGTACGGCGTACGGCGGACGGACGGATTTTTTTTTATTCGATTTTCTGAATCTACGTATCTTGAAACGTAAACCAACAAATTTTGAGGGGGGGTTAAAAAAATTTTTTCTTTGGGCGATTCCAATGGTTCATTATCGAAGATAATAAACCAAAAATCCCGCTTTTTACTGGTGCGTTAGTGGTACCATAACCAAATTGACATACTGCCCACACCAATGTTTAACCCTCGACGAAGCAATTAACCCGCGGACAGTCAGTACTCCATGCCGCCCTCACGGAATTTAATCCTAAATTGATTGCAATTAAGTCTATTTAGTATTTTGAGGCCAAATAGATATACCACGCTATTCACCAATAAAAAATATAAGAAATGGCAACTTTGGCTTTATTGTTATTTGTAAATTAGTGCCGCGAAAAATCACAAAACAAAAATCTGATTTCAAATAATTTTAATTTCTTGTGAGATTGATTTTTGCGGGTCTCAATTCATAGTTTGATACTCAGAAATGAATGTTGAAACCACAGAAAAATGGTCCGGTTCTTTTCTGAAAAACAAAAAACATCAGGGATATGAAATTAACATTTTGAATAATAGGTACTTTTTATTCATACCATCTCAATAAAACTTCAGTAAAATAACTCATTTGTCATAAACGTTTGTGAAGATAGTTGCAAGTACCTAAGAATGATCATCATAAAACCTTTGTAGAACTGTGCTGAAAGCACTAAAGCATAAGAATTATAGGAATGAACATTTCAAACAAGTAGAGGGTAAATGAAAATATCATGAATAGTTAGGTACCTCGAAGATTCACTCATGTTATTGAATAAAAGTGTCCGAATTATTTCCGACTAGACAAAACCCAATAACCCGCAGACGGTATACAGTACCGCTTGGTGACCTTTCCACATCGTCTGACTGAAAACAAGTGATAAGAGTATTAAAAAAATCAGCACGTACGGGCACTGATGGCCAGACAGTTGAAGGACACCTACGTAGGTGCGATCTACCGGAAATGTTCGGCATTAGTGATTTACTGTACTGTTTACAGAGTTGCGGCATGGAGTGCCGTCCCTCGGGTGCTCGAGGGTTAAAAACAAATGAATTAACATGATTTGAACGATATTGCGCAGGAACTGTAGATACAACATACACATCTCTTTCAATAGACAAAATCTCTTTGGATTTGCATATGAATAGGTGAATTCTAGGATTATACCTATAATAGATGTATACATTCATATGTAATATAGGGCGTCCAAATAACTATGTACCGAAATGAACGAAACCGAAAAAATGAGAACAACGCCGTTCTTCATCACTTTTTCTGTAGATTTGAAAAATTATAATATTGCTCGCACATCAATCTTACTATTTCAGCAGGGAACCCCCTCTTTTATTGCAGATATAGATTCTACGGAAAATTTCATGAATAATAGACCTTTAGCTGATTTGTATACTTAGCACAACGTGAGCGTGAAGACAGTACCTGCAATTTGGTTCCTCATGAAACACCCAAGTATGACACATGAATTAGCACGGAAATGTTCACGCAGAATCCAGTGGTGATACTAGTTTTTTTAAGTAACAATCCAATCCTCAGTGAATATGGTAGGAGTAAAAAACTGCCCTTCGTTATTTGGACATCCTGTCTAAGTATAAAATCCACAGTCATGCAGTATGGCTATAAGAACGAATTTTCTTAGAAACAACTGGTTATATGTTAAAAAAAAAAAAAACCCTGTATTTTACTGGTTTTATAACAAATTATATATCCTTTATTTGCCGAATAACATCTCAGTAAATAGATTTTTAACGCGAGAATTACGATATCTCATTAGAAAAGATTAGAGCAAATGAACCGTGAAGAGCAACTCAAGTAACAACCACATTTCTTCACTTTCAAATTCTATCGAGAGTTATCGTCTGGAGTGACACATACATAACTGGTTGTAAATAACTGGTTTTATGTAAAAAAAAAAAGAAAAAAAAAATCTCCATTTTACTGGTTTTTATAACAAATGTTGTCTCCTTTTTTGCTTAGTAACACCTCAGTTTATAGATTTGTCAACGCTGAACACGATGGTGAAGTCAGAATAGCGATATCTCGTTCCGTTATCAGATTAGAGCAGATGAACCGTGAAGAATATCTCAAGTAACAACCAAGTTTCTTCATCTTCAAAGTGCCCCAAATTGAGAAGTGAAAATGAGGTGTCACTCGTCAGACTGTTTAACTTTTTGAATTTATCCCCCCATTAAAATTCCCCTAAACCTCCCTTAGAGTGGACGATTCTGCCCATCTACGAACTTAGCCTTTCAACTGCCAAAACAGATTATATGTGTATGTGTGTGTGTGATTTTTGGTGTCTTTTGGCATTGAATTCAGGATGGTCTGAAACGGAATTTGGTATAAAACATTTTCGGAATTCGAGTACAACAGCTTCTTTTTCCTCAAAAATTCGCTAAAATGTTGTTAAAATTCAGAAATGTATTTAATTTTCACTAAAGTAGATTTGAATCAAAAAATTGTTTACATTTCATGTAGCAAGAGGGTTATTGCTGCTCATTAAACTTTATGGAGCCAATCATTTCTACAACGAAACTATTTAAGTGCAAATTACGGATATTTAAGTACAAATCTCTTTTGAGAGGCTCAACTGGTGACCTTCTTGAACAAAATATGTTTCTGTATTGTTTTGGCACACACATACATACATATATAACTGGAAGAAAATTTTCTTCCTGGGCTGACGACGCTGTAACGCGAAAATTTCAGTAAGCTTTACAATTGTATACATTAAGTGTTTCTATCCTTCTTTTTTTCTCCTCCTGTGAAAATATTCATCCAGTATATCACCGCGAGTGCTTTCATTCCCACAACCGAACATAATATGTTCATTCCCACAACGGAACATGACATGCACATTGTTCAGGTGCATCAGCGACTTTGTCCCTTGAGTGGAGTTAGTTAATATTGAATAAGGAAGGTGGTAGTTTTGATTGGAATTGAACATTGTATTTGCTAAATATCAATATTTACGTGTTACTGTTTTCTATTTCAGGATATGGACGATCTTTACATGCAGTTCAAACTCCACAATGAAAGCAAAAATATTTTCAAGGCAGCTAGAACTCCTGCAGTATTCTTTGCCATTGCTGTTGCATTTTATGTCTTATCTGGAATCTTTGGTCTTGTGGGATTGTATACATTGGGCAACCTATGCAATCTTATTATGGGCGTTGCTCTGATTACATTGATCACGTGGTCGTATGTTAGGTACGTATGAGTAATTCAATATACGGTTTGGTTGAACAAACTCTCCTGTAGATATTTGACTTGGTATATAATATTTATTTTGTGATCACAGTGGTAATGCTGAATTTGAAAGCACTCATAAATTTTTCATTCATGGAACTTTCAGATTCCTTTATGTATGAGCCAGAAATACATAAATACACCACCGTATTCTGAGATTGATAACCAGTGTCACTGAATAAGCCGCAGCTTTCTTTTTTTTCAACGTCAGAATATTTTCCGAGTTACATACTTTCCTGCCCTAGTTATTTGATTATTTCAGCACAGATTTTTCCTTCTTGTTTCATGGTAAAGAGATCAAAAGTACATCTTTGGAATCCACACAAATAAAGCAGATAGATAGATAGAAAGCGTATATTTTAAATAAATAGACACAATTTTATACAAGTGTTTACATACACGGTATGGCAATGGGTCATGCCTATGCTAACCTTATGACGCACACTGGCATAGCTGTTCACCATTTGTTTTGACTTGAGTATTTCACTCCAAAATGAAGTGAATTGGATTGCTAACCGATTAATACAAATACCTGTTTAGATATGATAAAGGCAATATTACCAGTCAGGCATAAAGAAATTGCACCTTTTGCCATCCTTTTGACAAGGAGGGAAAAAGTTCCTTCCGCCATTTTCAAAGAAACGTCCATCTGGATGTATTTTGGATAATGGCTGAAAATGTTCATTATAATAGTAGTTTGTACTACTTTTATGATCTGGTGGTGATGAATTGTATGGTCTACTTTAATCAATCAGCTCATGTTTCCTTGGTTTTCTGGTTTAGGTATAGCGGAGAAATGATCGAGTTTGGAGAACGCATTGACTCATTAGCGTCTGCGTTATGGGACAATGTGAGTTGATACGATTTTTTTAATTATTGTGATAAGATACTACTGGATAATTGTAAAAGTAATATATTGATATTGGAATAACAACAATCATAACCATGCAAATTTTTTTATTGCTGTGATTTCCATGCTCAGTCACCCGGAGAGCTGAGACCACGTCTATGATAGCATCCAGGGTTGATCTCCCTCTAATGGAACCATATTGTCTGCTAGCTAATTCTTAGGTGATAGGGTATGGGCAAAAAGGGTGGCCACCCAAAGAAGCCTTAGAAAATGAACCCCACACATACTTTGAAAAGAAAGACGAGCTGTTGTTTGAAAAAAAAAAAAAGATTTTATTTGTGGAACAATGAAATTAAAAAAGTTTGCTAGTGATTCCAACATCATTACCTACATAAAGATGTAATGGTAGTTAAGGATGAGCGTCATCCAGGTTCGCCTGAATTAGATCTGTGGCTAGGTTGCACTTTTGCTAACAGGATTTCTTGAAATAGTGCAATTCCTGACTGTAACACAGCCTCTGGGATCCTGACTCGTGGGCTGTGCATGCAGAAGTGTGGTTCTGTATATGGGTATATCTCCCAGAAAGCGACATTTTCAAATATCAATGCTGAAAAAAATAAAAATGCTCCAAACTGTTTGAAAAAAAAATAGTACACTCAGGTATTTAACGATTATTCATGCCTATCCACTCACGAATACTATTTATTTTGAAGAATGAAAGGTAGGTAACATTAATTTTAGAATCACATTTTTGATACAAAGAGTCCAATTTCCCCTTTAAAGTCATGTCCTACCCCTAGTAGGCTCAGGACTGCCTTCATCAGGTCTGACTGGAAGTTCCTGTCTTGGTCTGAGTGAACTTCTCATGGGATGACAAACCCAAGTGAAATGACGTGCTCCAAGTGGGCCTGGGCTACTGTTTCAGCTCATTGACTGCAGAGGGGAATTGCTTCTGGTCACTTTGTAAAATAGTCTACTACTGTAAAAACGTACCGGTTGCCCCTCTCCGTCCCACCACATCCATCCCCGCTCGTTGGAAGGGGATTCACACAATGCACTTCTGCTGGGGTGCTCTACTTCGCCGGCCTCCCCCACAATGTCTCCCACAGTCCTGGCAACTCTTACACCACTCTTTCACATCCCAATGTAGTCCCACCCAGTAAGCAATCCGCCTCAATTGGGCCACCATCCGCCTGTCCCCCACTTGTGCAGCCCCATGAGGTGCAGACTCATGAGGTAGTTGGAGACTATCACCTGCTCTCTGATTTGTTGTTGTGCTATATCTTCCCGATTCCGATCAAGAATCCCTCCTTTCCCCTGTAGTGCGTCATTTGTGCGGGTCTTTTATCTCTGTGCTCTGCCCCGCTGACTGTTCCCAGTCAGAATGTTTGCCTTCATGAGCCCACTTCAACACGTGGGCCAGCTGTGGATGACTTTTCCAGTTGCCTTCTACTCCTACTTCTAGTTCCTCCAGAGCTGCCACTCAAACTGCAGTGGCCTCTCGCCCCCCTCGTTTCATTGTCCCATCTCACGTTCTTCACGTCAATCACAATAGGAGCAGCCTGCAAGACAGGACATTTCCATGCTGTGGCCCTAGTCTATACTTGACGTCCAGATTATAAGCGCTCAGCCAATTAATCCACTATACCATCTGTCCATTCTGATTCTTGAACTTCAGCGGCCAAGTGAGTATGGTCCGTTCTTACTGTGAGGCAACCCTTGTCTAGCACATGAGTCAAAAAACTTCAATGCCTCCACAACAGCTAGGAGCTCTTATCCTTCCAAGTAAAACAGTAGTTGCTTAGGGGGCGAGAGAGGCATTGACTGAAGTAGGCCAATGCTGTTTCTTTTCCTTTCCTTTTCCTTTTGGATCTGGGACATCACTAGCATCAGTGTCTAGCATGAATTGAACCCCAGGCCTAACATGGCCCAGTACAGGTTGTCACTGGAGAACTCTCAGGGCCTGAGTAGTGTTAGGAGCGCCGAAGAGATGGCGCGGGCTGTGCCCTTTGGGCATCAGTTTCCTCCTGTTTCCTCGTTTTTTGGTGAGGTTACCAGTTCGCCGCTCCTTTCTACTCTCGGCCTCATCTTGTTCGGTTTTCATTTAATTTATTCCATTTCTAAAAGGTTTGAAGTGTTGATATTGTGTTTTCCGGTGGATTTGGTGAGTCAACCAACTTTCTACTTTTTACGTATGGGCCAAAAACAAGTTTAAGAGGTCAATCCGTTTTCATAGGAAATAGTTAGGGGTATTTCTTCAAAAATAAACATCTCCTTCTCTCGACTAAATCAACTTAATTTATTTCGTCCCAGAACAGCTCACTGAGCCCTTGCTCCCTCGAGAGGCCAGTGGCCTGAATTCTAAGGTAAATACCTTACAAGGTGCCTCCTGGAGACAAACCTTGAGCTGGTCACAAGATTCTTGGCACTTGGGGGTCCTCTCATACTAGGGAAGGTTCTCTGCCTGCTACAGTGGCTTAGCCAACTCTGCCAATTACTGTTGGTAATAGGTGCTGAGCCCCACAAAGGAACGCAACTCTGTTGTTGCCTTGGGGACTGGCCACTTGACCACTGCCTCCACCTCCTTTGGGTCTGTGTTTATCCCCTCTGGAGTGACCAGATATCCTATGTAATTGACGGTCTCCTGGAAGAACTCACACTTTTTGATATTCAACTGGAGGTGAGCCTCTATGTGAGATAAGGGGTGTGCGTCCTTTACTGTTACCTCGTTAACCCTCCAGTAGTCAACACAGAACCTCCAACCTCCCGTCTTCTTTGGAATCAACACTTCAGGACTTTCCCAAGGACTTTTGGACTCGCAGGTCACCCCCTGTGTTTTCATATTTTCCATTTCTTCCCGACTGATTTTATCCTTGGCTGGGCAGGTGCGTCGTGGTAGCTGCTTGATTGGGCGATGCCTCGCAACATCAATAGTGTGTTCTCTAAGGGTGCAGCTTCCCAACTCCTGCGTATCTGCTGCAAACACATCTGAATATCAGAGCACCAACTCCCGGAACTCTCCCGGCTGTGGTGCATTCACCCTTTCTGCTGTCCTTTCCAGGAGAGGGGCCAAGTGAGATGGGAATGGAGGTGGAAGCGATGCCACATGACTGCCCACATCTATGACACACTGCTCCCCTTGCAGGACCACCATTCCAATAATGCATTCTCTTTCAATATGAGCCACCACTGCATCAACTGGGACCTTGACCCCTCCTCTAACTGCAAATGGGTCCTGACCTTCCCCAAGATTGGAGCTGTGGCCCCTGTGGCTGTTTTTAACAGTGCCTATGATCCTGCTTTCCTCATTGTCAGCCCTGCACATGCTAAAACGTGCGGGTGGATGAAGGTATCAAATGCACCTGTCTCAATGATGCAGGTGCAAGCCTCTGAACCTATATGCCCTCTATCTGTGAGCGCGGCTCCGTCACCAACTTGATACAGCTCTATATATATGTCTGGGAGCATGGGGAACCTTGGGGGGCATCGCCCACCAGAGCAGCTTATTAAATCAAACGGATCTAACTGGATTAACACAATAGCACTATTTTTTGAATCGTTTTTCTCGACAACCAATTTCAGACTGACTGTTTTTAAAAGCAACAACTTGTTTCCTAGCCTGTTTCTGTCACCTGGCCTGTCGCTACCCCAGACTATTCATGCGTGCTATAGAGTATATTTCAATCATTGTAAGGCTTTTTCAACTTTTTTCAGATAATGAAGCCAACCTATGAATCAGTTCTGCAGAAGAGCGTTGAACATGCTGTCGTGAATTCAACTGTACCAACCCTTGCAAGAACGATATCTCTCAACGGGAAAGCCAAAGTATCATGATGTTCTTCTTTCTGTACCCATTTCAATGAATCACTTGTTTTAAAAAACGGTTGTTTCAAGATTTCTAGAGTGCCTACCAATGTTGTATAACTGAAAGAAATGTTATGCCATTTCCCTCACTACAGGGTTAAACTGGTGTCAATAATATATACTAATTGGATTCATTGTTAGGGTCCATCGTTTGAATAATTTCTTTTAAATAATTCGTTATTGTTGTTTTTGACTATTTCTTTTCCAATCAAATTCTTTTTTCCCACGGTTTGTTGATTGTTTGTTACTGTGGTGTTTTATCATCAATATGTCCAATAACAATTAAAATTAAATTGAACCGTTGTTCCTGTTCAGTGAAGCCACTGCCAATGTTACTGAAAGCAATATCTTTGAAAGTTACATACTTCCTGTCAGTGCATTTTACATATCTAGCCTAATAGTTGGTGTTAATCTTTTCACTGTTTCATGTGCTTCCCTTCATGAACTAATTGTTATTATGGGTTCGTTATTTGAATTACTCTATAGTTTTGATGTTAAAATGGTTGTTATAGAGAAATTTCAGTATTTTTAAATGTACCGTGGTCACTTTTGTTCAACATATCTTTTTCGAGTGTCATAAATAAGGGTTGTGTAGATTACTCATTCTTCAGTGGTACAAATATTGAGAGAAGAGACTGGTGCGCTGAGCCTTCGGTCCATCGGCAAGTTCAACCATTTTACATATATATATATATATATTTTTTAAAATTTTTATTTATGTATTTTTCCCAATATCTGATGTTTCTGATTTTCCCCAATTGTCACGTGTTGTTATCAAGGCTCAGTCAGGCTGAAATTATTTCATCATTTTCAAAGTTACTACAGAGATCGAAAAAGGTGGGAGACATCATAAAAAGGTTTTGAATTGTGTAATAAAGCATCCAAACGATGGAACTTCATTGACTGAACCATGATAAACCGAGTAATCTATATAAACGTACATATATTTATATACATATTCAAAAAGTATATCACTCCACGAGATTTTTGTGTTTTCAAATTAGAGTCATATTTAAATACATACATGTTTTTAGACATAATCTACCCTGGATAATCAACATCAATAAACCTCTTCTTTTCCAATTTGAATAATCAAAAGTTTAATGTTGTTCAATGAATGGAAAAAACCTAGATTAAAGCAGAAATCATAATTACAATGTCTCACGGTTTTACTAACGTTCTTGGTTATTACCTGTATACATTATTATTTTCTCTTTTGGTGTTGTTAATCCGGCTCTATTAATTATTACTTACTACTGCATTCTTATTATATTATTCTGTGACAAAAGTCTTTCATTTTACAATTATTTGTGTTGGAAAATTGCGATGCCTGAAAAGAGATATCCACTTCAACGATTGGAAAGAAGTCACTATATAAATACTATGTGCTGCTCTCTCTCTATATATATAATAACAAGTAATAATAAAACTAATTAAAAAAATATTTTGTTGAAGTTATTGTTCTCTGTTGTTACATTTCATGTTTACTGTGTATTACGTTGCATTAGCAAATTGATGTTCACCTTATGCAAATTTAAATCAATTTTATAAATCAATTCAACTTCCTGTGTACTTCGAGTTGAAAAAGGATTCCTGATTTCGTGAAGAAAATGAGGTATTACCACCGTTTGTAATGATTTTCCAAGTTCAAGCCTGTGGTTCTTCTGATTTTTGAGGATATTTGAACTAAATTTGCAAATGGTAAAAATCCGTTTATGAAAACTTTTAAAATAATTGTTTTGGTAGGTAATATAGGAATGTTGATTGATGTTTGCAGTTGATGCCAAATGATCACACTCCTATCAGAATTAAAAAAATGAAAGGAAGGAATAATGACAACCTCATCTCTTATTAGATTATGATTAATCTTTATAAAATAACATGACCTTTCAATTCGCCTGAGTCTTATTATAGGTAGGGAAAGAGGTATGCATTTCCTTCATGTTCGAGTTACATTTCTATTTTGATTGATACCTCCTGATTGGATTTCATTTCTCTCATGTTGTCGTTGTCCCTAAAGTAATTTAGTGCCAAACTACTATCCTAGCTCTTCCCCATCTCTGTTTACCCTGTATTATGACACTAATGCTTTTCTACATTTTTAGTTTTCGCCTTACAATTATTTGCATTTACCTCCAAGTGTCATTAGTTTCAGTAAAAGAGAACTAGAAAACAAAATTCCTGTCATATTTAACCAACATTTTGTTTACCTACTGTAATTGTAAATATTATGCTAATGTGCCATTAATGTAGGGTCCGTTGATGAATTAAATTGTTCAGTGCCTTGACTAGTTGAAGCTCTCCAGAACATTTATTTTAATAACACCATCTTGTATCTATTTTACACTGTGATTATAATTGGAAAGAATATTCTAAACCATATTATTTGTATGTTTAAATGATTACATACCTTTTGGATTGAAGTCTTACTTCTAGGTTCTATTTTGAGGGAACAATTAACTCTTGTATAAAGATGTACAGAAGCCATTGTTAAGTAATTATAACATTATTTATGATAGTTTTATTGTCGGATGTGATAATATTCATTATCGTGGATTTGTAGTTAAATTCACATATGATGGATAAATATTCTATTAATACCTAACCATCTCTATTAAATGAAGGTTGTAAGATTGTGCATACAATCACGTTAGTCTTACATCTCGCTCAATAACGTTATGAATCAAAAACTTTTAATCCATTCAAGAGGATGTTTTAATGTGATAAAATTGCTGCCAATTTCACTGTTTGGTAATGGTATGGGAGTCAATAAAATGAAATATTTTTGTTAATGTACATTCAGTTTCACGGATTCAATTCCTACTTTCATTATTATTGCATTTTTGCTATATGAATTCCAACAACATTCACTCATTCTCTCACCAGTACTCTACTTTCTGAGCAAGCAAACCAATTTTACACTAACTTTATTTATAATACACAGACCCAATGACATGGACTCCTAAACACTAGGCCGTAACTTTCTTCATCAGCTTTATGATGGAGAGAAAAATTCTGAAAATAACTCCGCAACAGTTCATGATTTACAGTGTAGACAATTTAATAGGCCCATAATTCATGGGTTTTTACTTAATGACAGTAATTTATTACAACAAGCAGCTACCAATAAATCTTACCTTCTCCCCATAGACACGCAAAGTATCTCAGACACTCTATATCACATCACCATGTGTTGTTGAATCAGCTGCTCCCCCAGTATGAAAATTGGCCTGAAGTTCCTCAGCTGTATTCACGCTCATGTTGAAGATTTTATCTCCGATAGACCACTGAGCCCTCATTGTCAACAACCAGCAGTTAGTAGAAAACTCTTGGTGGTCTTGGAAACTTCTCTGAACCAAAAGCTTTTTAAAAGCCCTTTTAAAAAGCTTTTTAAAATGTCCAAGATTAGGCGTTTTCAACATTTCATTTGCTGGTTGATTTCCTCATACCCCTAAGCCTGTGGACACACTATGGGTATGTTAACGCAAGTAACGAGTGCATGGGTTAAACAATGGGGAGGCCTTCACGTGGTGCGTTCCTGCATAAAGCAGGAGCGTTGGATATTTCCAACGCGGAATGTTAAGTTGGGGTACACAGAACGTCGCGTTGAGGGGAGAAGGCAGAATCCAAAGTATCAAATGGAGTTGTACACCTGTCGATGGATGGTGACAAGCTAATTGAGGAGAGGGTTCCTTTGGGGGACAAGAGCCCTTCTCTGAACTGAGGTGAGTTCTGAGAGAAGGCGTCTCCCTCCCAACCTACAGTTCTGTGTTTGTTAACACTGTTAACAAAGTAGTGAAGCCGCTGATGAAAAAACAACGACGTTGGCTCCGGACGTGATTCTATCCACTTCTGACGATGACAAGGACCAAGAATGATCTATTGCTAGCGGCTGCTGCATGTGTCCTTTTGTGAAAATATCGCCCACAAGAAAGGCTTCAACAGAGATATCAGGTGAAATCCTCATAGTTAGTTCAAAAACAATGCTGAGGTTTATGTCTCTCAATTGCTCAAAGGGACATGATATAGTGATCTGGACCAGGGGTGGATGCAAGATGAGGAAGGGGGGTGTGCCATGACCCCCAATGGCCACAAACGTTTCAGCAGGATATCTCGATTTTCAAGATAGTGACACCTCCTGGATTGGATAAATCTATGTTTAGGTTAGGTTATGAACCTCATCCCCCCAAACAAATTCTGGATCCACCCCTGAAAGTGGAGTGATGTGGTCCAATGCTGTGGAACAGCCGGTGACACATCTGCAACTTGTCCAGCCAAAGATGATTGGGTCTTTCTTTCTGCTCATCCAGGCCATCACTTAGTGGTATACCCTCAAGAAGAGGTATCGTCCTGCATCAGAGGTTGGGGGCAGTTTTTCCAAGTTCAACATTGTCGTGGTGGCAATAAATGTTGTGTGTCGGAGGTCAGAAAGTGATTGGTTATTTTCGCCACCATAGAGGACGACTAATATTTGCTCTCCTGCTTAGGAGATGCCCCCTAATATGGCTTCTGGGTCCATGAAGACATCAATCATCTCCAACAATAATGGATTCCTCCGGTATAGGGAACAAAATTTGGTTTTTCCAAACCCATAAATGTTTGTATCAGCAGGCGGTTTCCGGATTTTCATGAGGGGGGGGGGGGGGGTCTTAAGCACAGACACAGTGTTACCAGCTGCCTTTCATTCTTGAGCATAAATTCACCCTGAAAGAAGGCCTCCATGTCCTACATTAACAAATGTGATTGTACTCTAGATGGATAAGGCTTCCTCCAGTGATTTTTCTACATTATTTTATTAATGATGTGGGGAAATCCACATAAGAAAAATGTACTTCGAGAAACGAACGAGATTTTCATATTTAAGTAGACACAATTAGCAATAAGTAATTTTCTACAATCAAGAACATGTGAGTTGGTATCAATAATAATTTTTGAAGTCGTCCTGGCGGTAGCTGTTGAAGGTGGCAAAATGATTAAACCTAGCAAGTTCTATTAGAATCTGAAATCACTTAACGTTAAAAAAAAACAACTTTTTTTGTATCCAGTTGGTGAGAGGGGGCCCTCTCTGGATTCACCCCTGGTTGTGTCACACCAGCTAAGGGCGTGGATGAGCATACATTGGCGAAGTCATACATAAATGCCTTAGGAGTATGGTTTGTGTGTACCTGCCTTGGGTATGAACACTTTTCTCCATGGCCTAATTATGTATTGCAGCACTAATCCTGCGGACCCTAATCCGGTGGCCTTTTCCTTTTTGTAGGAAAGCGGAGTATATTCCAACTGGTCTGGGGGACTTGAATGGCTTGAAACCCGCCAGCGCCCACTAATTGATCGTACTGTTCACCATCCAATGGAGTCTAACCAGGGAAATGGGTGTCCATAAGAATGGCTAAAGTTTCCTCAGTAGTTCCCGGCTTGGTCCCATTGCTTGAGGGCACCTATTTGGCCTGCAGTGCCTTCTTTCGCTAGTATCTTATGGATTCTTGTGCAGAAAGCGGTGGTCTCCACATCCTCACAGAATTTTCTCCATGATTTTGCCTTCGTCACATCCGACTATGAGGTCGAGGCTGCGGCTCCTGCTGTAGGTGACTGCTGCCTGGAGGGCTGTCGGTGGGCATGCCTAATTGCCGGCAAAGTAGGCCGAGCATATAAGCCAGCTTCTGACACCCACATCGGTTTTGACTGCTAGAAGTGCTGCAATCAATTTGTCAGAGCAGAGGTCCAAGATTAGTGAACAGTTATTGTTTTTAGCAGCTAGAATGCATGCACGTGGTCTGACCCGTCATACTGTAGGAGAGTCTTCTAAGTGTGTGTTTAGGCCTCTGTTTCCTCTCATGTGGTTCCACGCCCATGGTTCCTACAGCAGGCCAGGCCTTCTTGCTCAAACCTCCTGCATACCGCTGCCAAAGATGCTTTGGCATGGTGGCGGTTCGCCTGCAGGAACTGAAGTCCCGTTCCGGACTTCATGGTGGTGGTGGGTGAGTCAAGGGGGGGTGTTTAGGTTGACCCCTAGGTCAACCTCCGTCTCTACCCTTTTTTAACACCTTCCATGGTGCAATGGAGATTCGGCTGCGCACTCTATGCGGGCATGTCCAGGATCTCCCTGGTGGGGTCTGCCTCCATTGAGACCCCTGCAGAGGTCCCAATGTCGGCTGGCTCTTTGGCCCCTCTGGAATTCGCCACATGTTTAGCAATTGCAGCCTTATCTTTCTGGCTGAATTTTAGTCTGGAGCCTTGGCCAAAGTAGGGAGCCATTTCCCGATTTTGAGCTTCCCCGTGGCGTCCACAGGTCTGTGATTAGTCCCCCATTCGCTTCTGAGTTGTTCTGAGAAGGGCAACAAATCGGACAGAAATTTGTCTTTGTCTTGAGGAGTTTTGTTGACTGGGGCTTCATCAAATATCACATTTGCTGTGGCGTTCAGCTTGCGACTTCCCGCTCTTTCAGCATTCTTGGTAGATATCAGAAGATTGTCTGGGTACCTGTCAAAGATGACAATCGTTAATGTCCCATAATGCTTGATATAATAGGCACCAATAATAATGTACTTGATATAATAGGCACCAATTTGCCCATTTCGAGTCCACACAACTTTGTAGAATAGATGCCCACCATCGATGACAGTGAGGTGATTTGAGGAGAGCTCAAAATCAATGGGCAGGGATTTAAACGCTGCATGTAAAGCAGACTGTGTGCCCTTGCGCATGCCATCCTTGTTGAACAACGACATAGAGTATGGTGTAAAGCTCATAAGGGAGATATTCCTCAAGGTTGTCCTGGGGTGTATGTATCCTAAAGAATACATACTCGTATGTAAAATATCTGAGATAGGTATACATGGAATGTATATATAATATAATAATTTAAAAACATTCAAACAATTTATTGATGAAATTTATTTTGTTATTTACAATCAAGTTTCAAAAAAAGTTTTTTTTCTAATGTATGCATGAGTGTGAGTTCTACAAAAAATGGTTGTCATAAAATGAGTAAAATGGAGGCATTTTACATTTTAAAAAACTATTTGTAATAGGTAAACCTATTCAAAATGACGGAAAGGACCGAGCCGAAATGGCGGACAGCCCTGTTATAGCTATAGCCAATTGATATACCCTCAAATAATCGATTTTCTCTCAGCTGATCGCCGGCCCTCGAATGTCCGCCATGTTGTAGCAGCTCTCTCGTTGGGTTTCAATGGTTTTGGACATCAAAATTGTCGAGATGATTGTTCAATTTCAGTATCTGAATGCATAACATCGTCTTTGGATGAAAGCTCGTAGCAACTGAAGGTGTTTGAACAACCACCAAGTATTTAATAACGACGGGATTGTTCTAATGTACTGTTTCAATAACGATGTGTGTCGACTAGTTTAGTGTTTGTGTGTACTTTCCGTTCCATTTTATTCGGTGTTTAATTGAAGATGCTTGCGTGTAGGTACAATTGTGGGGTGTAGCACACATCATCCTGGTGCAGGAGTGACATTATTCAGCCTCCCTAGTCATAAAAAATCAATGCGAGGAAGCCACGAGCTTTCCTCCAAGCGAAGACCTGTTTGGCTGTCCTGAATAAACAGAAATTTTAAAGGAGAGAATGTGAATGGGATCACTGTCAAAGTCTGCCAACGACTTTCCGTCACAGGTAAGTGAATTCAGATCCTGGAACGTTGTCCTAGGAAGGTAAGTAGGTACCTTCCTAAGACGTTCCTAACTGGCTGTTTGAGATAACAACTTCTTGATAGTACCTATCTACCACTTGTTTCCATTCATAAGAATCTAGGAGCTTTGTTGATTTTGTGATTGTATACAGACAAAAGCCATCTTCTAAAAGAAGAATATAGAAGATATATCTTGTTGTAGTTATCTTTCTGAGTAATCCTAAAACATGCAGTCAAAGCAGAGTTGAGGAAAATATTGTATCTACGAATAATAGATATTTTAGAAGATGGCTTTTGTCTGTTTATTGTTGGCCCAACGAAAATTGTTTACCACTTCGTCCAAATAAGTTGAATTAGTCATTTGGGAACGAGCCACTGGATCAGGTGATGGGTTCTGGGCCAGGGCGTTAATTAGGTCGCTTGCCTTCTGTAGGATTCAAAGTGTTTTTATCCTATCCACCTTGATTCCTAACAGAAACACCATCCTGCAGGTAATGCCTCAGATTCATGTATAATTGTTTTGAATTCGCGGGAAACCATCACTCCTTTTTGATGTTACAAACCCAGTTACAAACAGTAGTGTTTTGGAACTGACTGCTACAACATGGCGCCAGCCCACTATCACCCCTCTCATCGCTCTCCTTCCTCTTCTTCTTTGTCGCTTCAGCCATCAAATAATTGATTCTCAAATCTCGAGAAAACCACCTGTGTACTAGGGATGGGTATCGATGAACAAAACATCGATGTTTCGACATCGAGGTTTTTTCTTCCAAATACATCGATTTCCAAAAAGCATCTGAGAAAAAACATCGATGTTTTGATACATCGATGTTTTTATAGGAGGGGGATAATATATTTTCATTGTAGAAAAAATTATGACAAGTTAGAACATCAGACTCAATATAATATACTTATTGAGTATATTATATTATAAGTATATTATACTTATAGAGTTGATACAGACAATGAAGACTTAAAATAATAATATAGGTACTTGATAATATAGAAAATATAGGTAAAACTTATAACATTATACAAGAATTACTGTGTATTGATAAACAGCACCTTCACTCGCTAATCGGCCATTAGCGATAGTCGGACTTTAATCGCCGATCAAATGCAATTGATAAACCGGCCCTTAGTAAATAATAAAATATTTCAGAAACGGTCTTCAGCTTCATGCAAAAATAACAATTTTGACGCCAGTTTCTCTGTGCTCTATGTGGCACCGGCGGTTATATGGGTAATGCCGCACCTCAAGTTGGTCGTGTTTCCACTTGTCTTCAAATAATTTGAACTTGGAATAATTATTATTCCCACAGTGGCGGCACCTCGCCAAGTTTAGTTCTTTTACCCTCTCAAAATATAGCCAAATGTCACTTTTTGGGGGCATTTTGGAAAGAACGTAAAGAGGGCAAATAGAAAGTACAGGAAAGTGGAACCTCGAGAAAAGAAAACTAGAAAAGACCACGCATTGGAGGTTCGAGGTTGAAGATGATAAGAACACAGATAACGCATTTCCCTCCCAATCCCTGTGATTCGGTTCAAACAAATCGATGTTTCTTGAATCTGTATAGTACCTATTATTTTTATGCGAGGATACTGAAAACTGGATGATATATTAACCGGATAAAAAGATAATATAGAATAAGAATAACTATTGTATATATACAGGTAGGTATGTATTATTTGTATTTACACGACCAAGGAAAAAGAAGACATTTTGAGAAAAAACATCCATGTCTGGTAAAATACATCGATGAAAAAAAACATCGATGTTTGGGGAAAACATCGATGTTTTTGAAACATCGATACCCATCCCTACTGTGTACCTACTACAAAAGTGGAGTTGGCTATCCAAGTTGTAAATTCCACAAATGCAAGACATGCGACAACTACCATGGATTTCAACTCCACCATGGATACCCTAATATCGTATCCATCTTCTTGTTCCCCGCCCGAGGCCATCATCATTGGTGGTTGTGTTTCCTCTGTTGGCCGCACTGTCCGGAGGTTGTGGTTGATGTCCTCTTTACCTTTTATGGCATTCTCTTCCTCGCGTTTGAGTAGTATGGGACTGTTGCTATCTAACGTAGTGCTATTTATTGCTGCGAGTTTTCTGGGCTGCTAGTTTTGTGCTTACTGGAAAACTTGAGTGTCAGTGGAGTCACATCATGTTCTTCCCTTAGGTGTTTTGTACCGGGATATTGTGCTCGAGCTAATGACTAGTTGTAATTTTATCTAAAGTTTCAAAGCCCTATTTGCAAAATGTCAGTGTCTAAAGGTGCTGTGCTCTGCGATGGATCGTGGAATCTTCGAATTTACGTCACGGATCTGCAAGTTGAGAAAACGTTGAGAGTCAAAGGAGACAGTCACATCGGAGGAGTGATGCTGAACTTGGTTGAAGACCTTGGTAAGTAGATCAGCCCACTTCTATATTGTTTGTTGAGTTGATATTAACGGATATGAAAATGACTAGCCAACCGATTCGTTTGGAGTCTCGTAAACAGTATTCTTGCCTCCAAGACAAATACTGCGTTGAACGATATTTTGTTACTGCTATTGATGATGCCCTCAATTGACATGTCATGCCCTGTTGGGCTGCCTGTCATTCATGCTTATATACGGACACACTATTAAGCATGTTCTGTTAGTGATTTTCGGTATAGAACAATGGAGAATAACCGTAATTAGGGCGCTGCAAGATAGGATTCATCGTACGTAGTCAGTGCCTTTTTATCCATGAGCTGAATGACACTCAAACTGGGAGCAGTTTTATCAGTTGCAAGGCGCACCTTTTCATTGATTCGTCCGATGGAGGATCATCCGAAGTTGTGTTTTACAAAAAGAGTGGGTGTGTGGAGAGACAATGCTGAGGGATAACTGTCGATGTAGCCAGGTCAGGCCTCCCGTCAGAAGTTCTATAGACGTAACAGAAGTTTGGTTTTCCAATCTCAATCAGGCGTCACCAATGTTCGATTCCTAGTTTAATGACCGGATGCAGGAAATGTAGGACAAGGAGGAAACCATTCGATTGGGAACCCCATGGGTGTCAGTTCATAAATTACGTCGAAGGATTGGTACCTTATGATTAACTGTTCACGGGGGCAAGCGTCGCAAGCTTGCGATTGGTTCGCAATACAACTAACATAATATAATATATTTGTTATATTATAACAAAATGGTCCAATGCCGTTGATGCAACAGTAAATACCTCCAATTAGCATTTCAAATGCATGTTGAATCATATTGCATGTAGGAATATGGATGCTTTGGGAAAAACTAGACTAAAACGACGCTCTGATTTTGGTATAGTGACGCAACTAAAGACTGAATTTGTTATTCTCGAATTTCGCTGTGTCGATATTATGCGAGAATAGTAGAGTTTATGTCGCTCCAGAACAAGCTAACGTAATACACTCAAGTCCTTAAACCAGTTTGGACTTATGGAGCGCACTTGTGGGGCTGCACCGCTCAAAGTAATCGAGATGTCATACAGCGGTTTCAGAACAACGTACTGAGGTGTTGTGTTGATGCATACCGGTACACCAGAAATGGTCGACAGCACATTGAGCTGCTAGTAGATCCAGTCAGCGAAGTTATTAAAAAAAACAAGGTATCGCCCATCATCGGAGGCTGCAGGGTCATATCAATGAGAAAGCTGCTCCGTAGATTAAAAAGAAAAAAGCCCCATGATGTGATTGGTGAATGATACCAATGAGTTACACACTAATTATTCAAATAGACCAAAGGACTAAGTGAAGTATTTTAGTTTTATAAAATAATCATTATGTCAGAACAAAATTGCTTATAAGGTATTTGGTACAATAGAAAGTTTTACAAAAAAATCAAGAGTAACTAAAAATAAAATGTAATTGGTTTGTGATTTCAGAGTTTGCTATGGATTGGTCAGATCATGCTTTGTGGTGGCCAGACAGAAACCGTTGGTTGACAAGGACAAGGTCCACTCTGGATCAATATGGTGTACAAGCTGATGCATTTCTTCACTTCACCCCAATGCACAAAACATTGCGTGTTCAACTCCCAGACTTGAGATACCTTGATTGTCGTGTTGATTTCTCCATGAAGACTTTCAATACTGTTATTCAATTATGCAAAGAGCTTGGTAAGTTTTTCCTCGCCTATTTTAATTTATTGAGCTCAATACCTATTGTCATTGTATAACTGGGATGTATCTTTTGAAGGTATTAGGCATCCTGAAGAACTCTCTTTCTGCAAACCATTGGAATCGGCTCATTTGAAACAGAACTACAAAGACACCATCAGCAACCGGAAAAATAAGGATGTTAACGGTAAAATTCCCTCTGACACCAATACGTTCGTTCATGGTCAGAGTCCTTCAGGTTCCAATGGCTCCCTTGACAAAGCCATTTCTCCGCTGATGTGTGCCCCTGGTGTTTCCAAGAATTCAAAATCACCAATCAGTAAACCTGCTCTTACAGTAAGATCCGAAATCCATGTTTGAGAGATTATATAATTAAACAGTTTAATGATTGTACCCACACATGATTTCACCACTCAGTTGAAAAAATTGTGAGCCAGGGTAGAGTAACTCAACTTGACCAGCTCTGGTTCAGCTGGCCCTCACTGTGTCATCAATTTTTTATTTGTGATAGTGATTTATATTATTCCTAAGCACAAGATTTACTCTCACCAATACGTTGTTAATGGTTAGAATGACATTGGAATACAATTTTTGGTATACTGTTGTTAGCTAATGTGTCAATTGTCGTTTTATTTTTTTACAGCCTGAATCTACATGGAAGAGAAATCAAGCTAATGCTAACTCAACCTTTTCTCCCAACGGAAACGTATCATCGATATCATTCAATGATTCACTCAATCTACCTTTGTCCCTTAGCCCAATAACTCCTAATAACAAAGCTCGTAGTAATCTTTTACGCCCCAAATCACTAGTGGAAAGAGCCAGAATGAACGTTGCGTGAGTACTCTTTTCTCTATCTTCATGTACAATATTTACCACAGGCTAGCTGTTATTTGCTGTCATAACCAGGTGATGTGAGTCACTCCTTGAATTTGCTACCTACCAGTGTGGCCCAAAGTCTCGATAACATTGGGTGAGGGTAGGGTCTCGTTTGACACAATATGAACGTTGGTAATTTTTATTACTAAGTACCTAAAAAAAAACTCTAAATTATATTTTTTCTGCAGACACAAGAGTATCTCTGAACAAGACACTCAAAATCATAAAACTGTGTGTTGTTTTAACCAGGCCTGCAGTTCTTCACAATTCATATTGACGATTTCTCCTCGGTTCAACCTTTGAGCCTTCATTGTGGAAGAAGGGCTAGTCGTACAACGTTCCAATAGCTCTCAAAAATTCTCTAGATCATAATCCATTCAGTTTATATAAAAAGTCGGTTCCAATGTTTCTCTATTGAAAATAAATATTCGTACGTATGCCATCTACCTGTTTGGAAGTGTCCTAAATATGTGAAATTCGGGATGCCGGTTCAGACCAGGCCGACGATAATTCTTGAAAAGTTTTATCAAATTTCAAAACGTTAATCTCGGGCATTTTGAATAAAACAATATGGTTTTTGAATTGATTTGGATTCAGAGAATTTTGTAAGACCATCCCAGGACTAGCCATTGTTCACAATGAGGGCCTACGGGTAGAAACAAACACACCATATTTTAGTTCATTACTTCAATTATTTTGTATAGTTATATAACTCTCAAGGAGTATTGTATACGGCACAGTGATCTAGACAGGGAGTAATGAGGAATTGTGGTAAAATTTGCAGCCATTTTGGTATTCCGATTGTAGTAGATATTAAGTTACACCACTCATCGTTATTATATTTCTCAAATGGAATGGTTCACAATGTGTCATATTATGTCATAATCGTGATGTGCAAAGAACCAGGTCGATAGTCAGTGAGAAACTGAGACATTGTGACACTGTGGCAGTGAGAAAATGTGACATTGAAAAAAAAAATCAGATACATGAAATTTTACGATTGGACAGATGCGATTGTGATTTGAGAGAGCAAATGTTTCTGCAATGATTGGAAATAGCAGTTGTCTTTATAGATCTGCAACCTAATGCTGATTTGTAATTGATAGATTATTGGAGCTTTTGAGAGATTTTGGGAGCTTTTGAGCGATTTGACCTCCAATGGTCCCAGTTCTCTATGAATTGTTCTTTTGTGTCAAGTTCGGCAGTAGAACTGAGTCACCAGCTCATTTAATGTTGTCATTGTTTTCTTTAACTCTCAAGAAGAAACAGTGTTCCAGGGTGCTGCCACGTTCTCTGATAGTACTATTTCACCTACTTACTCACATATTACGGTTTTAGATGGCTGAACTCTTCTCTGTCAATAATGGAGCAAGGAATACGTGAATTTGATACTCTGAGGCTGAGGTTCAAGTTCTTTTCTTTCTATGATTTGAATCCTAAAGTTGATGCTGTAAGGATAAATCAAATTTATGAACAAGCTAAATGGCAGTTGTTGAATGATGAACTGGATTGTACTGAAGAAGAGGCTCTGATGTTTGCCGCTTTACAGGTACCGTACCCATTCAAGTTATTCTGATTATAATGAAAATATCTTCATGTGCACTAAGTATACAACTCTGGTGTACAACTATCTTCCTATCTATGGGATAGTGGGGATAGTTTCAGTGTTAGTTATAACTAAAACAATATACAGTGGTTGTGTTAATGATGAGATACTAAGTTAACCGTGTTGTACCATATTTTTCAGGTGCAAGTTTCTCTGCAGGCTAATTTGCCACAGCCTTCATCTGTGGACAACAATTCCATCACAAATGTCGTTGATGATGACATTGATGCTGCCCTGAGCGAACTCCAGGTTACTCTTGAGGGATCTCATATAAACAGCTCAAATAATGACATAACCCAAGTGCCTGAACTTCAAGATTATCTGAGATTCCTGAAGTGAGTTACCGGGGTTTGACTAATACATTCAGTTGTGCACCGTTTACTTATTGGTTCAAATGTCATATTAGTTCAACGCAACATACAATTATAAATTCCAATTTGTAGGCCTAAAAGATTTACGCTGAAAGCTTACAAGAGATATTGGTTCACATGTCGTGATTTGACGCTCAAACTGTATAAGACACGGGAAGAGTGTGATAATCACTCATCAGCAGTTCATGACATAAACCTACGGGGTTGTGAAGTGACTCCGGACGTGTGTTTGACTCAACAGAAATATGGAATCAAACTTGAAGTGCCTCTGACAGATGGAATGTCTGATATGTATATCCGCTGTGACACTGTAAGTATAATCATATCAATAGTATCCCCACACGTTTTATCATAGCAATCCTGGGATTATGTTTCATGATGTTTTAGGTTATTAGGGTAAAACAAATAATAATACTTCCTAATGTAAATCGCAACTGCAACTGTCATGTTTTTTCAATGTGACTATCCTATGCATGATTGTAATACAGTAATTATTGATCTGTAGGAAGACCAGTATGCCAAGTGGATGGCGGCCTGCAGGCTTGCTTCCAAAGGAAGGTCACTTGCTGATAGCTCGTATGATACTGAAGTAGCATCTATTACTGCCTTTCTGCAAATGCAACATCCAGCTCCAGCCCCTGCAATCAACCCTCAGGAGCTAGATATTGCCACTGAAGATTACATGCCTCCTAGATTCTTGAAGAAGTTGAAAGGGAAGGTAGAGTATTTTTTACGTTTATTAAATGCCTGCCTTCTTTCTGATAAAGAATTACAAATATGAACAGCTTGGATATTATGTTGAATGCGTTTTGTCTGTTCTAGCTGGTGCATAGGATCCTTGAGGCTCACGCTAATGTAAAAGATCTCTCTTTGGTGGATGCTAAAATGAATTACATCAAAGCCTGGCAGTCACTTCCAGATTTTGGGATCTCTCTATTTGTTGTCAAATTCAATGATCAAAAGAAAGAAGACTTGTTGGGTGTATCATACAACCGGCTAATGAGAATGGACATAAGCTCTGGTGATCATCTAAAAACCTGGAGATACAGTACTATGAAGGTAAGGATTGATGTGTAACCATCAGCCCTAATAATTTTCATGTGCAACACCATATTTCACTGGAATAAGAATAATTTCTGTCTTGTATAATAACCATTCAATGTAAATGGCTTGTCATGTCAAATTCAATTTCATTCTTGTTCTTTCATAGGCTTGGAACGTCAATTGGAATGCTAAAGTTATGATGTTCCAGTTTGAGGAAGGAAATATAATTTTCGAATGCCTTTCTGCTGACTGCAAAGTTGTCCATGAGTTCATTGGTGGTTACATATTCCTTTCTACGAGGTCCAAAGAATCAAATCAGATGTTAAATGAAGAAATGTTCCACAAGTTAACTGGGGGCTGGGCATAAAAGTCAACATTAATAATTTATACAAATGTGCAATTTTATTTATGCTTGGTTAATTTTAATATAGATAACATATACCTACAATTAAAATTTTAATAGTTGTATTACTGTCCCTTCTCATTTTTATTGTTGCTTATTGTATGTTGGTTAAGATAATTCTAACATTTTATCCTCCAAGTACTTACTTTCTGTAAATAGTGTATTTATCAATTGATTTTTCTCATATTTATTAACATTCTATATTAATTTCAAATTTGTTTGTAATGTACCTAGATATATTGGTGCTAATATCAACTTTTATAATATTTGTTGACCTCAATCTAATTTTATCAATTTTAAATATCTCGTGTGCTATCACGTACAATGCACAATTCCATTGTATTATATTTATGCAATGCATTCAATTGTCTCTTGAGTAGATAAGTTCTTGATAGTCACGTAGTACACGTGACTCCATCACAGTATAATATACTGGAACATATTACGTTCCAGTTGTTATTTTATGAATATTTTGTGATCCTCGTGGAAACCAAGATTTTGGTTGCATTACTTCTTTAAATATTTGTTAAATGAATGTTAGATGAATCGGCTGAATATTTTTTTAATGAATGGAAATCAATATGGTTACAAAAAGCTCTGTGAGCTCATTAAAAAATTCAAGTGCTGGGTTTTCATCTATTTTTTAGAATCGATCTTAATAAATGCTGTTTTGAAACAACGGAAATGTATTCACATAAATATATTTCTATGTCTCAAAATAAACTCAAGGTAATGACATGTTCCTTATCAAAGTGCCTTCAAGAAATAAACTATCAGGAGTTTTGGAATTTTTCTTCCTGGGCTGATGACGCCATAGCGCAAAAATTTTCCGTTCTCTCCACGTTTTTTAATTTCCGTAAGTGTTTCTATCAACTTTTCGTCCTTCAATAATTCAAATCTATATACCTATCATCCGAGTGTTCTTAGTTTCATCAATCCGTCGTATATATAAACACATACACCCTTTACATGATTTTATAATTGGAAAAAATGAGCATATTGGATGCATTGGTTTCTGTATATTCAACATTACTTTATACTTTGTATTCAAGTAATTGTCGAGTTGGGATAAAACATGAGCAGGAAGTGTGAGACTGAGTCAACACTACACATTATACATCCACAATCTCTCACTGTTTTAATTTACTTATTAGCAATACCTATCCGTTTTGTTTGTGATTCACCTGCAATGATGTACTTGCAGTTCCATCCAAGCTGAGAGGCAATATTCTAATAATTCACTATCTAGCATTGGTAGAATGGAGGTCACCTGACGGTAAAATCTCTGACGTTTTCTTATCATTGTCGTTGGTATATTTTTTTCGATCATTTGCCAAGGTTGAAAGTTCTAATTCCAAGAAAACTTGCCAGTGGAATGTAGCAAGATGTAAAAATCCAAGCGATAAAGCAATGAGTCCTAGAGACAAACTGAATCTAATAACAATGTTGATGAGAGTTAACAGTAATTGAAAATGAACTAAGAAAAAAACTATAATCCAAGCATGACAGATTTTGGATGAAACTTCCAATCGGAGTACAGTTATAGGGGTAATAATATTTGGATTGTGAGGACCCTTAGGGTAGATAGATAGATAGATTTTCAGAAGAACTATTGGTTGGTGGGTTCTTGTCATCTAAAGGAGTTTTATCCCCTGAGAGGCCTCGTGTGAGTTCCATCTTGGCAACCATGATTATTAGTTGTTTTTTCATGCTATGATAAAGAGTACTTCAAGTAGATGAAAATGTACAATTGTGCCATCTTATTTTTAAATATTTGATTGATAAATGTATTTCATTCATAACTACTGATATCATTTAATGCTCTTCCTAACTTTTATATTATTGTAGAAGTAGCTCCTATTAAGGTAGCTAACCTTCTTTATTAACACCTAAATATTTAATTTGATCTAGGAATTCAGTGTATGTTCTAGCTGCAAGTAAGTTGCTCCGTTTTCTTGAGAATGCAAATAGTTTATCCAATCTATGATAGTTGTTGAAAGCCAGACACAATTCTGTAACGTTCAGCTTGTATGAGGAACATTGAAACATGCAATCATTATGGATGGATCTGTAGTAGGTGGTTCATGTTTGGCTTGAAACTAGCATTATGTTAAACAGACTCGAAGAAGAAGTCTTAGGTGAACTGGTAACGAATGTTTTGACAGTTAACATTTATTAATTACATTCCTTTGTTAGTGTAATACTCGATATAATGTTGAACCCTATCGAGTGGTCTGGTGTTATGTCAATCAAAGTGATTTTGACTGACTGTAATAAAATGTGGCCTTGTAAGTTTAATGTATAGGTGGAGCCAAATTAATCAAGTGTCTTAGCTTAGATGCTGCTGTTGCCAGTGTCCACCTCCAAGTCTTCCCTTTATTGTTGTACTAAAGATTTTGTTACCAAATCTTATCAGAATAATATTAACCTGTCGTTTCTTTGTCATGTACACTAATCATTATTTTCTTTATAAATATATTAATTTTCATCAGGTACTCTATTGTATTGGTTGTGTTTACATCCCTTATGACTATGAAGTGCTGGGCATGTGCGATAATCTGTACCATACATGCTTGTGTTATGTACGTGTACTGAATGATGTCCCTCTAATCTGGTCTCAGTATCAGATCAAAGCTACCTATATGGGCCGATAGCGGTATCATTGGTAATAAAACTCCCTTTGAGGATTCCAAGGAGCGTAGGCGGAGTATTACCGTTTCCTCATTCCTAGTCCTCAGGTGCGGCAAAACACAGTGCAGTTTTTAAGGACTATTGAAGAAAACTACGGAAATGGCGTGAATATTATTAAATACAGAACTAAATGATGTACAGTTGAAATTTTCAACTGTACATCATTTAGTTCTGAAGATCACATAAGCAAGATGATGGCCCCCAACAATGATGCACTGATGAAGCTAATTTTGAAAGCTTCCGGCGGCATGTTGGCACATTTTCATGGGTAAATCGGCGATTTCCTCCCGAATTCTCTCCTCGAGTTCATCCAAGGTGTGAGGTCGATGTTAGTAGAGGTAGTTAGGCGAGGTAGTCCCACAGGAAAAATCAGGCGAGCGCTTGGGGCACCACAGTCTCGTCATTGGAATCTGAACTGCAACCCCTTCCTACCAGAGATATGGAAATGAACCGCCCAGAGATTTGTTTCAACGTTTCTTGCGGTCCTGGTGATCAGGGAGCTTAAACTCTCGGACAATAATGATTTTATAGGGGAAGAATGTTCAATCTTTATGCAAATTCCACCTCTGGGAACGGTCAGAAAGGAAATGAAATTGCATGCTTCCAGGCAGAGCGCCCAGACGACAGTTTGATAACATGTCTCACTCTCGTTAAATTGTCGGTTGTTCTTACCCGTTTGGGTCTCCTTAATGATGAACCAGTTTCTTCCAAACATTGCACCCAACGTGCGATTAAATTATCGCGAAGGACCGGATTATGGCTGAAATCCAGCCACAGCTAGATTGTCACGAAAGAATGGCCATTTTCGAAAAACGTGCAGACGACAAGCCCCAGTGATCTCTGGACCATCCTGGTAAAGCCCCTTGAAAATTGTTTAATGTGTCTTGCCGCACACTGTTCAAGAGGATGCAAGAACTGTCAACAAAGTTATATGCATATATCCAAACATGCCCTTCTGCAGATATCAATTAGGGTATGTATCGGGCCCAAGATAATTTATACTAATTAGCTTTGTCTGAGCATATTCAAACATGTTATTTCCAGGGAAGATGCAAGTTGGATGTTAGTTATTGTGGATTCCATGGTTCCCCAACCATTCCAATGTGACTGAAGTCATGTAGAATAGGTGCAAACAACAAAAAGCTCACATCATTGGTGGCCTTCAACTGATTATGTAGGTTGGGTGCCTTGTCAGGGTTACTGACGATAAAGGCTCGCAAAACAAAAACCACGGATCCAATGAAAAATGTAAGACTTTTTTTTTGACTCGCACTAAAGAACGCGTTGACAATAGTACTGAAGTAATAAAACTAGTTGAGTAGCGCTAAACGGTTTGAACCGTAATTAACCTAAATTCCCAACACACTCCCACCTGTATGACGACTCACTAATTCCAGTAAATGAACACAACAGTATCTGACTGGTAATTTAACTTTTCTTCCACAAGTTTCACACTCTTTCACAATAGTGCTTGGCACTGCTTTTCTCTCTTCTAAAAACTATACCGTTCCATCTGAATGTGGGGTTAGTCTGAACCCGTAAACCAAATTTCGTAATCTTAGCACAACGATAACTAGTCAAAGAGCCACAGACGGCGTACAGTGGGGCAAAACGACAAAAAAGCGGGAAAAAACTCCGTATCTTCAGAATGGATAGTCATATCGATTCGGGAATGGTTTTATTCAATTTAGGAAGGAAAATTCATTGGAAAATACTACTTTCCGAGAAAAAAGGCACCGTTTGTACAAGAAATGTATGCAAATATTCTGAAAATTCAATTTATAAACCAAGAATAATTAAGTGAACTGGCACCTGTTATAAATTGGGAGTGCCTTAGCCCTGTCAGCCCAAAATACTTCTCATATGTAAGTTTAAAAAATAATTCTTCATCTGAACACAATTTATTTTACTTTTATTTAACCGTATGCTTCATGAGAAAATTGTACAAGAAAAAACGTACTTACCTACTTTTTTATTTTTTTAACAATTCCTTTTTCCAACATAACAAAATTGTTTCTTCATAAAAAAAGTTGCTTCTTTTTAACTCACCACTTCCTTCGTTAAATACATTTTAAAATAAATTTTGTCTTCCTTAACCCTTCAGAGACGAGAATTAAAATTTTAAAAATCCGACCTGAATTTCGTTTTCTCTTCACCTATAGCTATTAGGAATCACTGCAAAAATAGTCCGCATTCTCAAATATGGGTCCAAGTACCTAAACTTTGACGTGACCGTGCGGTCACGCTCGTCCATAACAGTGTCTTTCAGATTTGGAGAGGGTTTGGGAATAATTGTAAATTATTTCAGAGCAACATTTTTGGTTTATTATCTTCGATAATGAACCATTGGAATCGCCCAAAGAAAAAAAAATTTTAACCCCCCCTCAAAATTTGTTGGTTTACGTTTCAAGATACGTAGATTCAGAAAATCTAATAAAAAAAAATCCGTCCGTCAC
Source organism: Stenodema calcarata (assembly GCA_963920205.1). Lineage (NCBI taxonomy): Eukaryota > Metazoa > Arthropoda > Insecta > Hemiptera > Miridae > Stenodema > Stenodema calcarata. The sequence goes on along the minus strand of OY986057.1, from coordinate 11,213,636 downwards.
CCGTACGCCGTCCCCCGTACGCGCCACTTTGCCCAGTTAGCGTTGAGCTAAAATTACGAAATATGGTTTCTGGGTTTGGACCAGCCCCACAATGATCCTCGAAACTTTTCATAACCCTAGGTCAAGGGGAAGGGGTTCAAAACGAATTTTGAAATTTTGAAAATTCCATATCTCGAAAAATTCATATAGAACGGTATGTTTTTTATTTCATATTTAGATAGAGTTTGTTCCTAAGAATTTTTTAAGACCATCCGCAGCTTTGTACGACCAGCCGTTCGTTCACAATGACGGCTCAAAGATTGTGCCTCACAACACGATCATGACTCCAACTGTTGAAATACAGGTCCATTTTCATACTAACAAGCTCTTTGGAACATCATATGGCTTAAGAGATGTCGAGTTTGTTGTTCTGAGGTGCGTTTAGTGCTACGGAAATGAAGGTAATTTCGAATGTTTGTTGGTAGGTACTTCTTTTATAGAAAAATTATTACCGACGTAGTATTAAAACCCCAGAATTATATCGTATTAATTAATCATAATTAATAATAATAATAATTAATAATAAATACAAATTATTAATACCTAACAATAAATTATAATAATTTTTACTAGGTACTTGATAAAATTGTTAATAATTAGTGATAATTGATAATAATAATTAATCTAACATTTAGGACCTAGTGATCTAGACAGAAGGGTGATCTGCACAAGGAAGATAATAAACCGTTGTGTCAAGAATTTGCAGAGTTTATTTATTTATAACACATTAAACAGAACTAAAACGAAATATTAAAACTATATTAAAAAATTCAAAATATGGATTATAGTGAGAATGTCAATTCATGGAAAATTGCAAAATATTGTATGCAGAGGCCAATTTACACTTTTTGCATTGGGTGCGCACCACTGATGTACACCTTTCAGAAGCACATCTCCGCCTTGCATTATTTTCGGTTTGCTCGACGTATTGTCCAGTTGTGTCAAAGCTTATGTCGTTCAGTAGGTACTCTGCTGGATCTTGCTCCCGAAGATCTGGATCCGCCTGCACTACCCGGTTTCTTCTTATCCGTCTTGTAACGTGCGAGATATGCTTGAAGAATTTGCTACTGGATCAGGATGATGTTCCACTGGCTCCCCCTCCTCATCAGCCCGCCAAGTGACACCTCTGCTCCATCAGAACTTCAGCGACCTGGTCAGCCGCCTGTGGACCCAGAGAGACGTTCTCGCTCTGGTAGGCTCATTCGACCCCGTGTCAGATTCTGCGACGGTGTCACTAGGGGGAAGTGATGTAACAGTCCCTATGTTACCATGGAAACAACGTTGTTATAGATACGATGCTATACTTTTCTTTCCACCATTGTAACACCTTTCCAATTTGTGATTTTTCCTATTGTCCTTTCTTTGATTAAAAACAAGTTTACCTAATTGCTTTTAGTACGCGTACTTACTTAATTATTGCGAACTACCCCAATCATTGTTAAGCACCGGAGTCGTGAAAAACCATTAGAATAGACCAAGAAAAGAAAAAAATTTGTTTTTTTCTCCAACTGATTTTGGTTTATTATCTTCGATAATGACCCGTTGGAATCGCCCAAGTAAAACAATTACCACCTAAAAATGTGCTAGTTTACGTTTGAAGATACCTACGTAGATTCCGAAAATCGAATTGAAAAAGTCCATCCGTCTGCGTTGTGCTAAAATTACGAAATTTGGTTTACGGGTTCGGACCAACCCCACAATGATCCTCATAACTTTTCATTACCGTAGGTCAATGGGTTCAAAACGAATTTTGAAAATTTCATATCTCGAAAAATTCAAATGGTATAGTTTTTAGTTCACAATGTGAACTTCACATTAAGATTTGAGTTTATTTTATAGAATTTTTCAAGACCACCTACAGGTTTGTACGATCAACCGTTCGTTCACAATGAGGGCTCAATGTCGAGCAGATCGAAAGTCGTCAACATGATGGTGAATCGTGAGGCCGTTGGTCGGTTCAATGTTCATAGTGGCCCAGCTTATTCGAACAGCACATGGTTTCAGAGATCGAGTTAATTAATCAAAATGATTCAGTGATCTGCACAAGGATGATTATATACAGTTGTGTCAGGAATTTGCAGTTTTTTTTAAAATCATTTTTTCTTTGGTCGATTCCAATGGTTCATTATCGAAGATAATAAACCAAAACACAAGGCCTTTTCTCTGTTCCCAGGCTTAAAAGGTCCGCAGTAGTTGCTGCTCTAGGGTTCTTGTCATATTTATTAGGATTTAATTTAGGCTTGGTAGATTCCAAATAGTGTTCGAAGGTATTTCTTGTGGCGGAAACGAGTTTTCCAAAAGAAAAAAAAGGCTCTCTAGTGCCAGATGTTGGGTCTTAGGGCGATCCGAGAATTGGTCAAGGTCAAGGGGGTTTTGCTGTTAGCATGCATGAACACTAGACTAACTCTCTAACATAATTAGTTGCTCAGTAAGCAACTCATCCCTTCCAAATCGTGCCTAAATCTGTGAAATGCATTTCTCATATTTTCACTGGAAGGAGGAAAGCTCTCAACTAGTGCCCTGGCTTTACTACGAGATGGGGAACATGGCTGGAAGAAGCTCAGTACTACTGTAAGAATTACAAAAAATCTGCAAATTCTTGACGCAACGGTTCTTTATCTTCTTTGTGCAGGTCACCCTTCCGTACAAATCGATAGATTAAACGTTGAATATGATGAGCATTATGTCGGGATTTTAATCAATTCTGTAAACAACATCAAATTGAATTACATTTGATTGTCACTGGAGCACTTACGTTCTCGGAGCACATCAAATTCCTTACGGGTAAATTGAGATCAAGACTCAGAGAACTATATAGCCTGCTCAAGAGTAAACACATCGGTTTAAGCACTAAAAAACTTATGTATATCCAATTAATCAGACCTATGGTTGCCAAATCTGGGGCGCAAGTGCAAAAAGCAACCTAAATTATATTCAGGTTTTTCAAAACCGGGTCCTAAGAATGATAACTGACGCACCTTGGTTCCATGAACTTGTTGAATTTGACTATGTAGCAGTAGCGATGAAAAGACACTTTTTCTCGTGCAACTTTGGGCAAATGGTTGTTTTCTATTTTGGAATGTTTGGAATCTACCTATTGGACCTCCTATATGGTATAGCTCTTGAAACGGTTTTGGCGTGTGACAGCCTGAATATTTTTTTGTTCCACTGAGAACTATTGATCATAATGAGAGCGACTACTTGAGTCCTGATTGTAAGCCGCAGGTGCAGTCTCAGCCTTGGGCCAGTGCTCAGCCTCGCTGTGTAAGTCGCTGACATGTTCTGGATTGTAGGTCTGTGCTAATTGTCTCATCTACATTCTCACATTATGGATTGATGATTTGATCGTTGCTATTTCATGGTGTTGTGCTTTAATTTGCGCTATGTGATTTTCTGCGTTGCCACTCAGAGCTATGACCATACTTGCGTGTACTGATTATGTTATTCACTCATGGATTGTGATTCTCAGCTGCCACTTTGATGGCTATGTTATCACTGCTTGCCCACTGTTCTTGTTGAGTTTTTCATAATTTTATTGAGTCTGCACGACTCCCACTATTGAGATTGAGATTTTATGTGGTATTGCTACTGATTACTGGTCTCTGCTACCAACTGCTGCTGTGTGTAGTTCTGTTACGTGCGACTTTGCTTATCACTAAAAAATTTTCTTGGCCACTGTTGTTGTCAGTATGGCCGAGTGAAGTTTCCTACGGATGCTACTGGGTTTCGTACATCTTTTTCAGGTATGGTGTCCGGGACGTCCACCAGTTTCAGGATGGTCGTTACGGGGAAGAGCCCACAGGTAGCGCCCTGATCGACAGCTCCTCATCCCCACCACCGCCTTTCACCCCCGAGACATGGCCATTCGCTAATCAGCATTACTCGAGTCGACAGTTTTTACGTTTGTGAAAAAGTTGAAGTTTGTTTGTCATAGAAGAGTCTCATAGTGGGAGCTAGGCATTTGTCCTGAACGGTATTTGTGATTGTGCTTTCAAGACATTCATTTTTGAGTTCGTACCTATTCACTAACGTTTCGTATTTCTTGATTAAACTCTGAAAACTAAAAGCGTTGTTTGATCAAATGAAAGATGGCCGACCCTGACAATGCGTATCAACTGGAAGATAATATATATTATCATACGTCTCCGATATGTATATTCTTAGACTTCGCTGAACTTTGTGTGTCCCTTTCGAGCGTTGAACATAGCACCAATACATCCGTGGACGTCGATATCATTACAAGTCGATTCTTTGTTCAGGTCGTCGCAACTTTATATTTCAACATTTGAAGCTTCACTTCAATTTTCATGCGTTCTGTATCAAACTGAATGTTCGCTTCCGGATTGTTGAAGTAACAAATGTTTGTTTCATTTAACATATTTTGAGGGAATAAATACATTCTTAAATGCATAAATATCCGAGCCCTAGTTATCAACAAGTATGCAATCAGTATCTACCTACCTTAATGAGTTGGAGTTCGCTCGAAGTTTATACCTAGTTTTGGAGAACCCCTGTTTCAAGAAATTCTGAAATGAAAGGGCCCTACTCATCCAGGGTCTCTTTCACTAACCCAAAATTATACTATAGGTAGCACACAACAGGCCTATGACAGATGGGAAGTGAGGGCTCAAGGACAAGTTCAGATGGTCTACTTGTTGTTCATTTATATATATATATACAAAATCATTACAAAATACCTTTACAGAACCAATGGCAGAGAGTGTTATGATAACATATACACATAGTATATTAAATTAGGGGCAAATACTTTACATCAATGTACAAAATGGAAAAATAGATGAACTGTAGGAAAAATATGGTGCCTACCATATAAATATAGAGGGGATAATACTAATGACTTCTAGCATTAATCAGACGAGCAGCATCTTCTCTTTCTCTTCTTCGAATTCGTTTGCGTCTTTTGTCAATAGCAGCAAGTTCAGTCTTGTGATTGTTGTAGGTAGTTCTAAGGTCCTGCATTGCTTGAGTTATTTGGACTATCCTCTGACCAACGTCGAGAGTTGAGAGTTTTTCTGGAAACATGAGGATCAGTAACTAGTATGCATAGGATTTGGTAAGGAAAGTAAGAAGCTTGGAACAAGCAGCTTTGTAGATACGTACTGCGTGCCCTCACATTCCGAAGGTCATCCCACCCTACCCTCTCGACCATGATCAATCTGGTTCTATTATACAAATTCCAACAGTCCAAATGTGGGGGAGAGTATCCCCTTCTTTGAGTGGTTGTTATCCCCTAGTTTCCCTCAAGATTGATAATAAAGAAAACTCATTCCCTCTCTGATTGGATTTTCGGTATTTCAATGGTACCTAATATCCATTAAATATACAGCTGAACTACCAAAGACGTAGGCATTCATCACTACAATAAGCAAGTTTCTCACGCCAAACCTCCCTTCCCAAACAATTTTGAAAATATTTAAAGTTTCAATCTATGTCCACACATGTATACAGGGTGTTTCTTAAGTAGTGGACCACCCTTTCTAACTCCGTTATTTTCAGGAAAATGAAAAAAAGCTTCTAAAGTAACCCCCCTTCATTTTTTACAATGAATTCAAATATCTCATTCCTGCACTTTGCGCATACGCAGAAACATGTGCAATTGACACCAACTTCGGTTTTTCAAATGGGTACCCTAATTTTTCATTGCAGATTCAGATTCTACGTAAAATTTCATGAACATTTGACCCCTCAATCGATAAATTTGAATGCGCAGAACCTGTTCTGCGAGCGTGCAAAGTTGCTCAGATGCCAAATTTTGCAAAACATAACGCCTAGTAATCCCCAAGTGTGGCACATGAATATTCATTGTTTTTCGACGCTGATTCACATGGTGCTATCCGTTTTTTGATTTGACTCGATTTGAACGAAATAATGGCCGAAAGTATGAAAAAAACGTGTTTTGAGGCGTGTGTTTGCACATGAATTACATAATTTGCTATTCCCATCCCCTCATTCCGTTACGGGCGCGCTTAATGATGAATGGGTGAGGAGAGCGCAAGCCTGTGTAGAAGACAATGGACGTCAGTTTGAACGGATTATCATACAAAATAACCGAAGCTTTTTTTCATTTTCCTGGAAATAATGGAGTTAGAAAGGGTGGTCCACTACTTAAGAAACACCCTGTATAAACTTCTGTACACCATTAGAATTTGATCAAGAAATGTAGAGGAAAAACGATCATATGTTAAAATTTCAGTAGGTATGACAAAGAATAGTTGTGAATAAACAGTCCCTGGCGTCTGTTTACCCTCCTATGCGATGGTGTTCTCCAGTTTAAACTTGGTAGATTAAAAGGGTCAATTGAGAAGGCCAGGGGCTCATTCAACACTATTGTTTGTCATACTGAAATTCTAACATACGGTACTGAAGAAGTTACATCGCCCTATTGTCACATTGAAATTAGGGAAAGAGCCATTTCTGCCTGGGATTTAATGAGGTATTGAATCTACGAAGTAAGCGACCTCATGATGCAACTAAAGTGTTGTAAAAAACACGAGTGTTTTTTCTATTTGTGAGTTTGTTTAAAACGATTAAACGCATACTTACCAGCAGGTAAAAGAAAATTTTGATGGTATGGGTGAGGCGACCTTGAACGAGAGGTGTCAGCTCTACAACTCCCTCCTGTAGCATCATATCCATCATCACTTTCGCTCCCTGGAACAGATTGATGGAGGGCAATTATTTTGTGGTTTCTTGGCTGTTTCCCATGATTCCCAATATTGCGCAATGTTCGGTCATTTTTTGTGACACTGACCAATTCTGGTTTTGCTATTCATATTTTTGTATGCTGTCATTATCTCCCTGTTAATAGGTGATGGCCAAATCTTCACCTCCACCTTGACATTAGGGGAGTTTTTAACAACGTGAACAGGAGCTATATTTGACCCTGGATCTTCAGGCTCAGTTTGATCGCTATTCAAATATACATGGACGTTATTCATCATCCCAACCCATACCTTGCATCCAGTGGGTTTCAAGACATATTATGGCGATGAAGAGAGTGAAGACTGGCTACCACAGAATGACGAGAATCGATGGGTATGGCATACAGAAACTTCAATAGCTGAGCCAGAAGTGTATTGATAATAGCGGGAATTATGTAGACAAAATTGTTTAAATTGATGAATTATTCGAAACATACAATTTTTGATATTGTCTATTATTTGTGTTGGCAATTACACTCACCTTGGTGTTTCAAATGTCTCGAATATTTCTTTCGGGTACTGGAGTCATCGGTTTTCTTCTTGGACTTTCTTCCTCGTTTGGTAGGAGCTTTAACTTCCACTTTTTTGGTTCGAGAATCTGTTGTGGGCATTTCTAACAAATCAAAGAACAATGAATCAAGTCAAATACACATGTGACAAAAACATAGTAATATTACCAATTATTATGTGGCATTTTGATGAGATCATCTCAGAAATATCAGTTTGATCAATCTAATTCAATGTTGGAACGGTAGAAGAGGCAGTTTCTAGTTCTGAGATACTTTTTGTGCCTTGGGAAAGAAGGTTATTTCGAATATTTGGACATTTCATAATTTTAGGACAGCTATAACTGGGCAAAGTGGCGCAAACGGCGTACAGACTGATTTTCTGAATCGACGTATCTTGAGACAAAAACAAGAAATTATGTTGTTTTTTTTTCCAGCTTAGATTCTTCCACAATAGGTTATTATCTTCTGTACAAATAGCCCATCTGTATGATAAACTAAACATTTATATTTACTCTATTCCCCCCACCCCCCCGCCATAACTTACGCAGATGAACATCCTCCAATTATATCTGATTCTACATTGCTCCAAAAAAGAGGGGGGTTGAAATTTCACTTGTCTTGGTCTATTCCAATGGTTGATTATCAAAGATAATGAAGCGAAAGGAGGAATATAATATATACAATATTACAATATTATTGTCAATAATGTAATATTACAATATTACAATATTATAATATATACAATAATACAATATTATTGTCGTGGTGACTACAGTCTCTGGACAAGTGTTTACTGGTGTTTACAAGTGTTACTGCTGTTGACTGCTTGGGATATGTTGTGTTGTAGTTTGTAAAACTTGGTTGTTGTGTTGTTTGAACATAAGTGAATACACCAGTAACCTATATGCTGGTGAATGCACCAGTAACCTACGAGTATATGCTTCCTTCAACATATAGCTAGAACTTCCTTTATATATGTCACAGCGTGGTGAAATCAAAATTGATGATACAGAATTTTTCAATAAAATTCAATCAAACAGGTTTTCTTTTTAGTGGGCATAATCTACTAAGGACACCGGAATATGTTACTTACTGCCACTATCTTTTTTCAATGATGATGCGTCATTCATACTGACGGTTTCAACCTCAGCTTCCTTCTCAGCTTTCTTTTTCTGAAGAGAAGTATTTGCTTCTGGTACTCTGTAATTATGGCAATATAATAAATTGTAATAGGCACTAACTTATGAATGTTTAACAAATAGGGAAAAAATTACCCGAATGTATAACTTTGATAAGCACCCAAATCAGCCAAAACCTCTCATCTATATAACTAAATTTAGAGACGATTTTCGTGTTCCTTGGGTATTTTCGAAAAATTTCACTACAGTTATTCGTTTTGCGTGAAATGAGAGTCGAACCATGGCGATTTTGAATTTGGTCTCTGTCTGTTTGTTTGTCTGTCTGTCCTTCAATCACGCAAAAACGGCTCAATGGATTGAACCCTTCCCCGCATTTAAATGTTCCGTGATCGGGGACGGACATAGGGGGGTTCACTTCCGGATACGATGCATAGGGGAGGGGGTTTATGGGGAATCCGAAATATAAAAATTTTAAATTCTCGATACTGGTTCAATGGATCGAACTTTTCTCCCGTATTTAAATGTTTCTGTGCCCAGGGAAGAACATAGGGGGGTTCATTTCCGGATCCGATGCATAGGGGTGGGGGTTTATAGGGAAGCCGAAATATAAAAATCTTAAATTCTTCCTTCCCGTGGGACAGATGAATATTATTTTTGGTATTTAAGATTATAAGGGTTTGTAAAGGGACATGTAAGTGGTATAATCCGTAAAGCAACAGGTAAGAGTGGCAGATGGATCCACCCGGAGTTCTGCCCGTCTGGGACAGGTAACAGAGGTAGATGGACACACCCCGAGTTCTGCCCGTCAGCTAGTACCTCCAAATATTTCCAGCTTCGACTCCCCAGAAGCCGCCAATACCTCTTGAGTTTGATTAAGAGATTTTCCCATACCCTCTCCAACAATCAAAGCCAGAAATTACTACTGTTTCAGGGGATGAATTATACTGAATCACCAAAACGCTAAAAACGCTAATACCTAAATGCGCCCCAATAAACGGAAATGTTGAGGGAAGGTGTGCAACAATACTCTTATTTCGTTATTGCCGGATTGCCAGGCATTCATATGCAATACCCTAATTTCACTAACTCTATTTCTTTATGATGAGAAAAATTTCAAAATATGCTACGAAACATGGAAAAGATGAAACAAAAGAGGAAACCTGGAAATGAGCAACATACGTTTTAGGGAAATCCAGGAATAATACCTGGAGATAAGCAAAATGAAATGGCACATTGCGGGTGTACCACTACCATTATTGTTATGTACAAAGGATTTTTTCGGTGATTGTTACAAAATCGAGGATGTGACTTTTGAGAAGCTAAGTTGGAAGGGAAAACACTGAACTAGTCAAATGACAACTAGTGTATTACAAGAACATGTAAAAAGCAAAAACTGTAGACACTGACAAGCAAGTTTCATAAAAGACTGTTAGTAACGTTGGAGTTACAAGAAAACAGTTAGTTGGTTGATTGGGGTGATGATATCACAGCGTACGTTGCATCTTGTGTTTGTCAAGTAGCATAGCTATGAAGTTTCAACATGTCGGGTGAGTTGACATAAGGAAATGGATTGAATCCACTGGCAGATTGGGGATTCGTGTGGTCGGAATAGTTGCTGAATTCCAAGTCGCGTCAGTAGCACGGTTCTACTTTTTGTTCTTAGATATTCCTGGCTAGTGGTAGTAGGAATCGAAAGTCCTTGAAAGAACAGAGGGATATTCTGGAACCACAGACGGTGGGGGAAGGTCACAGAAATTGTCTCTTGTGGGTTTATTTTCTGGTGCCACTTTAGACACCATGGTACCTTATGATGCCGTTGCTAAAATGGCTTGTACTGATGAAGTTTCTTTTGGACATTAACCACAAGATAAAAGTTTCTGGGAAGGTGGGGTTGATCAGCAACCCATTGTGACATACCCAGTCAAAGGCCTGCTCCGTATCGTTAGTAAACATTTCTAGCCCCCTTGGCGAAAAATAGAACACATTGGATACACAAACATAATTTACATGCTGGTAGACAGGCTCTGACTCGCCAGGCATATCACTATATGTGTTGATGTATGAAATTCATGAATCATTTGAGAGTTTGAAGTAGACATGATCATGCTGAAAAGACTTATCATAACAATTTGATAATAAATAAAGTTGGCCATAGGAGTTAATTACCGAGGAGAGGGTGGAGAAGAAGTGTCACTCTCATGTGTTGTTGGAGGTGAGTGTTCAACTGCAACAATTTGCACAAGCTGCTGTGGGGCATCTTGATCATTCACTCTGACCAATGGTACCATATCAGATTCAGTTTTGAATATATCTTCTCCAGAACCATGGCGTTTTTCTTCAATCTTCAAGAAATTAGATCATGTTTGATTGTCAAGCAATTGAACAGTGAGCAATGAACATGGTGAAAATATCAATATTACACTTGAATATTTACCTGATTGAGGACTTCCATGTGCGATGGAGGACTACCAGGAATGGTTTCTTCACATATGAGGGATTCAATATTATTTTCATCTTCCTCGACATCTGGGGTTTCACTGTTGTTCAATACGACCATAATTCCACCATCATCATTGTCTTTCAAAGAGTCAACTACTTCCAGTTTATCATCTTGAGTGCAGGTATCCAGCTCACAATTTTCTTTTGGGACATCCTTAACAGAGAATAGTACAAACTACATTGTGCATAGAAAATCATAACATGAGCATTCAAAATGTAATATGTCAATAAATCAATTCAACTGGACAGATCATCAAAATTCTATAATGAATTCAAGCGAATTTCCACAACTTTATTTAGAATAACACAATCTAGATGATGATCGGAATACATCATTAAAATTGAAATATAATGATGGCTTACATCTTCCTGCTCAACTGGATCCTCAATTATATCTTTCTCAGTTTCATCAACTAGATATGGTGGACTCTCATCTGTCCCCGAGTTTCCATCCTCTTTATTAGTATCTTCTTCCTGGGAGGGTAAGTTTTTCAGATCTTGATTTTCAGAACCACTTTCATTTTCATCCAACTTAACGGGTTCAACCTCAGTCCTAGGTAGAGGACCCTCCTCGTTTGGAATTGTTCCTCCATCCGAAGAATCATCTGAGGTTTCTAAATTCATATCAGTCTGGATAGCATCTCCTATGATATCATCTTCTATTTCCTCATCATTATTGTCTTTGGGGAACAACTCTTTGCTTTCAGGTGATGGTTGCTGAGGGGATTTTTTGGGGCCATTGACTTCGGTGGCAGAATTACTGTATTCAGGGGCAAGACTTTCACTGTCTTTATCAAAACTAGTATTGCTACAGTTATCACTGTCTCGCTCTGATATCACAAGGCGATCTTCACTATCATCGTCAAAATTATCATCATCTTCATAATTTTCTAGGTGTTCTAACATATCAATGTTTCGTGCATCAAGAGCAGCTGCTCTCAGAGGAGATGCGCATATCTTATCAAATGCTTCTTCACAAGTTTGGATAGTTGGAGTACTTTCTGGAGAAGTGTCATCTTTGAGAAGGTCAGCAGGAGGTTCAAATGCGGCTGATTTCACAGTATCCACAGCAACAGGAGACAAAACTCTTTTGATCTTGGGAGAAGGTGGTTTATCATCCACTGAGAGAGACATTCCTCGCTTCCCACTTTTTATCTTGTCTTCTGAGCTTTTACGAGCCTCAAACTCGAATGGCTCGGGTTCCTTGAACTCATAAACATCTTCAGTATCAGTGTCATTGAATGATATAGTCACAGATGTTTCTTTAGCATCCTTAGACTCTTCCAAATCCGCATTACAAACAGATTCGATAACTGTTTTCAGCTCCATCTTCATGTCTTCTACATGAGTCTCATCTGTGGCACTTTCTTCGCCCCTATCTGTATGTTCACTATCACTTCTACATTTACTATCATCGTCATAATATTCTTCCTCTTCGTCTTCTTCTTCTTCATCATCTTTGTAGGAAGGCAAGCCAAAATCGCCAGCTGGTGCGTTGTTTGAAGTACTACAATTATTTTTTCCAAGTTCCTGTAATTGGGATCCTCCCTTATCAGAGGAATCCTTTGTGAACCCTTCAAAATCTTCATCATCTTCTTTTCTATCATCCTCCAGTAACATGTTATCATCTTCCTCCATTTCGTCTTCTGATTTCACTTCCACCTTAGTACTAACTGTTTCATCAACATTGTCACATTTTTCTGCAGGGAGAACAGAGCCAACAGCTTCTGACTTCATTTCAACATCATCATCATCTTTCTCTTCTTTTACAGAAATTCCAACAACGGTTAAAATCTCATCCCTTAACGAAGGTTCAAGATTCTTATTCTTTGATTGGAGAGATGCGTCAGATTCCATGTTATCAGAATGGACTAGGTTCATGATTTTACAATCTTCCAGTTCTGATCCACCATCACTTTCGAAGTCTTGAGTGGTTTCATCATCTGCAAAACATTGACAGTTCATTAGGACTCAAATATTGTATAGATACAATAATTTAATTATTCAATAAATTAGTGTATGGGAGTCATCATGTTTATCATCATGAACTAGGTGTCAGTCCCGTCGCTGACGGGCAGAACTTGGGGTTGATCCATCTGCCACTCTTACCTGTTGCTTTACGGATTATACCACTTACATGTCCCTTTACAAACCCTTATAATCTTAAATACCCAAAATAATATTCATCTGTTTCACGGGAAGGAAGAATTTAAGATTTTTATATTTTGGCTTCCCTATAAACCCCCTCCCCGATGCATTTGATTCGGATGTGAACCCTCCTATGTCCTTCCCCAATAACAGAAACATTTAAATACAGGAGAAGGGTTCGATCGGATCCGGAAGTGAACCCCCCTATGTCCTTCCCTGGTCACAATAACATTTAAATACGGGAGAAAAGTTCGATCCATTGGGCCGTTTTTGGGAATTTTAATTTTTTTTTATTTCGGCTTCCCTACATACCCCCACCCCTATGCATTTGATTCGGGTGTGAACCCTCCTATGTCCTTCCCCAATAACAGAAACATTTAAATACAGGAGAAGGGTTCGATCCATTGTGCCGTTTTTGCGTGATTAAGGACAGACAAACAGACACCAAATTCAAAATCGGCATGGTTCGACTCCATTTCACGCGAAACGAATAACAGTTATTCGTAGTTACTGTAGTGAAATTTTTCGAAAATACTCAAGGAACACGAAAATCGTCTTTAAATTTAGTAACTAAATATAACTGTTATATTATCATTATACATGTATGTGTGTACTTGCACAGTGCCTGTGTAAGTTCCTTGTACACCCAACTATTTACGGAGAGCAATTGTATTATCCAGTGGAAATCTTTCACTACGGCACTATGCACCCACAATACGGTGCAATAGCAAAAAAAGTTAAAAAAGTTTAAAAAAAAGTAAAATTTTATTATTATTTTTGTCTTCAAGTACTGTACCTCTTTTTGACTGAGCAGCTCTAGTTGCCGGCCGTTTATGTGCACTCTTACTTCTACTGGAGGATGATGCAATAGAAGACGGAGTGGTACTTCGACCAACTGATCCCTGCCTGTTGGTTTGGTGATCTTTGGTGGATGGTACAGAACTCCCGCAAGGTACATCTTTATTACTGCAAGCTTTGTAGTCCCCTTTCGAATTTTCATTCTTAGTGGCTTTCTTTTCTTTTTTGGCAGACTTAGGGTTAGACACCTAGGAGAGAGATAAGCCAGATTAATCATGCAAAGTAACTGAGTTTACTTATAACTAGTCTGTGACCTTTTGGACACAATACACTAAGGAAAATTACTATGAAAAGAAATCAGGTGTCATTACGCGCAGAAAGAATGCTCGCAATGTGCGACTACTATTGAAGTGTTTATGAGGTAACAGTTTTTCTTTCATACGTTTCTTCATTTCTAGATTTATGTCTCTACCTTCAACTTGAACTTTTGATAGAGTAAATGGTAAAGTCAGCGATTTTGTTCATCTCTTAGCTGGATAAAATGAAGTATGACAATCAGTTCAAATTGTGTATTATGTAAGAACATCAACCAAACCTGTGCTTGCTTCTTTGAAGCCTTCCCAGCAACCCAAGAGAGATTGTCAGCAATGCGATTAGCTCTTATCCACTCGTCATAACGGGTGTTCCAACCTGTATAATGTACGAAATAAAGTGTCTCTCCATTCTCTTCCTTGGTACTCAAAACCTGAAACACGAGTTACGTAGTATAGTTTAAAGAAAGGAAGATGGTGTAAACATACGATTTCCGGGGGAAGATATAATTCGGCTTCCAGGGGTATCACTATATCGTAAAAATAGAATGAGATGGGCACATCTCAAAATTGCTACTTCTGGGAAATCGACTTAGAAGTTTACAGTTTTTTTCTTCAAAATCCTCCCCCTGGCTCTAATAATTGAATTAGGTTTTTTATTTTTTTTAAAGTGGTTATATGGCTTTAGTTGATAACCATAGCGCCTGATACGGGCATTACAAAGAAGTGCGATTTTTGAGATGTGCCCCTTTCATTCTATGTGTGCGGTATGTAGAAGTTCAAATTGGAACATGGAACTGCGTATGTAAATAGCTTATAAAAAAAAGTGATAATGAGAAAGAACAAATATACAATGAGAGTTCCCTTGGTGGCTATCCCAGAGCTTGATTATTGATTCACAACTGCCAAGTTTTGTTAGGTGTTGATAAGGGCACTTATGAGGCACTTCCTTGGCTTTGACCCAACTGATTTTTCAAAAACCCACCTGAAGATTTTCTACGACTGCTTACAGCGAACTATAAAATTGATGCAGTGGGATGGCATCAATAATTATTAGAAACTTTATACAAATTATAATCTGAGTGAAATAGATATAACTGACTCTGTGGCAGGCTGTGATACCAAACACGTATTTTTGTTAATGGTAGTGCTATTACAAACACAAGTAATGTAAGTTGTAAGTAGGTAGTCATGATTAAAATTGTTGAATATCTAAAGAGAGAAAAATATGGGTTGGCCTTTTCAAAACGCTATAGCAAAAACTTTATATACAAATTTGAATCATGGATTGGAACTTTTATATTATTTCCCCATTGGATATTCTATAATTGAATTTTCTTAAGTTAGCAAGGGAAAGTTTTACTTGACGTTTCAAAACTTAATTAGCACGAATGCGTTAACAAAAACGACATACCTTGGCTTCATATGATGTAATTTTTGCTTCTCTAGTGGGTCCGTAGTATACTTTCAATTTATCACCCAATGATATAGTTTTGTAAGTAGGAAGCACATCATAGGTTCTAGAAAACAGAGAATTTCATTAAATACATAGGATGGACACATGTAATGACTGATTGATTCACGGTTGATGATACGATTTTAGGAAAAACAGAGGTTTCTCCACCAGATTTTCCTCTCATTATTATCGTCATGGTTATCTACAATTTATTCCTGGATCGTCTACAGGGTGGTTCTTAATGAACGTCCTACCCAAGGGCTTCAATCCATTGTAAAGGGCTTGCCTCTGCCCCATGTTGGTAAAGCAATGGAAAACCAAGTATGATGATGTCAATATTCATCCAAGCTGAGAATGGGGGAACTAGTGAACTGTAAGCGTAATTTTCCACAGATTTTTGGATAATCTATTGAGTTCAGAGTTGAGAGAGTATTTGAATAATCAAGAACAGTGTCAAATAAAAACGGATTTTCGAGGTTGGTAAAATAAAAATGGCATTAAAATAACCGAAATATTCGTTGGTGGCCAATAGTGAGTAATCTAATACCATAGGGCTCTGCTACAATTTACTAATGGATGATTGGAATCTGGACAGTTTTACAGGTCTGCTTTCTGAGAGACTTTGGTCAATCTGAGAGACAATCTTGAAAAATATCCTAATAATTATATTATCGATGACAGGCAAAAAACTGTGTGGAACCGTCTCCAAGCGCTCAATCTCCATTGAATACTCAATCAACGGAAATGTGATAGTTATCGGTTTTATTTCACAGTGATGCACTTTAAATGTATGTACTTATTTCTCCATATTTGAGCATAAAGTTCAAGGGCGAAATATGAAATCAGTACCAAATTCATCCAAGTTCCCTTGTGGTTTACCCTTGCCTATTCAGAGAATATGACAAGTAGTTGTGCCCACTTTTCATGGTAAGCATCATTAGCAGCTGTTTGAGACCAAACCTTTACAATCGTAATTTCATTTCACAACCCATAAATATTCACTCATAAATTATACCTTCCACATCATAAATAGAATGAATCATGTAAACTGCATAATATTAACATATTATGTGCATTAAGAGAGAGACATACTCTAGCGCAATTTCAGATTTTTCTTTTCTCTTTCTCCCTTTCCTCTTCTCATCTGAAACAGCAGATACTGCTATTGCTTCATCTTTCCTGTTTATTTTGGTTGCTACTGCAACTTCATCTTTGGCTTTTGATTTTGAAGGATGACTCTGAAAAACATGTCAAACATTCAGATACGTTGTAATGAGCCTTGAGAGAAAAGGTTTTAGTCAACAGCTTGGTCCAATAGCTGAATTTGAAGTAACCTATAAATTAGAGGTTATAAACAAAAAATTAATTTGGAGTGACTACCTACTTGACCAAGGACACTTGCCAAAAACTGTAGACAACCGTTGATAAAATTCAAGAACACTTCAAATGTAGCTGTTGGAAGCCATTCGGGCAGTGACCTCTTCAAATAGGTACATAGATATAAAAAATGGTATAAGCTCGAAATTGATACAGAATGTTCCAAAACGAATTTGTAAAAGAAAAATATGAAAAAATTATCTGGAGCAGATACAATAGCTCTTCAAAACTTTCATGTTAGGGTCATGTGACTACTATGGATTTTCCAGTGGAGATTTACCATGGATTTATCAACGGTTTTTGGACAGCATTTCATGGCTATACCGCTAAACCAAATTCAACGTTTAGCACATTAATTAAATTCTGAATACTGAATATTCTTCAATATTCAATCAAGCTTGAATGTCTTGTTAGCATGCACCTATATGAGCGGAGCTCCAGAAAAAAACCCACCGAGGCTACTCTCATTTGGGACTAAATACAAATTATTGAACGATTATTTAGTAATTCTTTCTCATCCTATGTATTTTGTTGTAGGTTGGGTTGTTGGTTTAGAGTGGCTCCAATAACCTACCAAATGGAATGAAAATCATACTAAACCAGACCAATTTTCAGCACATTAAATTAAAAAACTATAAACTCTTTACAAACCTTTTCAACGACTTCTGTGACCACAGCTGTAGAAGTTTTACTTCTGCCTTTGATTGATTCACCCACAGTTCTTAACCTTTCCTTAATTACTCGTTTTTGGCGTGTATTGGCAAGGCAATCAACTTTGCCTCCCTTGACCATGGGTATGTCCTTCTTTGGTTTTTCTTTGGTAGCAATTCTCTTCTTTTTCTCCTTAGCGACAGCAATTATTGCATCAGCAGCCCCTTCATTATGATCATTTTCTGGTTGTTCCTTAACTTCTTGTTTCACAATGATTGGTTCAGGTTCAACAGGTTTTTGTTTCGGATTACGCAATTTTAATCCTGTTTCAACTTTGATTTCCTTAACAGGATTTTTGATGTCACAAGCAGGTTTAACTTGACCAGGAGGTGAAACATGCGGTACAGATTTTTTATTATTAGATTTGTCTTTTGACACCGGAGTAACTTGGGGTTTAGTTAGAGTGACTTCTTTTACTCCAACAGATAGTCCTGGCTTTGCTGTAGGTTCCTTAGGAGGTGGAGTTTCAATACCAGTTATTGGGGTTTTTTCCACCTGTCAAACAAAATAATGATAAATTAGGTATTTGATCAATCCTAGAAGTTAATATTGGGGAATTTGCGTCAATTGTCGATTCCGAATATCATCCTCCTGTTGTGTGGTAAGGCCATACAGTAACCTGTATTGCCAGCGATATTAATTTTTAAAACAAATTTACTTGAGGAGAAAACTTCAAAAACATCAAGCGCAGATTGAATGAAGCCTGGATAAAATCCCCGGTTGGGGCGCTGACATTGCTGGGTTCCAGAGAGGCGGAGGGTGGAGGGGAGTGGTGGGCCAAGTGGGCGTCACTGCATGACTTCAAACAGTCTTCTCGCTCCCGCAGTCTTTTTCAAACGTGGCCAGCTTCTCTAAGTTCCCTACTTTTTTGGAAGACTATTCAGGCTGCTGACCATCATTTTCTTCTACCTTGTAGGTACTTTCGAAAAAATAAAGAATAAATTTGAAAAAATTGACGCAAATTCCCCATTGTACTAATATGAAATTAAGTCATGGGAGTGTTAAAGAGTAAAAAATTTGCCTTTTCATTCTTGATTGTTGGTGAAGAGGTGGAACGATCTTTAATGACATTGCTTCGACCAATTCTGCTGCGACTTCTACTAAGCCGAGGTTGTATCTGCATTGAACAACCAGGTCGTTTCGGCCATTCTTCGAAACTTAGTAGATACCTGAAAAAATGTATACATATAGCAATTATCGTTTTAAATAAAAAATGAAATAACAAAGATTGCATGAATTTTGGTTCATTATCTTCGATAAGGAACCCTTGGAATCGCGTAAGAAAAAAAAATTAACCCCCCCTAAAAATTTGTTGGTTTACATTTCAAGATACAGAAAATTCAGAAAATCCAATTAAAAGGAAATTGTTTTCTTTGGTCGATTCCAATGGTTTATTATTGAAGATAACCTTTCTGTCAAGAATTTGCAGAGTTTGTAAATAAAGGCTTCGTCTACGAAATTTTGAGCAACAAAATTTGTAATCTTTGAGAAACATGAGAATACTGAAGGTCGTCATTCATATTTCAGTTTCACTAAACTTCGCGCATTCAAATACGCAGAAAATGATCATTCTGGCCTCAGAAAACAACCGATTATTTGAATGAATTGACGCGATTTGAATATACGAGGGACGTTCGGAAAGTAAGGTCACAAGGAGCTTGGAGCGCAAGGGAAATTTGTTTTACACATGTGGCACCCCTGCACGTTAGGCAGGGTCCGTCCCAAGGAAGAGAATGAGTGGTGAATCAGGACAGTAGCTTGACTGATGGCGTCTGGATCGTGTTTTGAAATGGATCCCCCTATTCACACTCCCGTCAAGTGCGAAGTGAGGGGTCTAATCCGCTACCTCTTCATCTTTAAAAAAAAATGAAACCTGCGGATGTTTATCGTGAAGTTTTCGCTGCCTATGGCAATGTCATGTCGCGTGAAAAAGTGGCGAAATGGTGCAGAAATTTCCGAGAAGGCCGAACAAAAGGTGTTTGTCTTTTGCACGACAACGCTCGACCGCACACAGCCCGCAAACAAAACCGTTTACCTATTGAATTCTTTTGGTTAGGATGTTTTGAATCATCCACCCCACACTCCGGACCTGGCACCATCAGATTCTTCCTTTTCGCTCTTCTGAAGGAACATCTCAGTGGAAAACGATTTTCGTCCAATAATGAAGTGAAGGACGCGGTCTAGGAATGGGCGAGGACGATGTGGCGAGAGGAGTTCAACAAGGGCATTGAAAAACTGATCCCAAGGCTCACTAAGTGTAAAGAACTGAATGGTGACTATGTGGAAAAATGTAAATTTCATTTACATTCTCATTCCTCGATTTTTCACAGTTGTTGTAACCTTACTTTCCGAACATCCCTCGTATATGACAATCCTAGATACTGGTGCATGGTATTCTACATAGGATAACCGCCATAAGGACGGCTAACATCACTTTAATATGTTTTTAGTCAGGAACTGGTTTCAAGTTAGATCCCAAAATTTTAATATTATAATATAATATTAACACAATATTATTGTATACATAGGTCAAATTTGCTTACTTTTTATAACTTTGTTTCACCATTCCAACAATGACAGGATTGTGTCCAAAACCAAGTTTTACAGAAACATTTTTCCAATTGTTTTGATTAGTAACTCTGTTGAATCCTCCAAGGTTGTGGACCACCTACATTAAAATCATACTTGAGGAATCAACAATAATAAGGATAATATGAAATAGAATAGCAGCATTTAGATTGTAGAACAGACTGCCTTCCTTCACACCAATATACAGGAACATCACAACAAGATGAAAGATAAAAGCCTATTCTTATCACAAATGAAAACATGAGGAAAAAATGGTCCTTTTGGGCAGCTAAATCACCCTTATGGTACATATACAACAAACCTCGAGCCAGCCTACACAAATTAGATATACAAAGTTTGTAGAAGGAACGATTCCCCCTCTTTGTTTATACACTTTGTTTCTTCAATGCTCTGTCATTAAATGAGGAAAACAGTGTATGAACAAAGAGGGAGAATCGTTCCTTCTTGCTCCATGGGTTAATTTTGTCATATAGAAGGTACGAAAATAAAAATGAAGACGGGCTGTAGGCGCACCTGCGGGGAGGTTTTAGCCAATTCAAGCTTTTGAACATATGTGATGGAGATAATTTCTATAATAAAAAACGATTTGACAGTATTTTTGAAGGGCCATCCGTTCTCCTTTCAAGAGAACTGCACAAATTAGCTACACTACATTTTTTAATCCTTGGCTCGAGATTCATGCGATTGACTTAATTTTGGACAGCAAATCAAATACTATGGTTCCTGCAATTGAAATAACAATTACCTATAAGGGACGTGACCGAATTCCACACTCTTGTAGACACTAGAGTGAAATTCTGCAACCCACTAGCACAGAATATGTAAGCCAATTTGCGAGTACGACTCAGTACCCCCAGATTTGAAACCAGTCTGAACAGATTCAATTTTGTAGATTGCTAAATGATTTAGAATTAGGCAATATACGTTCAAGGCAGCTTCTCTGTGAGATGTGGGCCCTACCCCAAGGCCGTCTGCACACGCGAACTGGTCGACTATAACTTAAATAGAATCATGCAATGGTATCATGCAATTTGTTCGTTACCTACCTGCCACTACTTTTTTGAGAGTTCGAATTCATTCATAAAAAATAATAATTAATTTTGATGATTACCTACGCAGTCAAGTGTTCAATTATGAAGAGAGGCTGATCAAATACCTATAGGTTCTGGTGTAAGCGTATTTCAAAACGTATCTTATACAGAATCAGATTTCCTACAACTTTGGTCCTACGAAATTTAGCATTTGGAGCAGTCATTCTTGGCCTAGTGGCGTAAGAAGTTGAGGTTTGTCAACGTTTTAACGAAGTTGGTCAAAGTTGTCTATTTTCGACGGGCGATTGCGGCTGAACGTCAATTTCAATGTTTGAAAGCCATCCGACGCGGAATTTAATGCTCTTGAAATAAGAGACATTTTCCGTACTGTGCGTAATTGTCGAGTTATACGCCAAAAACCGAAAATTTCGCGGTTTTAAACTTTGGCCAGTGCCTTTCAAAAGATTCAAGTAGCTAGGTCTAAAGGGGGCCGAGTTATATCACTTCAAAAACCTGGTTCTTCACCTTTACCCTGTTCTTCTTCTTATTCAGTTAGGCAAGGCTACAGCCTCTCCTTTATTCTTGCTTTATTTATTAATTTAGAACTTTAATGATAAATAATTCATACATTTATTAATGTATGATTAATTTATAATTTTATTAATTTGCTTAATTTATTCTTGCATATCGCCTCTACAGGTCTTTTCAACTTCAACAACAATAAGATGTGATATCCCCCAAAAAACACTCTGTGTAAAAATCGCCCCACCTCGCAAATATTATTCTATAGCAGCTATAGGTATGATATCCACTTTCCCGGCCCGCCTTTTTCCGTTTAACTAAAGAGATGTCCTAACCACTACACAAGCATGGTACCAGTTTCGAAATCTCCCCTTGGCGCCATGGCTTGACTTTTTATTACTAAACATCTAAGAGATATATGTGTAGTAATAAAAACGTCTCTCTGTGATGTTAAGGGGAGATTTCGAAACGGGTACGGTGCTTGTGAAAAAGGTGGGCGGGGAATGTGGATATCATAAATTTTTCCGGCTGCTATAGAATGATATTTTCCACGGTGTGGTTGGGGGGGGGGGGGGGGGAACATGATCTGATGAGAAATTTGAAGTCTACTGTTCAACTTACCTTATAAAGTCTGAATAAATCAACATCTTTACTGCCAATTACAGGCTCTTCATTTATAGGCGTTCCATTTTCATCCATAAACTTGTACAGCTGTGCTACAAAATGATCTTTCTTCTCACGTGGTTCGTCGTCAGAACTCTTTAATAAAAGATCAAATTTACTATCATTAATTATATAAAGGCTAAATCTAACGTTGTTAGTTGCAAAAACTGCCACTACGTGGCAGCACCAAAATGAAGAAAATTTCTTTGACACCTCACAGGAGAACGAATCAAGATATTTTGAATCTGAAAACGAATTTGATAAGATATCAACCCAAGGTGCGGGGGGGGGGGAGTGTGCGCGGGTGAGGGGGCAATTTGTTGGGAGGCCCTACCGCTCGGACCCCTCGGGGGTAATTTTGAATAGCTGCTATAATTTTATCCTCAAGTACCTATTTACAGTTTTAAATTTCATTTGAGTGTTGTGTAATACATTTATTTCATAAATTCTTTCCGTCCAGTTAGTAGTGCGCTCATGTCAACCTTTCTCTCTCCCCCTCCCTACCTCAACACCATAATTCCTTAGTATTAGAATTGCAGTCTGAGAATTTTCAAAACAGATAAGAAGAAATTTGAATACACCATTTGAAAGCTCATAGAAAGACGAAGTTTTTAAAAGAACAAGAATAATGTAGGTCAACATTTGAAATCTGAGAGCAATTTGAATTATTCCAAAAAATCAAATTTAGCAAAATTTTAAATTGTGGGCGGTTATAAAAGCATTATAAAAGCAACTACAAATTATCGATCGAACTTGAAAAGAGATGTTTCTTAAAGGAAATGTAATGAGCTTTCCAGTGGTTTTTTTCAGTTTTTTAGAAACTCAAATGTTTCTGGAGATATGATAATTGTACTGCGACAATTCACAAGAAACACGCGTTTCACTGAGAAAAACACAAAATTTGAAATAAGGTCACTATGGTTGAGAATCGGACATGGGTTCATATGGGCTTTTTTTGTTGGGTTTGAGGTCTAGAAACACCTCCCCAATTTTCTCACATCTTTCACCAAACACCCTGTATACATATTATATTATAATTTTTGGCGTCTTCTGGCAGTGGATATAAAAACGATTTTGAAACGATTCTGAAACGGATTTTGGTATAAAATGTTTTCGGAAATTCGGGCTTTAAAAATTGTGAACCGAGAACAATAGCTACACTTTCTTTGATAATTCGCTAAAACACATACACATCTGAAAACCATACATACATACCTAAATACTGACCACACATATCTAAAAATTCAGCAAAATCACACAAAATTGTTTAGTTACAACAACCAAAATTGAATTCTCACTGAAGCAGCAAGCAGAATATTGGGAATTTACAACGAAGTGTTGAGGTTTCAATTTTTTATTGTATTTTTAAAAAATTGCAGTATGGGGCAACTAGTCTATTATTATTAGGTCGGTGTATCTTAATCCCTACAACCAAGTAGCATTTAGAACTTATGTCGTCATCACCCCACTTTCTCAATTTTCCTCATATTGATAATTTCAATGAACAGACTTCGTTTCCATGTTTCCCCAGTATCATAAGTTCGATTAATGATTGAAAAACCACATGAATATAGTCTACAGTACCTCATTTTCATCACCAGGATCACTATCTGACCCTGGATCTGTAACTCCATACAGCAACAGGTCTCTATCCCAGTGTAAAGGAAGTTCGTCTCGATCAATGAACTGCAATGCCTTTTCAACCGCTGAAAACATTCAAGATGCAAAGAAAAATATTAGATACTATTTTAACAGTGTTTTGCCTGCTGAATAAGAGTTACTTCTAAATTCGCTCGTTACACAACACCACTGAATCATTGTTCAATTTATTCCTACCAGAAGCAACCAGAAGTGTAGGACATTGATCAACTTTCCACAACTAGCCAAAAAAACGTTAGTTCACCATCCAAAGTGTGAATCGTAATATCATAGATCAAAATTATTGAAATACAAACGTCATCATCAGCATAGAACTTCAACACATAGGTAGGTACATTTCCTGGAATAACTAGTCTCGAGTTTTTTACATGAAAATCTCTTTGCTCTGGCCTTTCTGTAACGATTTTGTGACATCCTACTTTTACATGATTTTCACGTACAACCAATCCGTAACTAAGTAATTGTAACTCCGTCCGTGTGCATACCACGGTAATCGTTCACTGTTCGTTGGAATCCTCAGATTTTATAGAATCTGGTTTCATGTCAACCAGACGCACGAACCTTCAGTGGCAGATGAGCTGTACACAGGCGCGGAATGGGGGGGGGGGGAATAAAATTTCACGGTAAAATAGAAGGAAAGGGAAAGGAGCAGGAAAAGAAAGGACGGAGGGTAAATAAAAATAAAACAGTAACAGAGGTAGAAGGAATATTAGGCAAGAAAAATAGCAAGAAAAAGGTGGGATAGCAAAGATATCCTGAAAAAACTGGAGATTTCCTGCGAAATTATTGCACTAGTTTTAGTTGTTGGCCAAAACAGTAGTTATGCAACCTCTTGACGAAAAACATCATTTGTTTCATTTTTAAAGTAGGTATTGAAGTTCCCTACAATTTCAGTGCTAGTAAAACTCCGTATACCTGGTGAAACCCAAGATAGAGCTCTGCAAAACAGCCAATTTTTTCCCAAAAGTGCAAATTTAATGTTAAGGTCATTTTTCTAGTTTCGTACCGTCAAAACTATTAGTCCTACAAAAAGGTCATGGGAGAATAATTTGAAGAAAATTTAATACACTTCAATTCGTAAAGCAAGAATGGTGCTTCTAGAACGAAAGGTTTTCTCAGAGAAGATGGAGTATTCACTGGCATGAAAAATTCTTTTATTCTACATTGCTCACGTACGAAATTGATGAGTTGAGCAAACGTAGGTACATCTGTGCTTGAGGTCAGAGATCTTTCGAATAGGATTCTGAGTGAAGGAGGAAGAGCTCGCAGGGCACATTGAAATACAAGGAAATCAGAATGCGAATTCAAATTCAAATTCTGATACGCTCGATAATTTGTATCAAACACGGCGAGAAAAGATCTGAGGTCAGAAACTGATTCTCGAGACATCGTTTTAAATTCCAACATGTTATCTACATGATGCGCGGCAAGAACTTTGCCGTGTTTGAGTATGTGCCTTTATGAACGACAGAATTGTAAAGCGCCCACCAGTTCTGAAAGGTTTGAAGATCGCCGTCCCAAACTTGTATGTCAATGCGAGGTAATCTAACATCCGAGACTGCATGCGATTTATTTTCAATTCTATGACGAATATTTCCTTCAAGGGCTCTAATTTCGTAATGAATTGTGTCAAATGCAGATATAACTGGAGAGACTTCTTGTTGATGTTCAACAGGTGATATAACATTGAGCCCTGTGAGCGCATCGCAATAGCCGTAAAAACGATCGCGAATGTCGCTTATTTCGTTGCATCGCGACAGAAACACCGAAATAGAACCCGCTCCAACTGATTTGGAAGCATCAAATGCAGCTTGTAGTTGAGCAAATGCATTTTCGCGCAACTTAATATAATATTCCTGCTTTGCCATATGTGCAGCAACCTCCGATTCCTCTTTGTGGGCGACAGAAGGTGAAGAGAAGGCCATGTTTAGAAATTGGAGCGTTGAAGAGTACGGAGTTTATTATAGAAGAATGATTAGAAACTGTAACCAGTTTCAACTTGCTACAGCGTAATATGAAACCTTGAACCAAGTAACCACCTGTCCCAAATCCAGAATCGACCGATTTCCTACAGAGAACCACCTGCACGATCTCTACAGATCAATGAATACAGAAAATTATCATTTATAATGGAAGTAAAGATGTTAATTGATAGTTTAAAAGTGAGATACAGTTTATACTTGAGAAAGAACTTGAGAAAAAAAACGTTGGGAAAAACTTTCAACCGCTCTCGCACGTGTGACGGCAAAGTGCCGGGATAACCGCAAACAACGTTGAGAAAAGTGCAAAGCAACGTCGAAAAGAAATGCAAATTTTAATAATTTGGCTCGCACGGACCAATAAATGTTGGCGAATTTCTTCCTTACGAAATTGTGAAGGATTGGGAAACTCACAACTTACGAAAAGAGGACTGTATTTTAGTGTAGCATTCTTACGGAATTGCAGTGGCAAGGATAATATTATGTTATGTGGACTTGAAATGTGGTAATCAAATTGGCTATTAACATAAGTGTGAAACTCACGTTTGGTCGGCGATCCACGAAGTTCCCCGACGCCGGGATGGGATGATAGGCTGCTGCACGATCGAAATACGTGGCAAGTCTAGCCAATTTGACACTAATAAGAGCGATAGGTGTGAATAGGAGAGCGGTTGTTCGCAGAGAGAGATCCTCCTTTCTTGGAAAGCAACAGGTGGGAAGGTAACACTAGTATCCAGTCATTATGGATAGTCGTCAATAATCGACGACGGCACTTGGCTAATAGCCTATTCACAGAGGCCGAAACAATACCTATGCATTACTTAGTCTTTAAGATTAATTCAGTCTAATGAACTGCGTCTTGTAAAAACCTGGACTCTATACTGCCAGCCTCTTTTGGCGTCAAACTCTACACGTTACCAATCTTGGTGAGGATCCCAGAGAATAATCCTACTCCTCATGCGCAAATTATTTATTTATTTATACGTTTGATTGTAGTTTCTGCGGGGTTTGTTGGGAGGCTACTGTACCGACTTGAAATCGCTTGCAGTATGGTTTCGTGTGTTTTGAATAAATTCGGGACCAAAAATGTGATAATTAGTTTGGAATTGGAACAAATCTCGGCAAAGTTTAGTGATCAAGAAGAAGCGGAAAACTTAAAAAATTACACACAAACTAGCCTGTCAAGCAAAGACATTTTCATGTCAAGGTTCGAGACTCTCAGGGGGTCTCTCCGGTTTTTTTTTTTTTTTTTTTTTTCAAGTGTTGAAATGGTTCATAACTAATAATCCATATTACTACAACTATGAAGTTCCTAACCCTTGTGGTTCTGTGATAAATCACTACTTACCAGTTTTGAGTGAGTTTGTTTCAGCTTTGGCACCCATTTCACGGCTAAATTCCATGATTTCTTTCTTTGGTACAGTGTAACTGGAACAAGATTAAATTATTTTCGTTTATAAAAATAAACGAATATACGGAATAAATTCCGAAAGGCATTGATTGATGCCCACCATAAAAACAATAAATAAAATAATCAAATGAATTACTTTTAAACTCTACGAGTGAGAAAGTCTTACTCTCAGCTAAAATAATTCCCTAAAGTGCTGATTAAGAGGTACCTACTAACTAATCCAAGAGGTCCTGAAAATTAGCACCATTTTTTTTTTTTTTTACAAAGTCTAGAAGAATTGGGTTCTGGAAAGGTTTGCACGCTCAGAGATGAAAAATAGGTCAAGGGGATTCTTCATACTCTCACCTAATCTCAGTTCCAGGGCTGTTGTGTTTAATCACTATGAACCATAAGGCGCGGATTCGTCTTTGATTGAATTTCCAGCTCGCTCAAGCCCAGAGAGGTCCTCTCATTATTATGTCGTATACTTCGCTTCATTATTATGTGGTATACTTCCTGGAAGTATACCACATAATAATGAAGCTGGAGAATTCGAGCACTGACTGACTATGTGGGCATCACTACTGCCTCAAATCGCGACTTTATTTTACTAAGGAAAAAACCAAAACTATGGTGAACCTATTTCCAAGTTGCCAATCCCTGTAAAGATTATAGAGCATTGGGCTTTGTGGCGGATTTGGGAGCTTCTGAGTGAAAATCCTGCAAGCCCAACAGTTCGGTTCCCAAGCCGGTAAGAGCACGATTTCAGCTGCTTACTCCATGGTTTCAGAAACAAGATGAATATAAAGGAAAATGAATTAAAACTATCTTTAATTGTGTGTATATTTTACGTTATTATGTTGGCACTACAAAGAGGGGCATAATCATTAAATGAGAGTTAGAATCAGGCACGTTGCCTTTTAACAATAATAAACCTAAAGTAAGAGAAAAGAATACAAAAGTGACGCAGTCAGTAGGAAAAACTTTGAAAGTTCGTCATTATTATATCACAGGAAAGTGTAAGTGATCGCGAGTTTTATTATATTGATAACCGACCTTTGGCTACCGTTCGTTTCTACGATGGAAAGAAATTATAAGGTGAGAAAATTAATATGAAGGATCCATTACAAAAGCAAATTGGGAACCGGCTGTGCTAGTATTAGTATGTACTAATATAGAGTGCGTGGGGAGAGGGAGAAACAACGAATACGTTTGTTGAAAAGAAATGGAGCGAGAGGGGTATTCGCGGCTCGAGATCCAGATGCATACTGACTCGCAAGGAGGGGTGGAGAAGGGTTGATGGGCAGATTAGAGTGACTGGGATCAGAGTCGAGCTATCAGAACGTCCCCCTTTTTCCAAATTTGCAATTTATTCTTTTTTTTTCAAATATAATTAAATCATACAAATACAGCAAAATAATTCTTGATTTGGTACTTCTTTTCGGTGCAAAATAAAGATCTTATTCTTATTCAAAATAAAGCGATAATGAAGTTACTTCTGAACATAATACTTTCGCCGACACAGTGGCAAGAAGGCAATGACATTGAAATGCTAAAAATCAATAAAGATCGAATCACTGATAGTAAATAATAAAATTTGACTCCGACCGTAAATTAAATACAAATACATAGTATCGCTTAACTTTCAATCATGTAATACTGGACTACTAATTTTGTTGGTGAATGCGGAAATCTATTGTTTGGATCTATACCCAACATAGTTCCTAGTGGGTTTCAATAGTTCCGAACCAGTCAGGTCTTTTTCTTACCCTAATGGGTCTAGGAGAATTTACTGGTTGCGGATCATGAATTTGAACGGGCTGAGTTTCACACTCTTCAGGAGAAGTTTGAGTAGTAGACCCACGGGCAGTTTTTTCGGGTGAGGTTTGAATTTCCCTTTCCCGTAGAGAAGATTTCGGTATTTTTGGGACGGGGTTTAACACAGGTCCAGCATAAATGTTAGGTAGTGGCAATTTTTGGTTGTCACTTTCCTTGTAGTAAGGTGCGGGAACCAAAAACCATCTACTCGTATTTCTACGATACGCGCCCCCACCAGAACATCTGACGACGAATGACCTAGTTTCAGGACCTATTTGAATAATTCGCCCATAATCCCTTAAATCCGTAACCCAACTGCATCATTAATCTGCAACCCTGGTAAATTTGCTACAACTTTATGCCTTTTATTGTACTTTTCATACTGCCTCTCTTTGATTTGTTGTTCCCTCTTGATTACCTTAGACTAATCTATGTTCTTTTCCAATTCACTAGGGAGCATGGGAAGGGTGGATCTCAATTTTCTATTCATCAATAATTCCCCTGGAGTGAATCCATTTTCAAGGGGAGTTGTTTATAGGCCAAAAGGGCCTCTAAAACGTTTTCCGGGTTCTTTTTTATCAAATTCTTTGCCACGCGAACAGGCAGCTGTTCAATAGCGCCATTAGATTGACTGTAAAACTGTGAACTAGTGACGTGTTCAAAGTTAAGTTTTCGGGCAAATTCCTTAAACGGACCCTCAAATTGTGGACCATTGTCACTTCGGACTATCTTGGGGATCCCAAACCTCGAAAAACAATCTGACTGTTTAAGTATGATACTGTGGGTAGCAAGAGAGTTAAGTGGATATATTTCAAAAAATCGTGAATAATAGTCGGTGATGATCAGGTACCATTTATTCAATTTAAATAAATCCACAGCCACGTTTTGCCATGGACCTGATATTGCCATGGGCTAGTATTAGTATGTACTAATATAGAGTGCGTGAGGAGAGGGAGAAACAACGAATACGTTTGTTGAAAAGAAATGGAGCGAGAGGGGTATTCGCGGCTCGAGATCCAGATGCATACTGACTAGCAAGGAGGGGTGGAGAAGGGTTGATGGGCAGATTAGAGTGACTGGGATCAGAGTCGAGCTATCGGAACACCGGCGACGGTTTTACCTCACAAATATCATCAGTCAGCGGCGTTCCTTTCCATAAACACGACGTGTCAACAGGGAGAGCAAAGCAATTCACACGAAAAAAACACTTAACGGATCATCACAGCATGGACATCGGAATCCAAACCGCTGATTCAATCCCCGATCAATAATTTATTACAGACCTAATAAGGCATTCCTCCTGTACCAGCTGTTCGTCGGGAAACAGGGGCGGCCATAAGAAGGGCGCATAGAACGTCACTTCATGTAACCTTCAACTTAACAAGATCAACTCGTTGAACTAATTCTGGTACCACATTAGGGGGGATGAGAAGAATGTTCATGTTTAGATTGATATAATAAAGAACTAATATGAACAAATAACCTTTCACAACTGTTACAGGGACAGTAAGGCATGTGTGAGGGAATTTTCCCGTCCCTTCCTCCCCTAAACAGAGGAAACGTCCCATAAAAGTGCAATCAGGGCTACCAACTTAAGGGGAAAACGAATTGAGCATTCCCTGAGTGGACACTCACGTAATCTGAGGGTGCCCCTAAGTTCTGAGTGAACCACTACCCTCAACTATAACACGGACTGCCGAGTTGAGGGTCACCCTCTGTGTATACTCACAGTCAGGCCGTATAGTTAGATAATTAGCAATTCAGCAATTCTATCATATATATATTATAACATAGGCTAACATGAAGATAATACTTACTATCGACCATCTTTGAATGACCTCACTAGATATTCATCCCGAACTCGAATTGGCACACTTTCTTGTGCTGTAGGTGCAACTATGAGACCTGGGAACCAATTGTCACGATTTTTGCGTTTTTCGCCCCCTTCAACACAAACGACTCTTCCAATGTCAGTTTCTTTGAAGTTTGTGAAATCACTGGATTGCTGAAATGACTCGTCTTCATCACTACTGGCTTCACTCCTGAGAACAGATAATTAGAACATAATATGTTATATTTTATATATTTTTATTATTTTAGATTGGGGAAACAAACAGAACAGATAAAACTCACATAACTCGTCTGAACGTTTTGCACCAAGCGTCGTCGGCAGACTTATATATTGTTATATATTTCTTCATATTATGAAGAAAACACAACAATGATAATAAATGGGCTATATAATATACATTACATATTATGTGTTGTTGTTATTGTTAATAAGGTCACCTAGAATACATCTAGGGCAAAAGTGCAAACTGAGACAAGGGCTTCATCTAGGACTAGGGTTACTCCTTCCATCATTTGTATTTTCACCTTCAATGCCAGATATGTTAGAACTATATGAATATGGAGAAAACTGCAGACGAGAGATATAAAGGGAAAAAGCCAACCATGGTTAC
This sequence comes from Stenodema calcarata, assembly GCA_963920205.1. NCBI lineage: Eukaryota > Metazoa > Arthropoda > Insecta > Hemiptera > Miridae > Stenodema > Stenodema calcarata. The sequence goes on along the minus strand of OY986057.1, from coordinate 11,181,814 downwards.
AAACCATAAAAGAACATGAAAATCATGGGCACTATATAATTTACTAACTGAACATCACAAGTAATACGAACTGTGTTGTATTGTATATTAGGAGGTACAAAAAAACTTGCTCCTTCAAAAATGTAATGGATATTTGGTGTTGGATATTTATATGTAATATGTATATGTATTATATGGAAACCATATGGCATGTACTGGCAGTACGGGGATATTAACTATCTGGGTAACAGGACATGACATGACATACATTGTATTCCTAATGTGGCCACATCAGTCTTGGTGTTGTTATCTCCTACTTTTACGCATGTATCAAACCAACAAGACTGATATAACTGAAAATGTTACACTTGACTGAATGTTACGTCAACAAATGACTGATAATGAAGGTTAAATATAAATGAGTTTTGAAACGAATAGAAGAATATCGTGAAGTTTTGTATGTATATTATACGTTGCGACCCAAGTTATATAGAGTTATTACTCACGCTCCAATCCTTGTTCTTCGTCCTCGTCTTCCACCAATAACTGGGGTACTAAAATGTTCAGGGTGAGTAAGAGGAAGTTGATCCAGAGTTTCACTCTCTGCAAAATGTTTACCACTCTTCAAGCATAAAGCAGTTCGGCGTAAAGTTGTGATATCACCATCATCAAAAACTGAAAATAAGTATAGGAAAACATTGATGACAGTATTTGAAACACAATCTAACCTATGAAAAACTATTTAAAAAAAAGAAGAAAAAAAAGAACCAACTTTTGTAACTTGAATGTAAAATTAAAACCCTATATTAACACTGATACTGAAATTTTAGCAGGTGTAAACATCAAACCCCTTGGATTTACTGCTAATTTTCTGGGGATGTCAAATCAAATTAGTTTCTGGGAATATGCCCTTCTCACTTTCAGGACCTTTCCATACATTAAAGTGAATATTTATCTATTTCTTAAAATGGGCATATCATCAATGTTCGATGAGATCTATACAATATGTGAGGCAGGAAAAATGTGATGGGAGACACTCACCAACTGTGTACTGACTACAATCTTGGATCTTCGTAATAGCAGCTTCACTGTATTCTTTCTTTTCAGGGTGTCTGACTTCCACCACAGCACCAGTCTATAACACCATTGGTACCAATAAGAAACAGATCGATATAAACAACAGCCATCCGTTCTTATGACATAAGAAGCGGTAAAAAGTGGAGTTGACTCCATTTCATTCATGGGTCTGACTCCATGTCATCGCCCTCTTGAGAGGAGAGCTCTTCGCCCAACTGCTACGCAGGGCGTACTTGACCACGTCAAGAAAATCATCCACTTGAACACTAACATGCTGGAAGTGATCTCAGAAGAACCGGTTGGTTCCATAAGATATCCCTAATGAGGCAGTTTGACTGAACAAAATCAATTTTGCAAACACTCCAAACATGAATAATCAGACATGAATAGCTATTTTACATCTACCCACTTAAACCGGGAAGTGGTAGTTGAAGGAAAAGAGTTTTCTATACATTGTGCAAACATACTCTAATTGTTCCTCTGATCTGATCATCACCAATAGTGTAGCTGCCGAGTCCATTCTTGAACAACACCTGTAAGAACGTTATAGTCAAATAAGTACTGTTCCAAGTTCTAGACAAACATTTATTTGTGTTTTAAACGCAGCAGTAAATTCTAAAATGTCTTTGGTGAGAAGATGCTAGTGAGGAATAAGTCAGATGCGGTGCACGGTCATTTCACAGAAAAAAGTTTCTGGGTGGGAGAGAAAATAAAGTCAATTAGAGTCAATAAAGTCAAAATAGAGCCAACGAAACGCATACACAGAATTCTTCAAGTAAACACCTACTACATTGTGAATTATCCTCTCAAAGTGATTAACTGAAGAGAATCTCAAAAAAGAAAGAAAGACGGAGTTGATCGATTAGGCATCCTCACCTTGCACTTGACACTTCTTACAACTTTCCGAATCTTTGCTTCACAGAAGGCACCTTTATATTTGGCACTGACACCTGTGCCGACCAGCAGAGATGGAGGTTCATCAGCCTAGAAACACAAATATAAAATAGAAAACTATCATGAATCAATTGTAAAATACACATTGAAGACAACGAATACTAGAAACACTGACCATTTTTTGCAGGTTAGATGGCGTCCAATTATCTAGGATGACCCCCAAGAACCTTCCTTAGCCTGTGGATGAAAATGGTGTTCTGGTCAAGGAAGTTATATCTACAATACCTGTAAGGAATGAAGAAGTGGGATACATGAACGAATGGGTGGACAAATATCATTTTCATACAACTCCCTTCTACAACACAATCAATTTTGAAAACTCGCCGCAGAACAGTTCTTCGCCACCCAACATGTTCCACTGTGAGAATAGAGAGTTTTTGCAGGCCACGACGTTAGAGGGTACGTGACGTTGGTTTAGGGCGAGCATTTCAAGATGCTAACCTTTTCGCGTTGGTGGTGGGAGAGATGTTCTATCGAGTTTATAAGTCACGTCAAGCATTGCCATGAGTCACGCTAAACCCTGCCACACTTTCTGGCTATCTGCTTCGAATGTACATATCCTCATTTAAAAATGGTAATAGTGGAATAATTTTATTGTATAATGGGAAAAGGTTGATCGAGTGTACTTTTTAGCTCTTGGAGACGTGAATGCGGAGAAGGTACTAGTGCATTATACGCCCAGTGAAGTCGATTATTGAGATAATCGAATGTTGCGATTATTATTATTTATTTCAATCTTTATTTTACAATAATTCTTAAAAAGTAAGTTACAATGCTTCTCCCCTCTCTAAGCATAGCTTGTGCTGAGGGGAGGAGTTGTTTATATATTTAATATTTAATTATTGTTCTCAGCTATTTTCTAAGGATTTACAATTATGTTATATTTATGTGGCTATCTAAACATTTTCAAAGAACAGGTAAGTGCTTCTGCCACAACACTATCTACACTAATTTGATTTATCGATTATATATCGATGATGTCAACATTCGATGGTAACAGTTGTGTAGCCTTCCGAACAGATTTCCATATATGTCCAACTAATCTATATGGTACTAATCAGTTGTTTGGGGGATGTTTTTATTCCACACCCCGTCCACTTGATCTATGTGTCCAACTAATCTAGAATAAAAACATCCCCCAAACAACTGGTTAGTACCATATAGATTAGTTGGACATATACAGATCAATCTAAAGTCGTAGGTATATTGCATTGTAAAAATGAAAATATGTCAGTTTGGGAGAAACAAGTGAAATCTATATAATTATAATCGCAACATTCAATTATCTCGATAATCGAGTTCACCGGGCGTATAATGCACTAGTACAGCGGAGAAACCTAGTCTTTTACTGTAGTGTGTTGGTCAAACGAACATTAAATGTTTTGGTATTTTGCCACTGCGTAAGGAATGCTTAGAGGTGATTAATCTATGGCTACGATATAAAGACACTCGTTTTCGTATTTCTTCATACATAAATACGCTTGCTGTCTCATTCAAAGAGAGTAACGATGCGTCTTACCTATTCCCAGATACCCCACGAAGTCTACATTCCAGATAGACATAGTCTACATAGTGAGAGGCTCGACGGAGTCGTGAATTGTCGTCAGAAGATTGGCCTACCCGAACATGCGAACTATTTTTTTCACATTCTAACTATAAACATATGAAACAGCTCTAACAAAATGTTTGTACATATGATGGAACTTCCAACAATTTTTCATGAAATCCACCATCTATCGAGGAATACTTGAAACGTCGATATGAATAAATTATTGGAATTGGATATAAGTCTTTGTCAACTAGCCCTTGAAGGCCCATTATCTATGATAGATAACTCAGCAATTAATGCGCGAAATACATTTTGCCCACATTTTACAGACCGCTACCATACAACACACTAATATAAAAATAAATTGGTTTTACTTAGTACTTGTTGTGTTTAAACTGGATGCCACCTCTTCCCATGCAGTATCTACTACAAATCGGGATTTATACTGTTGGTGGAGCTTATTCCATAGAACCGGCCTGTTCTGAACTTCACTAATTAGAGAAACTACCATAACGAAAGTAGGAATTTATTTAAAATTACATGAAATCAATATTTAACGAAAGAATAAAGAATACAAACTGAAAGAGTAGAGTAGGCAGAACAAATGTAAACAAATGAACGCAAGCTAGCAAAAAACAACACAACCAACCAACGCGAATGGCAAGCGAGCGTCGAAAAATCAAGCCTGATTGAAAATCAAACTTCGACGGGCGTTGTCGCGGGGAACAACATTTAATGAGCATCGGTTTCAAATTCATTCGTCGGTGAACAACGATCGCTCGCGCCGCTCAAGTTCGCCGTCCACATAGCCTAACGCTGTCCCAATGATGAGATCGGAATAAATAAAACATATAAACTAGGTGAACCTACTGTGCCTGCAATATTTCAGCTTTCTAGCCATTGGTTAATTGAAGGAAAAAAGGCTTAAAAACGAGCGCCAATATGATGACTGCATGAAAATCAGAAAGTGCTTGGTAAGAAACAATTGAGTGCTATGTAAAGTTGGGCCTTGAAGTTTTTACGTGCTTTCATCAGTTGTAAGCACGAAAATATTTACAAACATAACTAATATACAAGTTACTAATATACAAAAAGTAAACCTTACTCCAGAGTAGACGTATTCGGCTTGATTCATAGACGGCTATAACCGTACGACACATTTTGATACGGCCACTTAACACAGGTTATTCTTTTTAATTAGACAAGCCTGAACAAACTGAATAACTAAACAAGCTCCGATTGAATTCTACTCAGCTAATGCAAATGACAAGTCTGTTCACATAACTGGCGTCACTGGGAGCGGGCCATGTATGTTCAAATCTCTCAGCATCACACTCACACAGATAACAAACGTTATCTTATTCCACTTCAACTAATTTCTAGTTCGCTCTCTGCGCAACAGTTATGACAGACAGTGGCTAAACGTGGCGGATAGTTTCGATGTTGGTGGGGATTATCAAAATGTTTTGATAATGTTGATGAGGATTGGTTATTTATCTAGTATAATATATTATATTGGTGGTGTATAGCATAAACAGTAATGCCACTTCCTACTGATTAAAACATGCTAGTTCGTCATAGAGGTAATTCCAATTTAATGTTGGTAACGTCTGGATTACCGCAGCGCTTCTGGCGGAGAATGAATGAACCAGCGAAAGGTGGGAAGGGTCTCATGGAGCCGAGTAGGGAGTTAATCGATTACTTTCGTGTAATCGACTACATTCACAATTACAAAAGTAATTGCGCCGCACCACAGTGGGGCAGATCGTGATTCTAGCGGGACAAAAGCCTTATAGCGAGAATCTAGACCTTGCAATATTTTTTATAATCCAAACTACTTCATAGTAGTTGTAAGAGACCGTTGAAATATTCCAAACCCTTTGTTTTGTATAAACTGTATATTTAATTCATTCACCAAGAATATTATACAGGTAAGTACTGAACGGAATTCTTTTTATTTTATTTGTTTTTCGATATTCAGAAGTATTACAATTTTAACAAATATGCGAAAAACACAATCTTCAATATCATATAATATTTTTAATAACACATTTAGTATTATAAAAACTCTGCAAATTCTTGACACAACGGTTCATTATCTTCTTTGTATAGATCACCCTTCTGTCTAGATCACTAGGTCTAAATGTCTAGATCCTAAATGTTAGATTAATTATTATTATGAATTATCACTAAATATTAATAATTTTATCAAGTACCTAGTGAAAATTATTATAATCTATTGTTACCTAGTTATTAATAATTTGTATTCATTATTAATAATAATTATTATTAATTATGATTAATTAATACGATATCCGGCTGTTGGAATCGCCTGGGTTCCTTCGTGCAGAACCTGAATGATATATATGATGAATTAATTACAAATAAAATGTACCGATATAACTCTGTGGATATAATTTTTCTATAAAAGTACCTACCAACAAACATTCGAAATTACCTTCATTTCCGTAGCACGAAACGTACCTCAGAACGAAAAACTCGACATCACTAAAACCATATGATGTTCCAAACAGCTCGTTAGTATGAAAATTGACCTGTATTTCAACCGTTTGATTCACGATCGTGTTGACAGGCTCAACCTTTGAGCCGTCATTGTGAACGAACGGCTGGTCGTACAAAGCTGTGGATGGTCTTAAAAAATTCGAAGGAATAAACTCTATCTAAATATGAAATAAAAAACATACCGTTTGATGGGAATTTTGCGAGTTTTGAAATTTTCAAAATTTCAAAATTCGTTTTGAACCCCTTCCCCTTGACCTAGGGTTATGAAAAGTTTCGAGGACCATTGTGGGGTTGGTCGGAACCCATAAAAAAAATTTCGTAATTTTAACTCAACGCTAACTGGGCAAAGTGCCGCCGATTCAGAAAATCGAATTAAAAAAAAAATCCGTCCGTCCGCCGTCCGCGGCACTTTGCCTAGTAAAGCTGGATTCACATGGAGCGGAACAAGGGCGGAAAGCGGAAAAACCAGTGGAGGGGATGGCGGAATCGGGAAGTGTTCACATGGTGGACGAAAATTCCGTTACGGAATCATAACCTTCATAATCTGAAAGCTCTCTCATGTTGTTGATGGTGTTTTTCTTTTCTTCCCAAATTAAAATTTTGTGTGCGTAATTACTGTGATGTGCTCGGATGTTTTTTCTACTTTTTTCTTCACTCTTTCAATTAACTCAATTCAGTTTCAGACTTGTTGAAAATTTATCACAAATTTAATTTGCTCTAAATTTCCAATCTTTAGGTGGGAGGAGTTATAGGAACAATCCTAACCGACTCCTCATTTTAATTGCAAACGTTGCATTTATCCCCCCTTAGCAAGACTGCCCTTCGCTAGAACTATCACCTTGCTCCGTGCAGTCAGTCACCAGTCGTAGAACCAGTAACTTCTTCTTTTGTTATCGTTGTAACGTGTAATTTCAGTGGAATAAATAAAAGTTGTTTTTTTAAAAACTCTTCGAGCAAATCTCCGACTTTATTTTATATATATATACTGTAGTGGTAACTACAGTCGCAAGGAACAGGTGTTTTATGGTTGATATTGCGGTATGCTTAAAAAAGTTGGTTGTTGTGTTTTTGGACGAGAACGTAATACATTTTTTGTTAAACAATTGAAAAAAAAAAAAAAGTTGGTTGTTGTGTTTTTGGACGAGAACGTAATACATTTTTTGTTGATCAAATTGTTTAACAAAATTATATTATTTGTTGTTTAACAAACTAAATTATTTAGTTGATTCTTTCAACAATACATATAATTTTTGGTGTCTTTTGGCAGTGCATTCAGGAAACGGATTTTGGTATGAAAATTTTGCGAAAATTCGAGTTTTAAAAATTTTGGACCGAGAACAATAGCTACATTTTCTCCGAAAATTTGCTAAAAGGTCTTCTACGTGGAAATGCTATAATGTGAGTTGACACCTGTTTATTATTTCATAAGCATTCAACTTCGATCATCTTGTCGATACTTTAACACTGCTCTTCTTGGAAACAAGAAAATAAAAAACTAATCAGTAAAACATGATTTAATGGGTATTCAACGTCATTAGGTCTCCAAGAAATTAACAGTAATACAACAATAGCATGGCGAGCAGATTAAACTTTCTCTTGGATGGTTCTTAGAAACGTTGGTATTCATGGTTACCCTGACTAAATCCTCAATATTTTATCTACAAACAATTTTATCTAGATCTTACAGACGTCAATGATCATCTTAGAATATCCAAAAATCGTACACGACTCTTTTATCACAAAGTTCAAAAATAAACGTACTTAATAGAAAAACAATAAATGGTTAGAAAGTTTCATATCACAGGACTGAACTTACATTTCTTTCTATAACTGACGGTTAATAACATAACTTGAGCTAACCTAATCAGGAATGAATGGTAATTTTAGGTAACATTTTTAATACCTACCCCCATAAAATTAATCTCTTCCTCCCCTTCATACTTTGGTATGAACAATATACGTGCCACGTGGCTCGATCAAAATGTGGATTTATGTGGTTGTACAGTGTTGCAAAATACCAAACATTTGCAAACGTGTTTTTTTGGTTCAGCCGAGAATGTATCCCCTACATATGACAACAAAATATTTATCTAGGAGTAGTGGCGGATCTACGGGGGGGGGGGGGGGCTTAGGGGGCTATAGCCTTGGTCTATTTGGGACCCAATCACATGAATTCAGAGTTTGCACACAAAATTTTGAACGGCAATTCTTTGGTAGCCAAAAAACTTTTGGTATACAAAACAAAAGTTGATACAATTCCGCGTTGATTGAAAAAAAAAGTCAGAAATCGGTAGAATAGAAAATGTTTTACGAATGATCAAATAATGGCGAGTTTGACCAATTTTTGCAAAAACTGACACTACACGATTTTCAATGTGCTGTACTGCTACAACATCAAACCCAATCGCCAACACAAGGCCCTAAAATTTGAAAAGCATCGATTGGAGAGTTCAAAAATCATCAACATTTTAAAATTGGTCAACGTTTTAGGCGCAGGGTAACGGAGGCTGGACAGGGTTGCACCACAGCCGGTTGCTCCTGCAACAAAGCAGGTTTGTACTGCTCCGCTTTCTGCAAGCACTGCTCAGGAATCTCCTGCGAGATCCCCATTCCAATAAGAAGCCGAAGAGGAGGACTTACATTAAGAGCTTGACACTCTCGAATGGATAACATTCCCCCCCCCCCACCGATGAAGACGATGCCCATTGCGCCTCCGTTCCGCTTCCACCCTTAAGCCGCGGTCAGACTAATTCACCAGCCGCTTGTGAGGTACTAGGGATTGACATTGGCTGGCTGGCGCCAGCGAGGAGATATTGAGCGAAAGATATTGAAAAATGCCAATATAAATGCTTTTACGCAAAGGGGTATGATCCCTAAATAGGAGTCCCTTCTGGGAAAACACCTTAGAGAGCTCGGTAAAGCTCTAAAAAAATATATAGTGGAGGAGGTACCGAGGCAAAGCTAGCACATACCTACCAACCACGCTCTGCTACCATGTGATGAAATGGTTTGCTGAGTTGCCCCTGTAACCCGGGAAGTTTGGGCAATTACGCCCGACCCAGAGGGATATCTTGGTCTGCGTTCACAGAGCCAGATATGCCCACAGTGGTGGGATCACAAACACGGGAAGGAACAACTTAGCAAATCATTACAACTTTAGTTTTGTGAATAGTGAGTTTCTGTGTCAAATTGACAGTTGTGGAGCTATAAGTCAAAACCCGAAGAAAGTCCGATAATACCGTGGTTTTTGAGATACCAAAAGTTTTTCCGTTCGAAATTTTATGAGCGAACCCTGAAGTCATGTGATTGGGTCCCAAATAGACCGATTAAAACAATAAAATCGTATACAACACCTTTTGCAAGATAAATTCCTCTAACTACTGGTCTGTAGAGCAGATGAACCGTGAAGAACACCATCGTGTTCAGCGTTGGAACATCTATAACCCGAGATGTTACTCGGCAAAAAAAGATACAAAATGTTTTATAAATCCAGTCAAATAGAGGCATTTTTCATAAAACCTGCATGAGCCACCCCCCCCCCCCCGTTGATACAGTTCTAGATCCGCCACTGTCTAGGAGTCCTTGATTGCGTACGTGTAGGGATAAACATATTTTCTGGGCAGATGTAGTGGTTTACAGGTATGGGAGAGATCAGGGAAAGTATTCAATTCATTACAATATTGTACCGTGGAGCAAAATATAGAAATTCTCTTATTCCTCTAATCTAAGCTGCTAGTCTACATGATCTTCAAAATTGATGATACAAAATATTGTCATCGTTTTAAAATAAAATACGACACCTTATAATATAATTTCATAATATTATTATGAAACATTGGCAAGTACTTTAATGTACTTTAATGTATCACAAGAGGTTCAACAATGAACCAGAATAAGACAACTTTTTTTTTAGATTCACCGTAGTATAGATCATAAAGACGTCAATGATCATTTTGGAATATACAAAAATCGTACACGATTCTTTTACTTTCTTTGTTATATTTTGAAAACTCAACAGCACTTTGCAATAGATAGGTAGATACCTACTATATTCATTATTAAGGAACTCTAAATTAACTGAATATATTAACAGCTAGTAGTAAATAACCTATATACACTTAATACAAAGTAAAAAGTATTGGTTCGATTGTTGAACCATAATTATATTGGCTATAAAGTATAACAGCCATAGGTCAGATTTATATGGAACTTATAATTAATATTTTGTTGAATAATACAACCCAAACGCTTAATTGAATCTCACGAATTAACACGATTGAACGAGAGTCGTTATAGTAATGCATACAAATCGATGTATGCATACAAAGCGATGGGAAGTGAATGGGAAACATATCAGAGACATTACGTACCAAGCTATTTTCTATTCATTATTTGTCGAGGTCGCGAATTTATGACTAGCTTTTTATAGGAAAAGGACCTTGCACATGTTAGAGTTTTTTCAGTAAAACAAACACGTGCTGTAAAAACGTCAATTCTTTGGTGGATGTTCGAAACGTATAATACGGATGTTCGAAACATATATTTATTAGGTCCTTCCTACACTACAGTAAATATATTATATTTACTGTAGTGCAGGAAGGACCTAATAAATATCCGAACTTCCATTTTTCTAGCAACGATTCCGGGACCCCTGAACATTTTGGAAAAATGGGAAAGTAGCGTGATCCCAAACAGTTAGTTCAAGTTTCTTGATATGTAAAATAATTTAGGGATCGGTTAGACTTATTCATACATCCGTATCTTAGAAGAAACAACGTTCGGTCAATTGAGTGCACTGGTGCACGAGTCTGAATGATACCTAAATAATGTATATAATAAATTAATTGCAGAGAATATTGAATAAAAAAATTGAATAGTACAATAAATCATCCAATACAATCATGAATGAAATAGATGATTTCTCTATGTATATATAGAATAGAATATGTATATATAGAATTCCTGTTTACTATAAAATAAGGTAATGAGGGGAAGTACCCTATCTATTCCTAGTCGTATCATAGTTGTACATTATAGATGGGTAAAGAGCAAATGAAGTTGTGTGCTGGAATGGCGAGAACTCCAGCCAGTGAGATGCCAACTGCGTCGCTGAAGGAATTGATTGCCATGGAAAACTCACGCCTTTCAACAGCCACCTGTGGACATGCGGAACACTCTCATGAATGAATATTGATTGAAGTGAACATACCACGACGACAGAACTGTACAAGTAGAGCACATGGGCTATTAGGGTTCACAGTTAACCATCGGCGATGGTCACTTACAGGAAATTGGGTGACAACAATAATAATTAATTATTAATCCAGCCTTTGAGCTTGAAGGTAGTTAATCATATTTACCACCTTCAATCGAGAAAAGGAAAACGTAATACTACATAACTCGGTATATAATTAGAATATGTGATCATCATCTAGGCCATTGGAGCGTCCAGCGACATACTGTACATATAGGTACTCGTAGGATGTATGCCCTCATGTAGAATGGTGGTTTGAAATAATGGTTTGTTGTAGTATAAATAATGGGTAGATACAAAATTAGACAGATGCAATGAATTCTCATAATTATTTACCTCATGACTGATTCGATCGTAAGTATTTACATAGCTTAGACCTCCGAGACAGCCTTCCCATAAAATCAAGGCCCATACGTAGTAGACCTCCGGTATGTAAGCGTATACTGCATCAGCTCCGATAATAACAACGTTGATGGCCTGTAATGGTAATGACAATTCACATAATCGAGCTTGACAGGTATGGTCATATTAGGATCAGTACTATCGATGGAGGGTTGTTCTCCTAGAAGTTGTTCAGATGAACTCTTGCCTGAACTAGAGTTGTTCAGAGGAACTTCTGCCCGCCAATTCTGATTGTTGGAGCTTCGTTCTCCACCAGTAAATAGATATTCCTTCCTGTTGTACCTTTACGACGAGGCTCTGTCGCCTTGAAGTTGTTCAGTTGATCTTCCTGAATAATTCAGGAAGATCAACTGAACAACTTCAAGGCGAATTATTCCTTGAACTGAGCTGTATGGGCAGCTAGTATACCACCTCCACCATTATACATTTTCGTGAACAGTCTTTTTAATAATCGATCAGATACGACATCATTGAGGGAATATTGATAGAAATTCATACCTGTAGGAAAGCAAGGACCCACGTGTGATGAACTCTGAATAAACCAATCGAGGATCGAGAGAAGAAAACTCCTGCTTGGTAGAGTAATTGATAGGAAACATACTGGTTTTCAGGGGTGATCCACGTGTAATTGAAGTGGATTAACTCTTGCTGAAAGTCAAGATATAACAATAAGGGTTTGATGACAATTATTTAAAGAAAAAGAAACATTTCTTGGAGTTTCGAAAGCACAATATATCGATACTGCCCCAGCCCAAATATCGATGGTGGTAAATGGAAAATTACTTTTAGAAGAGCTAATTAGGTCTTTTTGAGTTAAGTAGATAGCCACAATTGCACAGCTCATCAAGTCATACTTTGCATGACTTGATCTTCATCATTATGTTAATAGGGAACAGAAATGGCGGTGGGCATCTATTATTATGACTTCATCCTGTGATCAAGTTCATCTGTCAATATTATAATATAAACTAGACAGCAAAAAAAACCGGCGCACCTCGGATTTTTGTAGAAATACACGTCCAACGTTTGTTTTGAACGAATTATTGTTTCGACATGGTTAGTGCAGTCTTTCACAACAATAACACATTATGATTACCTCAAGGTCCATTAGAATATGCGGACCTTTGCCCCAATTTATCTCTTATCTTGCATTAAATGCAAATTTTTGCTTTTCAAATTTGCATAGCAAATTTTGCTGTTCTCCCCTCAGTTTATCCCTAGTCGTTTGTTCAGGTGTCGTTCACGCTAGGATCACATTAGCGTTTTTTGTTTCTTTCACCTTGTGTTTTTCGATTGTTCTGTGCTTGTTCGGTTCTGAGGAATGGTTTTCGAAACAGTCGCCCAGATAAGTCGGGTTGGTAGAAGTCAACGTTACGGGGCTAGAACTTTAGGGCTACCTACCGGAAACTACCGTTCGTAGGGCAGTTCAAAGGTACAGGGAGACTGGTAGCTTCAACAGGAGACCAGGATCAGGCCGACCGAGAGCGACAGTGCCCGCGGACGACCGATTTATTACGATGCAGGTTCTGCGAAATCACTTTCAGACGGCTGTAGAAAACACTCAGCGACTTCGAATTGCCCGAAATGTTGATGTTAGTGTGGATACAGTGCGTAGGCGGCTTGCTGAAGTTAACCTTCGGTCGAGGGCCCCAGCTACTGCGATTTAGATTTGCTCGGGAACACGCAGCTTGATCAGAAGGCGATTGGGGAAAAGTAATGTTTTCGGATGAGTCCAGGTTCTCATTATTCTCTTCAGATCGCCGTGTAAGAGTGTGGAGAAGGCCGGGACAGCGTTTCGCACAGTGCAATATTTCTGAAAGGGTGCCTTATGGGGGTGGGTCTGTAATGGTTTGGGGTGGCATCACTTCAGAGGCAAAAACCGACCTCCATGTTTTTCCAAGAGGGAACCTAACTGCACTAAGGTACATTTCTGATATTCTGGAAGAGTATGTAGTCCCATTCGCCCCAAGCATAGGTGAAAATTTCATTTTTATGCAAGATAACGCGCGGCCCCCTGTTGCACATGTGGTTACTGACTACCTCGAAGAGGTTGGTATTCGCACCCTACAGTGGCCAGCCCGCAGCCCCGACCTCAAACCTATTGACGAGCTATGGAGGTGCATCCGAAGGCGTCCAAACCCTCCTTTGGACCTCCAAGGCCACAGAACCGCGGTGGGCAGTGGCGGCTCGTCCATAAGGCCACCTTGGCCCTCGCCCCACCCAAAAATTTGCAAAGGAAAACAGAAAAAACATAGAACAAGGAGAAAAAAATCTTACCTACTACTACCCACCAGGGGCGGCTCGTGGGCTCAGAAACTGGTGGGGCACCAGGGCAATATTTAGGTGCATACCTACCTATTAGGTACTCACTATTGGAACTAAACTCAAACTACCCTTACAGCTAAACTGCTTCATAATTAATGGTATGCAGCTCTTAGCAAGTCAGGAAACATCGTTCTCCAAAGAGTTCTCTTGAGGAGAGGGAAGATTACTGACCACTATCCAGGATTACCGACGAGGAGGTGGCTGCAAGGCAATCCCACCTACCCACCAAAATAATTATCTTCAAAATTATAGGAAGAATAAAAGAGAAATTGTGACTGTACGAGTACTATTCAAAGAGTACATTATAAAGGTAGTCAAAAAATTATATTATTGGAGTTTCTATTACTGGGGTTTTTAAAAATTAGCAATCGCGACCATCTGCTTCCTAGCCGAGTGGTACCTTGAAAACCCCCTCTAAAAATGTCCTCTTATGCCCAGATTGCACATACGTTTTCTTATCCAATCGTATCAAAACATTTTGAGCGATCACAGAACAGCAAGATTGATTTCAACTAGCTTTTAGAGTTCGTTGGTTAGCTCAAACAAAGCTCGAGTCAACGAAATCACCATCAGTTTCAGGGATAACAAATAAAACAGTATTCTCAACGGTTGGCTGAGCTACATAATAATATTATGTATATTACTGTTATTAACGGTTATTAACTGTTATTAACTTACAGAATGTAGAAATCAACAAATGAGATTCCCTTGGGCGAATAGTGATCCACGTAGTATAGTAGGGTTTTCAGTGGATCCACTTCAGTCTTGACGACTAGCAAAGCGTTCACGCGTTGCACGTGAGGTATTAAATTTCAATGTTTAGTTGATTAATATTATGGAGACAATAATTCACTTTTACTATGATGAGTAAATACGAAGCTAAAAACCACCAGTCAATGCATTCAAAATAATATTATAACGTCAGGCAACGTTTTGATATCATTCTTATCAAACATGGAAGAAAGCATGGAAGAATGAAACTCGTTCTTCCTTGACAAGGAACGATTCAACGATCGATTGTTTTCGGCGTTCAACTTGATACGATATTTTGGCCACCGCCCGGAACGCCTCCTATCTCGCAACACAGAGTGCCTTCCCCCACCCCAGGAAGCGCCTATACCTTCAACATTGAGACTGGGGCACTTCTGGTCGATCCGATAATCGACTTTTTTAATCGATAAATCGAAACAAAATGCGACTCAGTGGAAGTGGGTAGTCATGGAGGAAGGGAGATCTCCCTTCTTCCATGGTGGGTAGTAGTAGGTAAGATTTTTTTCTCCTTGTGCTATGTTTTTTCTGTTTTCCTTTGCAAATTTTTGGGTGGGGCGAGGGCCAAGGTGGCCTTATGGACGAGCCGCCACTGCTACCCACCATGGAAGAAGGGAGATCTCCCTTCTTCCATGACTACCCACTTCCACTGAGCTCTTGCAGGCGGGCGGCTATTTCGTCTGACTTCGATAAAAGTCGTGTCCTCAACGCTTTTTGTTTAGATTTATCGATTAAAAAAGTCGATTATCGGATCGACCAGAAGTGCCCCAGTCTCAATGTTGAAGGTATAGGCGCTTCCTGGGGTGGGGGAAGGCACCCTGTGTTCCGCTATAGGAGCCATTCCGGGCGGTGGCCAAAATATCGAATCAAGTTGAACGCCGAAAACAATCGATCAGTTGTTGTCGCGCATCGGTCGAGAGAAGACGTTACCTGTTCGCTCCCGACGTCAAGCCAGACACCGCAATCTCAGATAAGCTATTCTCTTCAGTACCTTATCTAGTCATAACAGGTCAGTCTATTTGCCGATTCATCCTCTGACTGCAGTTTACGAATGGGAGAGCATAGCGGGGGAGGGACCCCCTCGCCCCCAAATATCAATCTATCCCCCAATATTCCACTTAGAGAAACCGTGAATACACAACCTTCTACCGATTATCTCCTCCGATCCACGAAAAACCGTTTCAAGCTCACAGATAAGGGCCCTTACTTTATATTCGTTGAGAATAAAAATGGTCAAATAGGAAAAACACACCCCATGGTATTTGGGAAGTGGCTTTTCAAATGTAATATTGATAAGAGTACAATAACAAATATAGCATCAGTCGGCGGTAATCGTATCAAAATAGAAACCGTGTCCGCAGCCTCCTCAAATGCTCTCTTAGACTTTGTCGGTTTCAAGGAAAAGAATATGATAGCTTATATCCCAGATTCTCTAGTATACCGAACTGGAGTTGTAAGGAATATAGACTGTACTCTAGATGACGAGGAAATCCTAGAAGAAATAATATCCCCGGTACCGGTTTTGAGGATAAAACGACTGACTAAAACCATTTCTAATCCAGACGGAACGAAGGCCCTGACGAAAATACCTACATGTTTTCTAACATTCAATGCCCAGACTCTGCCGGAGTATATCTCTATCTATGGCATGCGCTGTCGTGTGGACACGTATGTCCCCCCTGTTAGAATCTGCTCGACATGTTTCAGAGTCGGGCACATCAAATTTCAATGCCGTGGTGGTTTTCGATGTTTACACTGTGGAGAGAAGCATGAAACCACAACCTGCACTTCCCCGGATAAATTGAACAACTTCTGCATCAATTGTAAAAGTAAAAATCATAAGGCTGACGACAAAAATTGCCCTGTTTTCTTAGAAAGACAGAAAAGAACTAGAGATAGACTAATGTTGGACAGCTACTCTTCTGTAGTGGCACAAAATCGTTTCGAACCTCTCAGCCTACAGGAGACCTCAGTGAAGGAAATATTCCCTGAACTAACAACATTCCCACAAAAGAAACTGAGAAAAGAAAGACCTCACCAACGATCACTGCCCTATAAAAGACCGACAAACCCTTCCAAATCGACCAACTCACATACCGAGGAAAAGGATGATTGGTATACTGAGAGTCAAAACTACAACGCCAGAATCCTTCAGAACTCAGGGCAATGTGACGACAGCCGTCGCCCAATTAACGATGTTTACACTCAGCGTACTTCTAGGGATATACAATCTTCTAATATGGATACAGACGAGCCTAATTATATAATTAAACAAACAGCCCTAGACATCGAACGTCTAATTAGAAATTTTACGTCATCCACGGATCCAGGTGCATCTACACTCACCGATTCCATAGCTAAAATCCTACAGCAAGTGATAACACCGCAGGGTAATCACAATTAAAATCTACGTGAACATAAACGAATCAAAACCAAACAAATATTATGAACTACATCCTAACAAACAGTAACAACAACAATCAAATAAACAGTAGTAACAACATCAGTTTTTTGCAATGGAACGCCAGATCTCTCGTTGCAAATAAAGCGAGCCTCGAAAATTTTTTAACTGAAACCTCGGTTACCGCGATTGCTGTCTCCGAAACCTGGTTTCAACCAGGAAGGCACTACCGTTTTCCAGGTTACCATATTCTCAGACACGATAGATCAGACGGTAGAGCGGGGGTTGCCCTTCTCATCAAGCATGGGATCAGGTACGTGCCGCTACAAGTAACGGTACAACTCAACGGCGTATTCCTGGTTGGCGCTACGTTAAATTTAAACCGTTCCACAACATTTTCCATTCTTTCAATATATAATGTACCCGGAAACCAAATAACGAAACCGCAATGGGAAGCACTATTCCAATGTCTACCAACCCCATGCCTATTTATGGGTGACTTCAACTGCCATCACTCTGCTGTTGGTAGTTCGTACACAGATCGCCACGGTATAGCCCTTTTTGAAGCAGCATCTGACAATGACTTCTCCTTTCTGAACGACGGCTCACCTACACTACTCCCGGCAATTAACCACAGACACACGTCGGCGGTGGACATCGCTTTCATAAACTCCAATTGGGCAGGGAGATTAGACTGGAGTGTAATCATGGATACGATGGGTTCTAACCATTTTCCCGCTATAATCTCAATGGATTCAGAGGAGCATATCCTTAACTCTCTTGCTCCCTACAAGAGATGGAATTTCGCAAGAGCAGATTGGGAAAAATTTCAACAATTCCTGCACCAACATGAAGCCCAGTTGCATACAACCACAATCACGTATAACAACTACGTCCAACAGTTAGTGGACGCCTGTAACCACGCAATTCCCTTGCTTAAACCGCGAACCAGAAAGCCTAACAAGTACTGGTGGGATAGCGACTGCGCTGCTGCAGTCAGCAACAGGAAACGAGCGTTCCGAGATTTCAAACTGAACCCTTGTTACAATACTTTCCTAGAGGCTCAACGCCTAACTGCCCTTGCTAGAAGGACTCTCAACAAAGCCAAAAAGGGAGCATTTGCGAACTTCTGTAGTAGCCTCAACAAGTCTACACCAATAAAACAAATCTGGAAACAGATACGCATACTGCAGCGCTCAAAAATGCCATCCAACAACGTGCAACATGGTTTATGGACAGAAGAATTCCTAGCCAACATCACTCCTTGCTGGGTCTATCACCCGCTGCAGGGAACAAACCCGGGAGCTCCGAATGTGGATCAGGATCACTTCATGTCATTGTTCACGATGAAGGAATTCGACGACGCTGCAAACAGGCAATCCAGCTCTTGCCCTGGAATGGACTGCATCCCGTATACTGTACTCTCCAAACTCCCACTCCCGTATAAACGGAAACTTCTCGATTTCTACAACCAATTTTGGAGTAGTGGTGAGTTTCCGGACAGTTGGAAGGCATATATAGTCATTCCTGTGCACAAATCTGGCAGACCTCTAAACACTGCTAAATCCTACCGTCCAATAGCCTTGGCTTCATGCTTTATGAAAACGTTCGAGAGAATGATTAAGGCCCGATTAATGTGGTGGCTTGAATCGAGGAACTGCCTTCCACCTAGTCAATTTGGATTTCGGGCTAATCGCTCGACGACAGATGTAGTTAACCTGTTTGTTGCTGACGTGTTAAATGGTTTCACAAGGAACCACACAACCCTGGGCCTTTTCCTGGACATCTCTTCTGCCTACGATGATGTGACCCTTCCACTCTTGCACTCACAGCTCCTTGGCTTAGGATTACCTCATAAATGTTCAACAAATCTGATCCGCTTGATTGAAGAACGGGATATCTATGTTTGGTGTGATGGACAGCTTTTGCCCCCTCGGAAAACTTGGAGAGGACTACCGCAAGGAGCAATTCTCAGTACTTTGCTTTACATATTGTATGTAGCTGACATAGAAGACTACCTTCCCGAGGGAGTCAAGATCACACAATATGCTGATGATGTTTGTCTCTATTGCACAGATGTAGACCCTGAGGCGTGCATTGGCATGCTGGACGCAGCCGTCAGAGCAGTCACCACTTTCTTCAACTCATTGGGATTGCAACTCTCGCATCAAAAGTCCGTATTATGCCCGTTCTCTCGTAAACAACGACTTCCAATAGGTAATACTATAGCACTGGGGGGTCTAACTTTTGAGTGTGTCACTCAGGTTAAATTTCTCGGAATTACGCTCACCAAAAGACTGAACTGGAACGCTCACATTCGCGCTACTGCCTCGAGAGTGGAAACTTATTTAAACATACTGAGCACGTTCACTAAAGCCAATTGGGGAGCTGACCCTAAAACTGCTCTGCTCTTTTACAGATCGACTATTCGGTCTGTATTTGATTACGGCTGCGTGCTGTACGGATCTGCAGCTAAATCAATGTTGAAAATACTTGATAAAATCCAATACAGAGCATTAAGAGTTATCATGGGAGCTCTACGATCCACCCCGATTAACGCACTATTGGCAGAAGCTGGTGAGCCTCCCTTGAGTCTCCGACGCAGGATGCTAACCGACCGATTCTTCCTCAAAACCTATAGCAAGGACCAAGACTGTATGCAGAAGATTGCGCAATTGGCTGTCGATGACCTAACAGAACGGTACTGGATAAAGAAACCATCTCCTCTGATATGCGAAAGTTACACTGAATTGAACAAGCACCTCCAGTGGATAGGTGCTGCACACAGTACATCCTACGCCTACTCAATTCCATTTGTTTTTTTTAAGAAGCCGGTAGAAGTAGTCAACATCCCAAATTCGTTCTACACTGGAAATCGTTCGAACCCACGTAGTTTTCAGGAACTTATTCTTTCTAGATGGCCTAACAGTCTGGCCCTCTATACTGATGGATCCCGGCAAAACGGCCAAACTGGCTGTGCTTTCTATGATGCCATCAACGATGAAACACGAGCGTTCAGTCTCTGGAATGTAGCCTCAATATATGTGGCCGAATGCTTTGCTATCCTGCAGGCATTGCGTTATGCAAATAATACCGTGAGCAGCTTCACCACAATCCTGATACTATCAGACTCTAGAAGTGCTATATTGAAAATATCAGGACTGAAGATCACCTCTCGCCTCAACCACATGGAAGCAGATATAGCCCAGCAAATCCACCTAGCCAGAAGCCGTGGAAGAAGAGTAATTTTCTGCTCCATCAAGGGTCACTCACACACCATCGGGAACAACGTTGCTGACTCAGAAGCAAAACGCGCTGCGACTCTACCTGAGCCTGATCCAACCCCCATATCGCACCCGTCGCGGAATAAGGGAACAATCAAGAAAAGCTGATTTTCGGGAAAACGCGTTTGAAGTTTTGCTCTTTCGCCAATGGCCATTCCTAATCCCCTTGGCAACAAGGCAACTCGAGGAGCAGGAATGAACTAGCCTCGTTCCGACCATCTACGGACAAAATAGACCCCTTCCATAATACAATTCCAGTGCTAACTCAAAAATGGCGTTTTTTGAGTTGTTCCCTTATTCCACGACGGATGCGATATACTCTCCTTCAGATCTAAAACCACTTATCAGTGCGAAAATGCTAAGATGCTGGAGACAAGAACACCGGGATTACCCTTCAGGAAACCGTTACAAGGCCCTATTCCCTCCACCAAAGCTTTCTACTTGGTTTGATCTCGTTGTTGATGTCAAGCCAAAGACTTTCTACAGAACAATCTGCCGACTCCGCAATGGGCATTGGAACACTAATATGTACCAGTTCTCAATTGGAAATATAGATTCTCCTCTCTGCCGTTTCTGCCTGCGGGCGGACGAAACTCCCGAACACATGATTTTGGAGTGCGCCGTCCATCACAATGCCCGTGTGCCACTTTTGCAGGAGCTTCACCCAAAGGTGCCTAGCCCGTTCAATCTCGACACCATATTGGCCCAGAACGATACCGGCATATATATTATATTATATGACTTTACCAAAAAAGTGAATATTTCAGTTTAGTTTTTACAGTTACCTAATTCATTACAATTTGCTATTCAAGTATATAACATAATATGTATAATCATAATATTATTATGATGTGATGTGATTAATTTAGTACATGCGGCTGTATAAACTTGTTTTTGAAGCCAATAATAAAAAAAAAAAAAAAAAAAAAAAAAAAACAATCGATCGTTGAATCGTTCCTTGTCAAGGAAGAAGGGAGTTTCATTCTTCCATGCTTTCTTCCATGTTCGATAAGAATGATATCAAAACGTTGCCTGACGTTATAATATATTATTTTGAATGCATTGACTGGTGGTTTTTAGCTTCGTATTTACTCATCATAGTAAAAGTGAATTATTGTCTCCATAATATTAATCAACTAAACATTGAAATTTAATATCTCACGTGCAACGCGTGAACGCTTTGCTAGTCGTCAAGACTGAAGCGGATCACTATTCGCCCAAGGGAATCTCATTTGTTGATTTCTACATTCTGTAAGTTAATAACCGTTAATAACAGTAATATACATAATATTATTATGTAGCTCAGCCAACCGTTGAGAATACTGTTTTATTTGTTATCCCTGAAACTGATGGTGACTTCGTTGACTCGAGCTTTGTTTGAGCTAACCAACGAACTCTAAAAGCTAGTTGAAATCAATCTTGCTGTTCTGTGATCGTTCAAAATGTTTTGATACGATTGGATAAGAAAACGTATGTGCAATCTGGGCATAAGAGGACATTTTTAGAGGGGGTTTTCAAGGTACCACTCGGCTAGGAAGCAGATGGTCGCGATTGCTAATTTTTAAAAACCCCAGTAATAGAAACTCCAATAATATAATTTTTTGACTACCTTTATAATGTACTCTTTGAATAGTACTCGTACAGTCACAATTTCTCTTTTATTCTTCCTATCCTTATGAAGATAATTATTTGGGTGGGTAGGTGGGATTGCCTTGCAGCCACCTCCTCGTCGGTAATCCTGGATACTGGTCAGTAACCTTCCCTCTCCTCAAGAGAACTCTTTGGAGAACGATGTTTCCTGACTTGCTAAGAGCTGCATACCACTAATTATGAAGCAGTTTAGCTGTAAGGGTAGTTTGAGTTTAGTTCCTATAGTGAGTACCTAATAGGTAGGTATGCACCTAAATATTGCCCTGGTGCCCCACCAGTTTCTGAGCCCACGAGCCGCCCCTGGCGGTGGGAGCAGATTGGGACCAAGTCGGTCAGGAAAAGATTTCCAATTTAATCAGCAGCATGCCAAGAAGAATGCAGGCGGTGATCCGAGCAAGGGGAGGCAACACAGAATACTAAAAAAAAATGTATCGATAATTTACATTATTTTTTCAACAAGAAGAATCAAATTAATTTTTCACAATATTCAGGCTGAAGTAAATAAAATTTATTTTTTCAAAGGGTATTTTTTATTTTTTTAATCTGCGCCCTGCTGTTCACTCATTGGATATGAACTCAACTTGGCACAGCGAAAAAACATTAACTCATTCACGTTGGACGTGTATTTCTACACAAATACGAGGTGCGCCGGTTTTTTTGCTGTCTGTACTGAATCGATTAATTGTATCGAAGAGGATTTGACGATAATGGCTGAGGCAGTCGTAAATAAACAGCCGAAGTGAGAACACTCATCTACTTATTGATCCTTCACTAATTGATATTCTTATATAGTACAGCATCGATGTGTGATCTACGATAACGTGGGATTCATATCTACCTCTATGTTGCAGATATTGACCTTGAACACCAACTGACCTGGAATGATTACACCTTATCTTGTAGTTAAGTACGTACCAGGCCTTGGTTGATGAAATACTCGAATAAGTACACAAGCCCGAAAGGCAGCATGTATTTGAGTAGACCAGGGACAGCCTTCACTTTATCCATTAAGGTTGGCGTGAACAGTTCTGCCGAATCATCTATCGCTTCAGTAGAATTGACAGCTTGACACACGTCGTTAATGTTGTCCTCACAAGTTGACCGTTGAAGTACTGGCCGTTCAAGTGCAATCCAAAATCTATACAAATGATATCTACTGGTAAGTCTCCAAGTGTACGTTAGCAATAAGTTAGGTACTGGGCCTTACACCCACTTGTGACTTACACCAGGTAGTTTGATGCTGTCACCCATTCACGTTACTCCCACCCAAACCCATAAAATATTTATCCATGCGTTACAAAATTATCAATTACAATATTGAAAAGTAACAACTAAAGAAGATATCTTACGAAATAGCCATTATGATGGGCACAACCAAGAAGACCAAGAGAGGTTGTGAACGATTATTTCCAGATAGGTACGTCAGGAGCATGTAGGAGCCAGCGCCGCACAAACCTGCAGCTCCAGTACCAGATGACCAACTTGAAATTATCCGCCTGAATCAATGATTACATTTTTGGTAGTTATTAGGACCGTACAAGGACTAGTAGACACGTATGGAGAATGAGTGATGGAAAATAGGTATCCAAATCTGTTTGCATTGTGTTATGCGTTTTCTGATTATTTTACTAGTATAATCGAGCATCGTGGTACCTACCGGTTTTTATAGAAGGCCGAATATGCAAGAAGAGATGTTTCTCCTAGACCCGATCCAAAAGCTATGGTGACAACTCCGGCTATAGCCATAAATATGGTTTTTGCTTGAGAAACCAGAATGAAGCCAACAGCATTCAGTGTGATAATCATAGCGATCCTGAAACTGAGTGCGAAAACGGGTCAGCAGATTCATGCAATGAACGAGACACAAATTGATTGCACGAAAAGTTGTATACTATTGAAAAAACACATCATGTATTGGGTGATTAAGAACTTGTAAGAACATGCGATTGTTAAGCATAAAGCAGTGAATGAGGAGTTTGCCCATTGGCACTGAAAATCACAACCTGATTTCAATTAAATTCATATGAGAACCACTGGGGTTCTCATATGAATTTAAAAAGATATGACGTCCTTAACAGGGCTGGGTCTTATCCAGGGAACCTCCACCAAGTTGGAGCAGCTACGTCGAACCCTCCATCGAATCTCAGCTAGGAGGAGTGTCGAAATAGAACCCTGGGCTGGAATAGGCAAAATCAGAGGCGTTCTCTCAAGCTGAGACTGGTAATCCCCTGGAGAGACAATATGGTCACGCATTCATTGGCTCGGCAAGGGGTCCAACATCCAATATCACAACATGCGTATATAAATCAGTAGGTAGTCAGACCTATGCTCGCCCAAACATTAGTAGTGAAAAATCTAGCAGATAACAACACATGAGTAACTTTCATGCTTAGCCATTATTAGTACCAAGAATACCACTCCGACTGCCACACTTCGCTTACAGGGAAGTTACCAGGGAATAACTCAAAAGTGCAATGATCTGCATACCTACTTTAGTCAAACAGCACGTAATGCTAAACTCCGCCTTCTCCATATAATCCAAATAGATCTGGCTTGCATTCACCCCCACCCCCTCCGATGCCGGTAGCAATAAACTCACAGCGGGTACACGGGCATGAGGGAATTGTAAGCAGGTTGCTGAACGCCAAGCAAAAAAACGCCGTGGAGTACAACCCGCGTAGTCCAGAGCCACAACTCGGACTCACTAAGAGGTTTTTACTAGATAAATAATGAACTGGGAAGACACTAGAAAAAGTCACACTCGGTGCAATATCTCAGGTTTGCAAAGACCTTCCAACCATTCATTTCTTATCACAATACCGCATTGAAAACATTGCCAAAGCCAGGACAGAAATGGACGTATGTTCCATCTGTAATGAGGAAGTGGATACTGGGGTGACCACGGGCTCTCACCCGCTGTTATAAGAGAAGAAAAAGAAAAAAAGCCGCAAAATCTTAGTTCATTACCACTATTATATTATATCGTTATGCTCGTTTAGAATGCTAGTGGAACTTTGGATTTTGGAGGAGACACATGTATACCGTCTCGAAAGTGATCACAAGTTTTTTTTCATTTTTTTTTTTTTTTCATCCTGAGCGTTGCCGCAAGTTTCTACGATCATTAGTCGATTTTTTATAATTAGCCTCAAAGTTTTCATGCACATTGTGAATTATGAGGTGTAAATAAACCAACTCACTGAATCGCCAGAGGGAAAAACGGAGCGACAATCTTGATGATTAGCGATGGTATTATGTCGGCAAGAAGTATCGCTCCAGTTGACATCTCAGTACACTTCCGTGCAGGATTCGCACTAGCAAGAGTTGAATTTGCACTGGTAGAGCTATCAACCTAAACCGTACAATATAATTACAATTTGGCTGTTAAATAATATATACAATTAGTGGGAAATACATCTGAAACAAAGTGAAACTCACAGTAGTAGTTTTATTAATTATGTCCACTGCAGCGCTCAACATGACTACATAACCATAGTTGTTACAGAGACCAAGGAACCAAAATGCTACCGCCGATCGCTGTGCCACCGGTAGAACCCCGGGACTGTCCATATTTTTCTGAAACAAAAAAGAAGACCGATTGAAATGAGATAGTATTCTACAGAACTGTATGGTTCTCAAACATCTGGTCAGGTGTAGTCTGCGGATTATAAGAGCCCATCAGTGAGCCCGTTATTAGCCTTACTATTTCTAAAATGAAACTGTTATTTAATGAGGTTTGAAACGAGCTTAACAAAGTTTGAAACGAGCTCAATAAGTATAAATAATATGTTGACAACAGTGGCGTGGCGTGGATCTGGACATAGGGGTACCGCACTCAATTCACCCCCCCCCCCCCCGCACAAGCACACTTCCTAACTCTCTCATCCTAAAATGAACGAGTGAAGCAGTTCTAAGCAAGCTGTGCGTTCAAAGGAATTGTATGATATCATTTATTTTCTAAAATTATTATTATTATTTTTTTTTTTTTTTAGCTAAACCTAGCTAGGTAATTTATAATATTCCTTTGCGAACAGGACTTGCCAACAGGGAGGCGACTCCAGTTAAGTCCCCCAGTCCGCCCCTACCAACCAACCGTACTGACTATTCTATAAAAGTAGGAAATAGCAAGAAGAGCAAGTAAACAAAAAATATACACTTGGAACATATTATGTTGTACATAATTATGTACAACATTATATTTTTATAATTTTATAAATTATAATTTTATAATTTATAATTTTAGATGAGGATGTTATCTCATCCTCATCTAAAATTATGTACGCAGTACAAAAGCATAAGAATACACGGGATAGCCGGGTTAAACACCTGTAAAGGTACGCAAAAATGGAGAAAATAATTGGAATAAAAATAATGACTAGAGACGACTAATGAGACAAAACTGAGATCAATACGCCGATTTTTTTCGCGAAACTTATCGATAACGAGCTCATTGAACATAGAAGGGGCGGATGCAGATTTAGGGCTTTTTGCTAGCTGAGTTTTTGCTACCCGAGATCTCACAATAGATATTAAAGAGAGATTGTTGTTGTCCCTGTGTGGATCTCAAATATGTTTTAATGCGTTTCAGAGCTGAAAATGAGCGCTCTACAGACGCAGTAGTACTTGAAATTGTAAAAATTGGTTTCTCTAATCGAAAACCTCAGGTAAAATCCATGACATCTCAGCGAGATACAAAACCAGTTCATGAATTTCCACCAAACTCCTCTTTGTATAGGATGGTTAATAACGTTTTCAGCGTTATTGAGTCAAATATAGGTTGAATCAAGACAATTGAGGAGCTGACATGGGAATGCACTTAAGTCCATATAAGTCCATACGCCGATTAGATTTGTTGGACATAATCTCTTCTCCATGCAAAGGTGTCGCAGGGTTCTAGCGACCGTCGCCAAAACTAAACTAATTGACGGGAAGACAAGGCTTTTCCCACCCCATTGGCTTTTCCCACCTCTTACTTGCATTTCAGCGGGAAAAAAATTTAGATTTCCCATGTCAGCTCCTCAATTGTAAACAATTCGAGTGTACTCAAGCTCAGAACTCCCTTGAGGCCTGCGACCTCAAACAGTAGGCTTTAATTATGTCGAGTTTTTTGCTAAAATTTTGCGAACCTAACCATTGAACAGTAACTGTTCATCAGCAGTTTATGTAAAAACTAAACAAACAATTAAAAACTACAAACAACCTTTCTATTTTTGGCTCGGAAATGTCCAAACCTCAGCAAGGAAAAGCTCAGCGGGTATATTTGATGGTCCTCTAATAAGAGCACTCATGAAGGATGAGTGTCATTCAAGCAATGGATGATGTCGAAGCTGGATCTTGGACGTCCTTCGTCCAAGTTGTAGGTACATAATTTTCTCGGACACCGCAAGGCCAACAACTAAGTTGAATTGCTTAATGTGATGCTTGCAAATTTTAATCGACTTGGCTGCAACATAAGCATTAATGTTCACTATCTCTTCAGGCACCTGGATAGTTTCCCAGTAAGCCTAAGTGATGTAAGTGAGGAGCAAGGTTTAAGATTTCACCAGGACCTTGAAATCATTGAGAGAGGATACCAGGGCCATTGGGATGTCCACATGCTCGCAGATTACAGTTGGAGTTTACAGAGGGACAACCCACGAGTATTATATCCAAGAGGTTCATATAAACGTACATTTTATCCAAAAGAGCTATTGTACATTTTAACCAATTTTGCTTGTCATTTAATATATAAATGTAGCTCATAAGGTGCCTACTACTAGTTAGTCCTAACAAATTCTCAATTATGTTGATCAATATAATATTATCATATTAACGATCAACATAATTCAGAATTTAAAATCTATTTACTTTAATTAAATTAATTCCAATTAATTTAATTAAATCAACATGTGGAACCAATATCCAACTTTTTGTTCCTCAATCATCACCCGAATGAACAAAGTGAAAGTATCACATGCAAATTTGCCAGTGGATTATTTTATAGATTTGACAAATAAAAGAAAGAAATTCTTACAGGATTTGCCATGCTGTATTCGAATTTGGAACTCAATTTTTCCTATCTACCGTATTTGTTTTTTCTTCAAAAACTGCATTCAAAAAAGAATAAAACAGTGTTTTTGGGGATTTTCGTGTGTACCTACTTTGTCAACTTTACCGCTGTTATCCGTGGAATGGCAGAAGATAACTAAAATCGGATTTCAAATGCTGCACCTCAAAAACCATGGAAAGAGTGAAAAAGTGAAAAATTAAGTCGGATTTTTTGAAGTACCTACAATTTGTTCGACTCACTAACGTATCTAGAAAAGAGGTAAACCTATGAGCTATATCTCACAAACTAGACCTGATGGCGAAAAATGATGGGTTTCAGATTGGGATTCAGCATATGGAAACATCCAACGGAATATTCTCATAGTTTTCATTTCTGGAATTCTTTATAAGTACGTGACACATTTTAATACCATTTCGAATTTTTCCGATCTTTCTAACGGATTTCAAATCCTGTCAATTTTGTTTGAACAGCGTTTGACCTTCTTCGATATGACCATCAGTTTGAAGACTTTTCAACACGTCGATTGGAGTGGTTGAATTAAGAATGTGAATAGTTAAGTGTTACATATTGACACAAATATAGTACCTATCGAGTTTTTGCCCAAAGCCACCAATTATAACTTCTACGGTTAGGGGGAACTAGAAGCCGTTAGATAGTTAAATTCGTAGGTAGGTACGAACTTTTTGGTCATATCGAAGAAGGTAGCGCTGTTCAAACAAAATTTACAGGATTTGAAATTTGAATGGGCGGAAAAACTTCAAAATGGTATTAAAATGTGTCATGTACTTATAAGGAATTCCAGAAATGAAAACTATGAGAATATTCCATTGCATGTTTCAGGTCTTGTCCAAATGAACCAGTTGGTAGGTAGATGCTATCGTGATAATGCAGGAGAACGTTGAATACAGTTACAAGGACGCTGTTTCCTACGTTGTTAAACTCGAAGAGGAGGCGAAAATATGAAACAACGAAAAACTATGCGACCTACTACATTCACGTTTCCAATTCTGCTGATCTCCGTATCTTATAAATCTACTAGTGGTTCTGCTCTGGAAGTAGTTGTGAGTACTGGGTTACCACATTAAATGTAATTTTGAGGGAGTTACTCATTTTTTATTATAAAAACATCTCAAGTTGAACTTTCACGTACATTGCCATTGGCGCAGTAACACGCACAACGTATTTTAGAAAGTTTGAAGATCGACTAAGCATTCCGGAATGTATGAATAATGATACCGCAAATGTATTTTCACTGCCGGCATTAGTGACACCATTGTTGACGCCAGCGGTGGCCAACACGGCGTATTTAAGAGATAGGTACCTATTGAAAAACTCTGCAAATTCTTGACACAACGGTTTGTTATCTTCATTGAGCTTTTTAATTTGTTTAAACAAATAGGTATTGCTTAAACAATTTCACAGTCAGGAAACCGAGTGAGTATTGCATTGTCGCCCATCTGCGACGCATATTTAAAATTTTAAGTCTCTAGCTAAACGTCCACATTTAATTTGTTTAAGCAAATAGGTATTGTTTACAATTTTACAGGCAAGAAACTGAGTGAATATTGCATTGTCATTCATCTGCGTCCCATGTTTAAAATTTCAAGTCTCTACTTAGAATCTCATGTATTTGGGGTGCTGAGTCGATTGAAACCATTCCCGAGTCACTAACTATACCTGCTAATCGGATAGCAACGTTTCGCACTTTCTCTTTGATAAACTAATGAACTGTACTATGACAGCATTTTTTTGAAATTCTGCCTACTCACGTGCTTTTCCTCTGGTGTAGGAACGCATATTTACCGGTCACATCCCTTTTTTTCAATAATGCTCATAATCACTGCTTACTCTTGATGATGCACCAAAATAATGTGAAAAAACTCTGCAAATTCTTGACACAACGATTCATTATCTTCTTTGTGCAGATTACCCTTCTGTCTAGTTCACTAGATCTAAATGTCTAGATCCTAAATGTTAGATTAATTATTATTATGAATTATCACTAACTATTAATAATTTTATCAAGTACCTACTGAAAATTATTATACTTTATTGTTAGGTAATAATAATTTGTATTTATTATTAATAATAATAATTATTATTTATGATTAATTAATACGATATCCGGCTGTTGGAATCGCCTGGGTTGCTTTGTACAGAAATGAATGATAGAGATGATGAATTAATTATAAATAAAATAAATGTACCGATATAATTCTGGGGTTTTTAATGCTACGTCAGTAATAATTTTTCTATAAAAGAAGTACCTACCAACAAACATTCGAAATTACCTTCATTTCTGTAGCAAAAAACGTACCTCAGAACATAAAACTCGACATCACTAAAACCATATGATGTTCCAAACAGCTCGTTAGTATGAAAATTGACCTGTATTTCAACCGTTTGATTCACGATCGTGTTGACAGACTCAACCTTTGAGCCGTCATTGTGAACGAACGGTTGGTCGTACAAAGCTGTGGATGGTCTTGAAAAATTTCAAGGAATAAACTCTATCTAAATATGCAATAAAAAAACATACCATTTGATAGGAATTTTTCGAGTTTTGAAATTTTCAAAATTTCAAAATTCGTTTTGAACTCCTTCCCCTTGACCTAGGGTTATGAAAAGTTTCGAGGATCATTGTGGGGTTGGTCGGAACCCGTAACAAAAGTTCGAAATTTTAGCTCAAAGCTAACTGGGCTAAGTGCCGCGGACGGCGGACGGACGGATTTTTTTTTTTTATTCGATTTTCTGAATCTACGTATCTTGAAACGTAAACCAACAAATTTTGAGGGGGGGGGGGGTTAAAAAATGTTTTTCTTTGGGCGATTCCAATGGTTAATTATCGAAGATAATAAACCAAAATAAGACGGTTCACCTAAACATGTGTACAATACATGGTATATTTCGTCTTACGGAATTTCCCCAGTTTTGGAGGCGTAATCAATCATCAGTTGTTGAACTATGCGGACGATATGAATTTGATGGCAAGGACTGTTAGGAGCTTGGAAGATGCCTTTGGCTCCCTGTCGCGGGCAGCAGCAGAGATGGGCCTCCAAATCAATATGGATAAAACCAAGTATATGGTCTCTGGCCTGAACCCAAACACTGGACTCCCTGACTCTATAACTCTCGGTGGCTCAACCTTTCACAGGGTTGAAACTTTCACGTACCTCGGTTCCACTGTACATATGTCGAATGATGAACATATGTACATATGTCGATG
This sequence comes from Stenodema calcarata, assembly GCA_963920205.1. Taxonomy (NCBI): domain Eukaryota; kingdom Metazoa; phylum Arthropoda; class Insecta; order Hemiptera; family Miridae; genus Stenodema; species Stenodema calcarata. Next base: position 11,150,376 of record OY986057.1, on the reverse strand, counting down.
TACATCATATGTACATATGATGTACATATGTCGAATGTTGAAATAAGTAAAAGATTGTTGTCCGCCAAACGGTGCTATTTTGGGCTTCTCCCGTTTTTGGTTTATTATCTTCGATAATGAACCATTGGAATCGCCCAAAGAAAAAAAAATTTTAACCCGCCCTCAAAATTTGTTGGTTTACGTTTCAAGATACGTAGATTCAGAAAATCGAATAAAAAACTCTGCAAATTCTTGACACAACGGTTTATTATCTTCCTTGTGCAGATCACCCTTCTGTCTATACCAGACTGTGTTGCAAATCGGCACCATACCATATTCTCACCGTACTCATACCATACCATACGAATTTCTTTCCTATCATACCATACTGTACTATACCAAATCATACATACAATAATATACCATACCATACTCATACCATGTCATACAAACCGAGTGAATATTGAAATGTCATCCATTTCTGACCTATATTTAAAATTTCAAGTATCTAGCTCATCATCAAAATTTAATTTGTTTAAACAAATAGGTATTATTTAAACAATTTTACAGCCAAGAAAACGAGTGAATATTGCATTGTGATCCAGTTCTGAACTATTTTTAAAATTTCAAGTCAACAGCTCATCATCAAAATTTAATTTGTATTATTACAAAAAGGTATTATTTAAACAATTTTACAGATGAGAAACCGAGTGAATATTGCAATGTGGTCTATCCCCGACTCACGGTTAAAATTTCTAGACTGTAGTTTACCGGGAAGATGAAAAACGTAGTTTTATTCTGGGCGTCTGGAGGTTGGGTCACATAACGGCCGTTTTCGACGCGAAAGTTTAGTGTTTTTCCTAAACCTTTGCGCGCTCACTGTGAACGAACGGCTGGTCGCACAAAAATCCAATTGGTCTTAAATGATTGGTACTTTTTCAGGTCATTCAAAAGTGAACTAAAAATTACACGATTCAGTTGAATATTTTGAGATATGACATCGTCGAAATTTTAAATTTCGTTTTGAACCCCTTCCCCTTGACCTAGGGTTATGAAAAGTTTCGAGGATCATTGTGGGGCTGGTCCAAACCCAGAAACCAAATTTCGTAATTTTAGCTCAACGCTAACTGGGCAAAGTGGCGCGGACGGCGTACGGCGGACGGACGGATTTTTTTTTATTCGATTTTCTGAATCTACGTATCTTGAAACGTAAACCAACAAATTTTGAGGGGGGGTTAAAAAATTGTTTTCTTTGGGCGATTCCAATGGTTCATTATCGAAGATAATAAACCAAAATCCGTCCGTCCGCCGTACGCCGTCCGCGCCACTTTGCCCAGTTAGCGTTGAGCTAAAATTACGAAATTTGGTTTCTGGGTTTGGACCAGCCCCACAATGATCCTCGAAACGTTTCATAACCCTAGGTCAAGGGGAAGGGGTTCAAAACGAATTTTGAAATTTTGAAAATTCCATATCTCGAAAAATTCATATAGAACGGTATGTTTTTTATTTCATATTCAGATAGAGTTAGTTCCGTAGAATTTTTTAAGACCATCCGCAGCTTTGTACGACCAGCCGTTCGTTCACAATGACGGCTCAAAGATTGTGCCTCACATCACGATCGTGAATCAAACTGTTGAAATACAGGTCCATTTTCATACTAACAAGCTCTTTGGAACATCATATGGCTTAAGTGATGTCGAGTTTGTTGTTCTGAGGTGCGTTTCGTGCTACGGAAATGAAAGTAATTTCGAATGTTTGTTGGTAGGTACTTCTTTTATAGAAAAATTATTACCGACGTAGTAATTAAAACCCCAGAATTATATCGTATTAATTAATCATAATTAATAATAATAATTATTAATAATAAATACAAATTATTAATACCTAACAATAAATTATAATAATTTTCACTAGGTACTTGATAAAATTGATAATAATAATTAATCTAACATTTAGGATCTAGACATTTAGACCTAGTGTTTCATCTTCCAGGTAAACTACAGTCTAGAAATTTTAACCGTCAGTCGGGGATAGCCCACATTGCAATATTCGCTCGGTTTCTCATCTGTAAAATTGTTTAAATAATACCTTTTTGTAATAATACAAATTAAATTTTGATGCTGAGCTATTGACTTGAAATTTTAAAAATAGGTCAGAACTGGATCACAATGCAATATTCACTCGGTTTCTTGTCTGTAAAATTGTTTAAATAATACCTATTTGTTTAAACAAATTAAATTTTGATGATGAGCTAGATACTTGAAATTTTAAATATAGGTCAGAAATGGATGACATTTCAATATTCACTCGGTTTTTTTCTCATTGCAAACCTGTTCATTGTGTACCCAAGATCCTTCCCTAAAAGACCTGGCAGCGGGAAATATTATTCAACATGGTTTGAAAAGGGAAAAACAAGTTTTGTAAAAAATCCCAATGCTCTAGGTCAGGGATGGCCAACTTCTTTTGCCCAAAGGGCCACTTCCATACTTTCGCTAAAAGCAGGGGCCGCACAAGAACTTAAAGGGAAATTTAGGCTATATAAATTAATGTATAAACAAATGCTATGGATATTGAACATACTTTAATGTTCAATATACAATTTGAACTTAACCTGGACTCTTGTAGAAAATTTTGTATTTTCTATTTCTGTTAAAAAATATCTACCGTAATACTTTTAAAAAGTTGTTCGGGGGCCGCATAAAACATAACTGCGGGCCGCCAGTTGGCCATCCCTGCTCTAGGTAGTAGTCGATACCAGTGACCAACATTTTCTTCAGTAGTCGACATGGTTTTGCACTAGTAGTCGACCTACATGTGTTAGAAGGCGACAGTATCACTTGAGTCAGTAGTCGACAGGTTTCGTCATTCCATCGTTTTCGAATTTTACGACATCTAAATAAAATACATTCAACTGTGAATCGGAACTTGAAAATAGATTAATAAGATGTAATAAAGTAGTTATCAGACTTTTTATTTGCAAACAGCTCATTATCAATCTCAAATTGCAATAAGTACTTAAGTAAAAAGTTTTGAAAACTATAGTCGAAAACTCATTGTCAGAAAATTGACATTACAGTTGGGCTTAGGTACCTATTTACATATTTTTTTGACATTTTCATGTCTTTGCTTTGGCACATAAACTAAAACGGGAAAAATTTGTTCCCTTGATTCACCCTTTCCCTCAGATCACGTCAGAACACAAGCGACCGGCGGGCCATTACGTCAGAGCCTATGACGCACGAGCGTATGACGTAAGACGGCTGGCAGGAGGCTAACTAGTACGTCAGAGCCTATGACGCACGAGCGTATGACGTAAGACGGCTGGCAGGAGGCCAACAAGTACGTCAGAGCCTATGACGCACGAGCGTATGACGTAAGACGGCTGGCAGGAGGCCAACAAGTACGTCAGAGCCTATGACGCACGAGCGTATGACGTAAGACGGCTGGCAGGAGGCTAACTAGTACGTCAGAGCCTATGACGCACGAGCATATGACGTAAGACGGCTGGCAGGAGGCAACAAGTACGTCAGAGCCTATGACGCACGAGCGTATGACGTAAGACGGCTGGCAGGAGGCCAACTATTGCGTCAGAGCCTATGACGCACGAGCGTATGACGTAAGACGGCTGGCAGGATAACTAGTGCGTCAGAGCCTATGACGCACGAGCGTATGACGTAAGACGGCTGGCAGGTGGCCAACAAGTACGTCAGAGCCTATGACGCACGAGCGTATGACGTAAGACGGCTGGCAAAAGACCAACAAGTGCGTCAGAGCCTATGACGCACGAGCGTATGACGTAAGACGGCTAGCAGGAGGCCAACAAGTGCGTCAGAGCCTATGACGCACGAGCGTATGACGTAAGACGGCTGGCAGGAGGCCAACAAGTACGTCAGAGCCTATGACGCACGAGCGTATGACGTAAGACGGCTGGCAGGAGGCCAACAAGTACGTCAGAGCCTATGACGCACGAGCGTATGACGTAAGACTGGCAGGAGGCTAACTAGTACGTCAGAGCCTATGACGCACGAGCATATGACGTAAGACGGCTGGCAGGAGGCAACAAGTACGTCTGAGCCTATGACGCACGAGCGTATGACGTAAGACGGCTGGCAGGAGGCCAACTATTGCGTCAGAGCCTATGACGCACGAGCGTATGACGTAAGACGGCTGGCAGGATAACTAGTGCGTCAGAGCCTATGACGCACGAGCGTATGACGTAAGACGGCTGGCAAAAGACCAACAAGTGCGTCAGAGCCTATGACGCATGAGCGTATGACGTAAGACGGCTAGCAGGAGGCCAACAAGTACGTCAGAGCCTATGACGCACGAGCGTATGACGTAATACGGCTGGCAGGAGCCCATCTAGTGCGTCATACGACGAGACCTTTTATGTCTCTGCGCCCCCTCCCACACCTACACCGCGTGACTCGTACTTCATTTTGGTTTATTATCTTCGATAATGAACCATTGGAATCGCCCAAAGAAAAAAAAATTTTAACCCGCCCTCAAAATTTGTTGGTTTACGTTTCAAGATACGTAGATTCAGAAAATCGAATAAAAAAAAATCCGTCCGTCCGCCGTAATCCGTCCGCGGCACTTTGCCCAGTTAGCGTTGAGTTAAAATTACGAAATTTGGTTTCTGGGTTTGGACCAGCCCCACAATGATCCTCGAAACGTTTCATAACCCTAGGTCAAGGGGAAGGAGTTCAAAACGAATTTTGAAAATTTGAAAATCTCATATCTCGAAAAATTCATATAGAACGGTATGTTTTTTATTTCATATTTAGATAGAGTTTGTTCCGTAGAATTGTTTTAAGACCATCCGCAGCTTTGTACGACCAGCCGTTCGTTTACAATGACGGCTCAAAGATTGTGCCTCACAACACGATCGTGAATCAAACTGTTGAAATACAGGTCCATTTTCATACTAACAAGCTCTTTGGAACATCATATGGCTTAAGTGATGTCGAGTTTGTTGTTCTGAGGTGCGTTTCGTGCTACGGAAATGAAGGTAATTTCGAATGTTTGTTGGTAGGTACTTCTTTTATAGAAAATTATTACCGACGTAGTATTAAAAACCCCAGAATTATATCGTATTAATTAATCATAATTAATATTAATTATTATTAATAGTAAATACGAATTATTCATACCTAACAATAAATTATAATAATTTTCACTGGGTACTTGATAAAATTGTTAATAATTAGTGATAATTGATAATAATAATTAATCTAACATTTAGGATCTAGATATTTAGACCTAGTGATCTAGACAGAAGGGTGATCTGTACAAAGAAGATAATGAACCGTTGTGTCAAGAATTTGCAGAGTTTTAAATCCAGGACGCTATCGAGGAAATCAAAGCTCACCATGTACAAACCCTCCTTCGTCCAGTTCTTTTATATGGAGCGGAAACATGGGTGATGACTAAACAGTCAGAGAACAGGATTGGAGCGTTCGAGAGGAAAATCTTGCGGAGAATCCTCGGCCCGGTCTGTGATCGTGGGTGCTGGAGACGCCGAAAAACGAGGAGATCTACCAGCTGTATGACGATATTGACGCTGTCAAGTTTGCCAAATTGGGTCGCCTTAGGTGGGCTGGACACGTTGTGCGACTGCCGGATGAGGAGCCGTCAAAAAGGCTCCTCACAACGAAGCCATTTGGAAGCCGGGGAAGAGGAAGACCCAACCAGAGATGGATCGACAACGTGGAGGAAGACACGGCCAGGACTGGGTGTCGGGATTGGAGAGGTGCGGCAAAGGACAGGACGCGATGGAGGGCCGTCTTGAAGGAGGCCAAGGCCCACCCGGGGCTGTAGAGCCACAAAGAAGAAGAATCAATCATCAATAACTGCTACACCAAAACAAGCGTACGACCAATTATCACGCTCTTTGCCTTCTCAGAATTGTTTTGCACGCCCAAATGGGGAAACTAAGGGCCAGGTTTGTGTCAGAAGGTATCTAGGAACAATATATATATATATATATTTTTTTTTTTTTTTTTTTTTTTTTCATGCGTTTATTCAGATAATATAACAACTAGTTACATTGATAAATCAGGTAACTATCTAGCTATTTAGTTCACAAATTTTAACACTTTTTGCGGTGAGAGCTCATTAACTTTTACCGCACTTGAACTGCACGTCACTCAGCACAGAAGGTCCAAATATGAAAAAACCAGTCATGCAGCATGACTATAAGAGCAAATTTTCGAATAAATAATTGGTTTTATGTAAAACGTCTCCATTAAAGAACATGATGTATGGACATACATCTCAAGTAACAACCACGTTTCTTCATCTTCAAAGTGCTCCAGTTCGAGAGCGGAATAAGATATAGCAATTCTGACTTCCTCATCTTATTCAGCGTGTAAAAACCTTTAAAATGAGGTGTCACTTGACGGACCATTTCATTTTTGGAATTTGTGGGTGAAACTCCCCCCCCCCCCCCCAATCACCAATACCCCCCCTCAGCTTTTGGACATTTCAACGCTGAACACGACGGAGAAGTCAGAAATGCGATATTGCATTCCGTCATCAGATTAGAGCAGATTAACCATGAAGAACGTATTCTTCATCTTCAAAGTAGGTACTCAAGTTTGAGAACTAAATTAGGTATCACAATTCTGATCGAATTCAGCGTGTACGAACCTTTAAAATGAGGCGTCACATGTCAGACTTTCATTTTTCGGATAACCCCCCCCCCCCCCCCCAGCTATCGGACGTTTCTACGCTGAACACGACGGTGAAGTCAGAATTGCGATATCGCATTCCGTCATCAGATTAGAACAAACTAACCAGGAAGAATACATCAAGGATCAACCGCGTTTCTTCATCGTCAAAGTGCTACAGTCTGAGAACGGAATAAGATATAGCAATTCTGACTTCCCCATCTTATTCAGAATTTATGAGGAATCCCCCCCCCCCTAAAACTCCTCAAACCCCCCCTTAGAGTGGCCCGATTCTGCTCATCTACGAACTTAGCCTGTCGATTGCCAAGACAAATGTTTTGTGCAAATTTGAACTTTTCATCTCAATTCTATCCTGGGTTACCTATCGTCTGGAATGACATATACCTATATTCATATAATTTTTGGTGTCTTTTGGCCGTGGAATCAGGGTGGTCTGAAACGGATTTTGGTATGAAATTGTTTCGAAAATTTGACTAAAAAATTTGGACTGAGAACAATAGCTACATTTTCTTCGAATATTCGCTAAAAAATGGAAAAACCATTTTATCAACGTTTTCATTTTCTGAGTTTTTCGCACGCTTCCATCCACTGAGCGGCGGACGGACGGATTTTTTTTTTAATTCGATTTTTGGAATCTACGTATCTTGAAACGTAAGCCCTCAAATTTAGAGGGGGGGGTGTTCATATTTTTTCTTGGTCGATTACAAAGGTTCATTATCGAAGATAATAAACCAAAAATGATACCATACTGTAATGATGTGTTGCGGAGAGAAGATCCTCCTAGGGGGGCTGAACACCGGTGGGACCTGATGTACGTATTATCTATTTCGCTGGACATATTCCCCCGTCTCTAGAAGGAGTTAAACTGGCCATAACACTCAACAAATTTTAATGAGTTAGAGATTTGATTTCAGCGCTAAATGAAGAAACCAAAACTCGTATTTTGTTGTCGGACGTCATCACTGATGCCTTCAAGGCGCCAAAAGCTAAACAGCAAATTCTGTGGGTCTGAAGTATATTTTTAAAATGTCAAACCTCGATACCATTATACCGATATAATTAACAAACAAACAAATTGTTTTGTGGTACTATTGAAACAAAATATCTCAAATTCCACCCATTTATTGTTTTCCGAAATCGGCCATCCAAACAGTTGATAGGCTGATGCCTACCTACCCTATGGAGAAGTCAAATGCTCCTCTAAAATATTGTCAATATCAACTCCTACCTTTTTTCTTAAATTTTCAAATTTTTATCGGACCTTTTTAGGGAAGAGGAGTTCAGGCTAGTATTCACATTCCTAATAAGTATTGTACTAGTTGAGTGTTCGCCGCTCTCAAAGGCGTAATTATTATCCAGGGAAACAAACGGTGGCAGGAAGGAAGGTGACCGTGATCAAGTGGTTTCTGCTTCAATGAAGGTAAACAGCTGAGCCCCAATAGGTCAGGGCAGTCTTTCCGATGTTGACTTACAACACAACGGAAAGTCCACAACGGAAAGAAATAATATGGAAGAATCGTTCGATTAATTGAATTGAGTTCTTCTTTGATTTCAGTGATCACGACAAGGTTGATCACGATTTTTTGAAGTTTTAAATTGGTGTGGACGTACGAGTATTTGTATAATCTGGGTGCATGCTCGGGTTTCAACAATCAACAGGGTTTCACAATTCTAAATGACATTGTACCGTATTGTTCATGTAGTCAGCAAGAGAAGCAGGAGAACAGATGAATCGTGAAGAACATCTCAGGTAACAACCACGTTTCTTCATCTTCAAAGTTCTCCAATTTCACCATCATGTTCAGCATAAAAAAAACCTTTTAAATGAGGTCACTGTCACTTGTCAGACTGTTTCACTTAGCGAATTTTTTAAGAAAAAGAAGCTAGTGTTCACGGTCTAAAATTTGAAATTTGAAGATGAAGAAAGATGCACTTCACGGTTCATCTGCTCTAATCTGACAATGGAATGAGATATCGCCATTCTGACTTCACCATAACGTCATTTAAAAAAAAGAAGAAAACAAGTAATTTCTTCGAAAATTTGCTCCAGCCATGCTGCATATACATCAATCTATCAAAAGTGACTCTGACATATAGTTGCGCTTAATTGGCGTCGACCACAGGGTATAAATACATAAGATGTATTTTGAAACTCGAATAATACATAATATACAGGGTGTCCCAGTATGAATGGTCCAAACTTCAAGGACCGATTCTGCAAATAATTTGCAACAACTTTTGTCCTGTAACATTTTTTTTTTAACTCCGATGAAAATCCGACTTTTTTTACTGCTAAGATGTTTTTTTGTGTTTCCGACCTTAACTCACTAAAATTGCCAGAACTGCCCTTATTTACTGTGTAAAAAGAAAATTGAGGATTCCTCGATTTCTTGTCTGTATAATTATTATTTTAATTATTTCATCATCTCTATTGTTTAGTTTCTGCAAAAAGAAGATAAACTCTTTTTTTTTTTTTGTCATGAAGGTAATGTATTATTTTAAAACATTTAATGAAAATATTTCTTTCGCACTCTCTCTCTCTCTGCTATTCAGATGGCCCCATATCAATTTCTTTTAATTCAGATTGTTACCTATTCCTGACTTTTGATGATCACAGATTGTTACCTATTCCTGACTTTTGATGATCACAGATTGTAATCTATTCCTAACTTTTGATGATGACAGATTGTAACATATTTTAACGTTTTGTTTAGGGGTGGCCTCCATAGATGCTCCTAATTCCATGGGTTACACTTGACCGAATGTTTCTTTGTCTGTCTATACGTCTGTGTGATATAGAGTGAGTGTTCCAACTACATCATGACCATCGGGGTTTGGAAAATATAATCAGTGATAGTGGTATAGGATGGAGTGTCACCTTCTGAGAGGCACTGCACCAGAACCGAAATTCTATGTCGTACAACGATAGGAAATAAGTCCAACTGAGGCAGATGTTCCAAATGAAATTGAAGGCACTGTTTGGTTGAGGATTAAAAAGCGAAATAAATACAGCCAATTTTAATAAATACAGGTAATTTATGATTTTTATACAGCCATATCTGTTTTCAATATTAAAATTTGTAGTTTGAAATGCTCACTAATTCATGAATCAAAACATTTGGAGAACCGAGTAATTCAAAAGTAATTATGCCACTTGGCCGATACTTCAGGAGTAGGTGTTTGTAGTTGTCATCTGTACGCAATTGTCTAGCCTTATGTACAGTTAGAAACGTTGTTAATGAAGCATTGTAGTTCAGAATAGTAAATCAAGTAAGTAACTAAGAGACTGCCGGTTATGAGAGTTATTACCTGGTTAACTATTAAACGATGAATTCCATGGGCGAATGCCTCGATCGCTAGCTCCTCCATCGTCGACAGCAGGATAAATGATCAGCCGGTGGTATTTGTTGTTATTCATTCATGCCAAGTCACGCCATTATCTTCACTCAGATATGCTATCGAACCCTCAGTATTGTACTTCTTATCAAGTTGATTCGAGCAGTATTAAAGTTAGGGACTTCAATGACCCTCTACAGCAAATAATGTGTTCAGCCATAGTGTTCGGTCGGTGATGAATGATTATTTACCGAATCCATGGGATCTCATGGAATGAATTTCCGATGATGCAGCGCAAGATGAATCCCAATTACGAACCTCAAACAGCAGGTAAACATTAGCTTTTTGTCTAAAATGCATCAGCATTTTGTCTAAAATGTACTTAGTTGTTATGTCGGGCTTAAAACATGTCAAAAACGTGATTTACGGGGGTGTTGATCAAAAATACGCCATGATATATTTCAGGTATGGTCATGGAGCATATTTGGAGCCAGCGTGAAGAATAGATCATACAATTTTGATTTCCAGTTGGACCGGTGATTCATTAATGTACTCCGGTCGAGCAAGCAACATCAGTAATTTTATAGGAAGCAACACGCCCAAGTAAAGGAAGCTGCCCATTTTCCCAAAAAAGTTAATTATTTTCTAAACAGATCATATTTCTGTCTGGATCACGGCTCCGTGAACAATTTTCTCGCAAGCCCCATAAGTATAAGAAATAGTTGAAGTAATGAGGTAAAACATTGTGCATTCGATTTTGTATCCAGATGGTTCTCTCTGAGTGAAGGGTGGTCGGCAACCAGCTGAGTGATGGTCTCTTCAAATTTTCAACTAATTTGTAGGCCGGCCAATATAATTCACGGGTTATTCGGGTACCTACCCACTGACTAGAACTCGAAATTGCCTTCGGCCCATAGATCAAGTGGACGGGGTCGCGGAATAAAAACATCCCCCAATCAACTGATTAGTACCATATAGGGTACTCTCACAACTGGCCTTCCGCGCGTCTCCCGCAAGCCACTGTTATCGCGTGGACTTAGGACCTTCTTATCGCTCGGCAACCTGTACGACGGCCTTGCGGGGCTTGAATTATATGTTTCTTTCTTTCTGAGAACATCCTTACGACCGTGGTAAAATATAAAAAAGTTTGGGGTTGACCAAGTAATCGCTCAGAATTACCAATTCAATTTCAATTAAGACATTGTCTGCCTCCTCTTGTAAATCAGTATATTCTGTCAAACTTTCTACAAGTTCAGTGGTGGGATTCTCGTTCTCGCTATCTCAGCTTAACGACAACGAAAAGTCGGTTGGATAGCGAAAAGTGTCGGTATCGCTGAGGAACGACGGTTGGTATTCTGCAACCGCAGAACAGCGACAGCTGTCGCTTAGACGAACCGAATCGTCATTATATCAACCGAGATTTGTCGTTACTGTTTCTGAAGCGTCTAGACCCCTCGGTATTGATAACGACGAGCGTCGGTATCATATTATTTTGAAACGTGCCTTTGAGTAGTATTAAATTTCGTATTTGTAGTATTTAGTTTTCTACTGTTATTATACCTCATAACTCGGTCAATATCTCTTATAAACGTCTGTCTTGTAGGTGTCACTTAGTATCGAAAAAATATGTCGGTCAGTTTCCGTCACGTATCCCCTATTGTCTCTTTGCATATTCCTTAGTATCTCGTATAATTTTCGGTCAGTATCTCTCACAAATGTCGGTCAATATCTATGTATATAATAAAATCGTGTCTGTCTGAATGTCTGTTTGTCTCATCATCAATTGAGAACGGCTGAACATAGAAAGTTGCGGCTGGTACCATTTGACGCAGAATTTATCTGGGAAGGTTTATGAAAAATTCGCGTTTAAATCTGTCCATCCGTTGAAACGCTATGCATGAAATACTACTAAAAACGTGTTATGAGGACGTTTATGCTTATAACTTTTGAACGGTTGAAAGTAAATCCGATTGTAAGTAGTCTCTGGATTTAGCTCGACGAGTACTTTCAAGCGGTACTTCAATCAGGATGTTAGTGGGAGGGGCGGGGGGTCTACAGGCATTCAAAACTACTTGACCAGTTGGAGTGCAACTTTGGGAATTTGTTGTGTGAACATTGAGGAATGTTTCTAAACAGGTAGGGGGTCAATAGTATGGGGGGGGGGGGTACCCGTTCAAGGCAGTTAGGGTAGGGGGAGGGGGGTATTACCGGCAATCCAAAAACTACTTGACGAATCGGAGTGAAACTTTGAAATTGTGTTGTGTGAACATTGGGGAAGGTTTCTGGCCAATTTAGGAGGGGGGGGGGGGGGTACCGGCAATCCAAAAACTACTTGACGAATTTGAGTGAAAAGGGGGTAATTGGAAGCAGAGAAGTGAATAAAGGGGGTGTCTGTTCTACCGTTGCGAAGCGCGGGTACACAGCTAGTCTCTTATAAACGTCTGTCTTGTAGGTGTCACTTAGTTCAACCACATGTCGGTCAGTTTCCGTCAAGTATCCCCGATTGTCTCTTGGCATATTCCTTAGTATCTCGTATAATTTTCGGTCAGTATCTTTCATAAGTGTCGGTCAATATCTCTTATAAACGTCTGTCTTGTAGGTGTCACTTAGTTCAACCACATGTCGGTCAGTTTCCGTCTAGTATCCCTGATTGTCTATTGGCATATTCCTTAGGTAGTATCTCGTATAATTTTCGGTCAGTATCTCTCCCAAATGTGTCTGTCAGTTTCCGTCGAGTATCCACTACTGTCTCTTGGCATGTTCCTCAGTATCTCGTATAATTTCCGGTCAGTACCTATCTCTCATAAATGTAGGTCATTATCTCTTATAAACTTAATAATCACAATAATTGTGATTATTGAATTAATATAATTTTGAATATTTGTCAAGAAAAAAATAGTAATGAAGAATACGTGGAGGGACGTGTAGCTTTAAGATGCTTCAGAGTTTGGATGAAAGGATACCGACGTCGTTATCTGATTCTGTAATGACAATTCGTTAACTCAAATCGCTATCCATGATTGCAGAATACCGATATCGCTATCCGGCTGACGTTGCACGGGAGGTTTAACGATAAGGGCGGCATAGCGACAAAGAGACTCTTTGTCAGTTCGATTAATAATACCTCGTATTTCTGTGATAATGTTTTCCAATGCCAGTTTCAATTTGGCCACTATGATTTTTTGTTCCTTTGTGCGGACGCCATCTGCTTTAATTTGATCCAAGTTTTCATAACACTCTTTTACACCTTCCTTCACTCTCTTTCCTATTGCTGCTAGTTACGTTACGATGTAAGCCTTTCCATCTTAATTTTGATGTCCACCTTTTCTCTCAATCCAATTTTGCTGTAAAATAAATAATTCCAATTCTGTTTCTAATTTTAGTAGAATCAAAGTCCTTTTAATGGGGAAATCCATACATTCAGCATACTCACAACACTAGCTCATTTAGAATATAGACATGACCTCACATTCTCTTTCATTTAAAATGTTGTCATTTTAGGAAAAGTGGAGTAAAATTTGTCGAGGAGCACTAATTTGTCACTATGGGGAAAGTTTACCTAATAGGTTGTTTCATTGCAGTGTAATGAAATTTAATCTCTTTAGTTGAACAGTTTGTTGTGAAAAATTTGTATGTATTTTCCAATGCATCTCCATGAGGTAATTATACTAAATGTGTAACATTTTGTTTGTGCTCAGTAATCGACGAGTTATCTACCTACTCAGTATCTTATTTCAAGTTAAGGTAGGGAATGCACCCAGAGCGAAGCCAAAGAAGCGAAGGTGAGGGGCGTTTACAGTATGTGAGATGAGACGAATATTGAACGAAAAAAAGTTATCAAGTGACAATTTTTAGGTGCAAGTTGAGCTCGCAGGTAGAAAATCTTCTCATGATGAAGATCATGAATCTCTTTCAGTGACCCTTTAGGTCCCAAAATGGAACTTTTGGTCCAGCAACCTCCAACCACACCTAATGCTGACCCAATCATCTCTTATTTGTACATTTCAATCAATGTACAAATCATTCACCATGTTATCATGGTCTTCAATCCATTCACCATGGTCTTTCATCAACACAAATTATGAACATAATTCATTGGTTCAGTGGAGTCAGTTTTATCCTTATGGAAAGAGCACATACCTTCTGATAATCCTTTCGAGCACGATAGCACCGTCTTGTCCCTTTGAAGGTTCACACAACACTGACTCTTTCCTTATGTACGCTAGGGCGGGGCCGATAGTATTATCGAGGTATCGACAGTTTTTTACTATCGATAGCCTATCGATATTTGGCAGGACTATCGATATTTGAACCGCTGGTGCCCGCAACCCTTCAAATTGAATTCATTCCAAGAAGTGAACAGCTTCTACAGTAGGTAGTCATTCCAGGAATGACATTCTTTTATTCTCAGCTGTTCAGATTCATCGAAATTTGTTGAGTCAATGCCAGCTGTCCTATTCTACTACTATTATTGACTCAGAGTCAATGACTCAACAACAATGAGTTTTCCATGAAATTTTGTTGGTTGTGGCCATCGATGTATATACATCGATGGTTGTGGCTGTGTTTATACCTTTTCCAAATAAAAGTAAATCTGTCTTTCTGCTTTATTTCGTTTCCCCTCTTTACTTTCCACTGAAGACGAAAAGAAATGCTCTGGAGGGAGTTTCTTTGAATGATTTTAGAAGGTTCTATCCGTTTTTCTTGTCCATTTATAGTGACGTTATACTAGTTATAGTGACGTTATACCAGTTATAACGTCACACCAGTTATAGTGACGTTCCGATACTCCTTTCGATCCGATATTTGGTATCAAATCAATATCGAAAGCACGGTATCGATACTCCGATATTATCGAAAGGAAATATCGATATCGAAAGTATCATTTGATATCGATAATTCTTACTTTTTTTTTGCAATATAAGTAATGGAATTACAGAATTTGAGGATAATATTATTATCCTCAAATTCTGTAATTCCATTCAAAAAATAAATCGTGTTTAGGCCTACAATGATCAGCATCATGATCAGTTTTTATTGTTATCTATATCAAAATATTATTGTGGTGAATGTATTAAAAAAAATATATATATATTATAAACCCCAATCTTCGGAAGTAAAGTCCAAAAAGTACAAAGAGTGGAATGGAAAATATATTGTGGCGAATGTTTAAAAAAATTACAAACCCCACTCTTCAGACACCCCTCTCAAGAACTAAATCCCCAGTCATGCAGCATGACTACAAGAGCAAACTTTCGAATAAATAATTGGTTTTGTGTAAAACGTCGCCATTAAAGAACGTGATGTCCATGAAGAACATCTCAAGTAACAACCACGTTTCTTCATTTTCAAAGTGCTCCAATTCGAGAGCGGAATAAGATATAGCAATTCTGACTTCCCCATCTTATTCACTGTGTAAAAACCTTACAAATGAGATGTCAGTTGACAGAACGTTTCATTTCTGGAATTTATGGGTGAAACTCCCCCCCCCCCTCCCTCACCTCTTGGGCATTACAACGCTGAACACGACGGAGAAGTGAGAATTGCGATATCGCATTCCATCATCAGATTAGAGCAGACTACCCACGATGAATGTATTCTTCATCTTCAAAGTAGGTACTCAAGTTTGCGAGCGAAATTAGGTATCGCAATTCTGACTTAACGATCGTATTCAGCGTTTATTTAAGCAAGTTTCAGAACTCCAAATTCTCACAAAATGTTCGTCTCTTTTCTCAACTACTTTTCCTTTTTTTTTTAAAGCGCCTTCTTCTTTGGATAAGGTGCCAGTCGGTCTATGTGGACCACCTTCAAACCTCCTCGGGTATTCTTGATCCTGTGGACCACGTCATTGAGCTTCTTCACAACTTCAAATGGACCTTCACCCGGCGAGGACTATGCAACCATACGTCCCCAGCATTGAATGCACGCATCATCGTCCCCCGATCATAGCGCCGTTTCATGTCCTCCACTTTCACACGCAGGGTGTTCCGGGTTTTTTGATGGGCATCCTCCAACCGCGCACGCAATTCCACAGCAAAATTCTCGGCTACCTGTTCCCCGGGGGCTTGACCAAATAACTGTCGAAGGGGTAGCGTGAGCTCCCTGCCAAACATCATATATGCAGGAGGGTACCCGGTTGCTGCGTGCACTGAGGCTCGGTATGCCAAAAGAGCTGCTGGGAGCCGGAGATCCCAGTCACGCTGATGGTCCTGTAACATCTTTGCAAGCCAGTCGTACAAAGTCCGGTTCAGCCGTTCCACTTGCCCATCACTCTGTGGTCTTAGGGGTGTGGTTCTTGTTTTCGTGCTACCCAGTTGCTCCACGGTGGCTTTGAATAGCTCAGATTCAAAGTTTGTCCCTTGGTCTGAGTGCAATTCTCGGGGAACACCAAACCGCGACACCACGTGTTCAAAGAGAACTGTTGCAATGGTATCTGCTTTTTGATGGCAGGGGAATGGCTTCACCCCACATCTGACACCAGTTGTAAGACGAGACAGGTTTCCTGACGATCGCTTTATTGTAACACTTTATTTAAGCAAGTTTCAGAAATCCAAATTCTCACAAAATGTTCTTCTCTTTTTCTCAATCACAACAATTATTTTTCTATTTTTTTTTTTTTAAATCTGAAAACCAATCCTTATGTTTTTGGGTAGTTATGAGCGACTGGAGTCGATCAACAATATATTTAATATATTATATAAATGCGATCGTTACAATAGATACACGGTTTTGTAAACGGGTGATATGTTAAATGTTGGAAGAATGGAAGAGAAATAAAGTAAGATTGCTTATGAATAGACATAACGGTTTGTTTACAATACAGGGTTTGTTGAAAACCCTGTATTTTAATGTTTCAAAGGTGGGTTCCAACCGCTTTTGATTCAAATTTTTGTACAGTTGGCTGATAAGCGTCGTATACTTAAGTGTACATTTTGATTCTAGGGGAAAACACTGTTCACCCGATGCATAGCTTCTGCTACATTCGTAGGCACGTTTCTGGAGAAAACGTCAACGGTTTCTAGATAATATTTAGTTTCTAAATATTTAGCGTAGTACGACGACGTACTGAAATATAAGCGCAAGAATAATTTATCTTTCTACAACGGACGTTTATGAGACGCCTGATTCAGTCAGACAAGTTCTTAACTTGAAAACGATGAGATAATAATAATTGCCTGGCGAACTAGAAATATTATTATATTTGGAACAGAGGTAGGTATTTGACGACGCTTAGCGATTTGGAGAATGGGATTCCCAAACCAAAATGTATAATACCGTTGATGAGCCAAGGATAACATTCAGAGCTCATACAAATATTTGACGGCGATCTCAATTCACTGGATAGCTTATTCCATTCGACCTTGCACCTTTCGTTTACTGACTTGAAACTGGTGGCCTTGCAGTATTTCTTGTTAATAACTGACTCCTTAGAATGTGGACTCGTACTATGCCAATAGTTTCCCTTGGTTACGACTGAATCAATATAATAATGTTTTTAGATGCGTTGAATGACCAAATACTAGTCGGTGGTGTGAAGGTTTTTTATTCCACGACGTTTCTGCCCAGGAACTGGGCCCTATTCATGTGGATATATTATGAGATGAGGTAAATGTCACATCGGGGATTTTGAACAGGGGATAGCTCACCGTGGGCTATCCCCTGTTCAAAATCCCCGATGTGACATTTACCTCATCTCATAATATATCCACATGAATAGGGCCCAGTTCCTGGGCAGAAACGTCGTGGAATAAAAAACCTTCACACCACCGACTAGTATTTGGTCATTCAACGCATCCATATACTTCCACTAGTCATCAAGATCATAATAATGTTTTTATACATAATGAATATATGAAAGACTTGGACAGTAATTTCGGATCGAATTCAAACTTCTACTTCTACATAATGAACGAATGAAAGTTTTAATGAAGTTGAAAGACCTTGAAAGTAAATCCGAATCGAATTCCAATTTTCGCCTAATTAGTGAATGTGAGTTTTAATGAAGTTTTAAGCAGACGGAACCTTGAAATCTGGGCGCCTATATTATATCGGATAATCTTACTAATTGCAAGCATGTATCAGATGTATTGATTGATGACGATGACCAAATTGAAACACTTCATGTCCCTCTCTCATCGTATTTCACCAGTTTTCAGTTAGAAAAGTTCTACTAAAATCGTAAGCGTTCTTATCTAATGAGCAGGTTACGGGACACCTCAGGCTGACTTTTTTTTTTAAATTAACGTTAGTATAGTCTTCATTAGCCGTCATTATCCTTCATCAATTTAGCAAATCAAGCTGTTAGGGAAGAGGAATAACCTACACGATTTCATATTAGCGAAATGTCGTCGAAAACGCGCAATTGCAAAGGCTTCAAAAAGCGGGCAACGTGGTTTTCTTAACGAATTTCCAGATCCAAATGCGATCTAAATTGCTGGAAAACACTAGACTCCCCAATGATGTGGACGGGTCATTTTGAGGGTATTCAAAGACTGTCCGTTGCTAATAATATAATAATAGTAATTGCATCTTAGAACATAAACGTACAGCAATTTAAAGGGAGATAACTGGGTACACTAAGAATGGATTTTTTTGAGCAAACATCAAATTGGTTATGGTGCTAACACTGCTACGGGAACCATGGGTACCAGTGAAAAAAGGTACCTGGTATGTTTCATTTTCATGTCCTTTGAATGCTGAATTGATTTTAGAACTTCATAACTCATGTCATGTTGGTTGTGATCACAAACGCTTATGATGCCGTTTGCATCAGTAAAAATATGCGTTTCTTACATAATTTCACTCAATCTACGGTTTGCCCCCGTACTGCCCCCGTAAAGAAGAACGTTTTGTTTGAAAAATTTGTTATTGATAGGTACCTCCAAAGTACTATTTTTTTTATATTATAATAATGCGTTCATTATTTCGAGTTGGTTAATGTACTACTAGTACATTCAGCGACATGTTAGTTAGGCACACTGTCAAAAATTGTTTAATATTAAAACTTTCATCTTTTATGACTTATTTTTATTACTATTGTATTTTTAAGGGTTCCTCAGCTGTGTTATAAAAGTTATAATCAAGGTTGTTAATTATAGAATAATTCATAAAATTTATTTACATACCTAATGTAGAAAAGATAATAAATGAACTTTGTTTCCTAGAAGAATGCTAATTTGTTATTGATTTGGATACCTTAGCCAGTACTACTAAAGGTGTGGAACCAGAGAAAACAGGTATCTATTTAATATAAGGATTTTATGTGCACACTGATCTTTGAATATGAGGTAAAAAAAAAAATACCTACATCAGGGACTCCTGGACTTTAAATTTTTATTTAGGATTCATGGTCTCATAGAATGATAATTTATTAGATGTTGGGCCTGTCGCTGACGGCAGAACTTGGGGGTGTGTCCATCTACCTCTGTTACCTGTCCCGGACGGGCAGAACTCGGGATGGATCCATCTGCCGCTCTTACCTGTCGCTTTACGGATTATACCTCTTACATGTCCCTTTACAAACCCTTATAATCTTAAATACCAAAAATAATATTCATCTGTTTCACGGGAAGGAAGAATTTAAGATTTTTATATTTCGACTTCCCTATAAACCCCCACCCCGATGCATCGGATCCGGGAGTGAACCCTCCTATGTCCTTCCCCAATAACGGAAACATCTCAATACGGGAAATGGGTGACTGAACTCAGTGGCTACATGCTGACAGACAAGCGGATTTGTGTACTGGTACTAAAATTGACCTCAGAAATTGACAACATTTCAGAGCTGGCTCCAGGACTATCATAATATGATAGTCCTGGATCCAGCTCTGAAATATATTATATGAGGATATATCGTGTAGATATATCCTGGATATATCCTTCAATTAAACAGATTCAACAGAGTTAAGACACCAAATGTTTTCATTTCTGACAGTAATATCACAGTTTATTCTTGTTTTTATTCGGGTACTCACAGCGAAAAACGAAGCAAAGGATATGATAAGACTCGAAAGAGGCAATGTAAAAGATTCGGGCCAAACAATCATTTCATAATTCAGTATACAAACGAGTTTGAAGGCATGCACTGATTATTTTGCCGTTGGGGATTGCCAAGGGTACGAAATACACCGGTTAGACATCCTATCAAGTCCACGAGTTTGAGGGTGAATTTTTGTTCCATTTGTTCCCACTCCTTCTCCTATGTATCCGAAACTCCGTTTTGGGGAAAAGTCAAATAATCATAATATGATAATTTAATTTAAAAGTGCGATCACAATTAGATTGCTATTTTGCCCGCTGATTGTTTTTTTAAGGTGTTCAGTAAAGCCTTGAAATATCGTTTTTAGAACTACCTATATTTTCAATGTTTATCCCCCCCCCCCCCTCTCAAACTACCCAGTCCGGTAGCCCAAAGTACTGGAACCTCTTTTTTTTTTTTTTTTAAACAAATCAAGCACTAATTGTACTCATAATATGAGTATTATATTATGTTGATAGAATTTGATCACTTGAATTCAAGTCAAAACTCTAAATTACAATCCATTGGAGGAAGGGAACCCTCCAATGTACAAAGTATTGGAGGGTTTTTGTTTGAGTGCAAACTTTATTTTGTGACAAAGCAGATATACCTATGTACTAACCTCATCAGATCCACCATCGGTCTTTTCATCCGAACTCGAAAAACACCTACTGAATAAATTCCACTTTTCGATCATTTTTGCGGTGTAAATGGGGCAGCAAAATCGAAAGCCGATAGAAGGATTAGACGTTTTAAATTATCATTCAATTGAGGGGAATACAGCGGTAGCTGTTGATTGTATGAGTAGCGGCGCAAGACTGGCTGTTACATGTAAAAGGTGAGGCGGTCTGAAAAAGTCTTGTTGCACGCCCCCACCAGCCCGCTACTCTCCACTGCCAAATGATCCTCGCGCAAAACTACTGGTTATCAACTACAGGTATGTGGTCCGCTGAGATACAAGTATGTGTCCAAGATGTCTCTTTTAGTAATTATCACGAGCGGTAGGATAAAGTGGATTATTACGAGTATTCACATATGTACAATGTCAAGAGGCACTCTGTTTTTAGGGCATTCGTCGATCAACCACCGTTGAGCGGTGTTATAATGAGTCTAATTAACCGTATTTATGGTACAAACACGGTGAGCCTGTTACCTCGAGGCCCGACCCAAATTCCAAATCAAGTTGCTAATTATTGCAGACTGTCAGCTTATGTCGCATGCGGGCTACGTATCACAATTATTCAAAAGTATGTGCTCATAAATACAAGGACCGTAGCTAACAACAAAACTAGTAAATCATTTTCCATCTTGTGCGGTTGAACCGCATAAGTAAAATGTTGATAATTATGTGGTCGATGACGCTCTCATCTCAAAATGTATAAACATTCTTCCATCAGTTGTTTCAGATAAATATAATTTGTTGTTTGGTTCATTTCCTCCTTGGTTAAAAAACCTTTGTTTATTTGGAGGGTTGTTTTCGGAGAAGTTTTTCCGAGCTTTCGGCTTTAATAAGCCATCTTCAGGGGTAGTTATTGTTTCCTCGACCCAGTCTGTTTTATTCTGAATAACGGAGTACGGAGTAGTTTATTCAGAATAAAACAGAGACTGGGTCGAGGTAACAATAACTAATGGCTTATTAAAGTCGAAAGCTCGGAAAAACTTCTCAGTTGCTTTACAACCTCCTACAGCCCTCCAAATAGACACAGATAAATATAGGAAGTGCAGAACACCTTACTGCATAGATTAATAGCCTGGATTACTTGAATGATACCTAAATAAATACTCCAGTGGCACTTAAAATATAGTGCACATGAAAAATAAAACGTGGTACTAATTTGTGTGCGCCGCTGGAACTCTACTGATCTACGAGGTGAACCGTATCAAATTAGGAACAGAAGGAACTAGAGTACATATTTGGTTGAGCATGTAACAAGGATTGAAATTTTGCTATTGATGTTTCAGAACTAGCATCCGCTTTGAAAGCATAAATTAAACACCCAATCTTACACCATTATAGGACTGATCAGAAGAAGTATATCACATGACGACTTCGTATCTTGTTTTTTTAAAGAAAACTTCTTATCTCATCGTCTTGTGGTTCAAGTTTTGGCGGAATTTTCGGAATTTTAATAACCTAAGGCCGTCCGCACACGGGTCGACGCTCGAATTGGTCGGCGCGATTCCCGTCGCGCCTCTACTTTACCTTGTTCTGCACATATTTGTTGTAGTTTCAATACATTGTTTGGCACTTGAAAGCATGGAATGTCTTCTGTGTACATTAGAAAGTATGTTGAAGATCGATTGTAGGAATCAATGTAATCAAAGATATTTGTGCACTATGATTTATATTGTGACCATTATTTGCAGGCTTTCAATATCAGATTTGTCGGGGCGGTGGAGAAGTACCCGGAATTGTATAATTACACCCTCCAAGAATATTCAAAAAGGGATGTCACCGAAAAAGCATGGTATAATGTGAGAGAAGAAGTAAATTTGTCAGGTAAGATTTTATTCGTTGGTACCAATTTATAATTAAAATCGTAAGTTAAAAGATGAAAACGACAATAAAGAAAGAATTGAAACGACTTTTAGAATGAAAAGGATGACATGATAGAAACGAATGATAATGATAAAACGAGTAAAACGAGTAGGGGATAGAAACGTAGGTAGGTGACAAATACAAACACCGTAGGTACTTCCCCTGCCAAGGTAGTGGTGCTATTGGAGTAAAAAAATAATTAGCTAAATAATCTCGTATTGCGTTAGCGGTTGAATACGGGTTTATTGGGGCTCGAGCATGAACAGGTGAACCAGTGGGGTTCGTAGAACCACTGTTGTCTGGTTATTGCCATCGATGTGTACACATCGATGGTTGTTGCTCGACATGTTGAGGTAAATCTCAACTTCTCTTTTTCTGACGTAGTTTTGAAGCACGCAAACACTTTTTATGATGATCTGGATCTTATGCTCATCGCGACAACGTATCGCAGTACTCAGCACTTCGAATTTCTCTGTCATCATACCAAACGCGCATTCAATTGTTTTTCTTCCTCGACTCAAACGGTGATTGAAAATTCGTTTTGTATTATCCAGAATCCTTTTTGAGTATGGTCTCAATAAATTTCAACAGTCCAGTAAGCAGTAATACCGTTTTTCTACCATTTTATGAGACTAGGAAAACCTACATAGATGGTCCGTACTGCCAAGAGTAGGGGGTAAATAGTGAGAGGATGAAAAATATATGAAACGAATTATTCGGACAATTTTGACTGTTGTGTAATCATTTGCTCTTTTATTCGATTTCATTGGATTTAAATGACGTGGTAAAGTTATCTAATCAGCTAGAAACGAGAATATCCAACCAGCTTAGTTAGTCGGAACCTCGGGATATGAAGATACTCGTAGCATGACTGAGGTGACACCGAGATGGTATTGTGAAGGGTCATCAGAGATATCAACAGCTCTGGCCTTGGAGGTGTGACATAGATAATTTTGTTACACTAATAAGAGAACGATAGTCTTCGCGCCCCATTGTGGTAGGCTGATACCTTCAGATTTTGGGTCACCAATTCCTATGCAACAGCCGCGATCGTCCTCAAGGTTAGCTCTCTCGAGCTCCAACGTGCGGTGCCATTTCTGTTAATCATTTCCTACCCATCTCAAAAAAAAAACAAAAAAAAAAAACTGTTGACAATTAAAAACAGATGAATAACCAGATCAGTAACGGTACTCTGGGATGAATACTCACTCACTTCATCGTTGAAATCGGTATCTCCCTGGATTAGTGTTACGTGTTTCTTGTTTTCAATGTGGAGATAGCAGTAGGTTGTATACTTGTTTGCTACGTTTGCTTTCTGAACCCTACCACTTTTAGCGAAAGAAGGAATGTGTATTAAAGCACTCTTTTATTGATACGAAACGGAAAATCTGCTGCTGAGACGATACTTGCCTGAAGTCTGGCCACCTTCTCCATCAACAACTAACGACTTGAAAAAATTCTGGATAATTTTGTTGGATGAATTGAGAAAAAGTTTTGAGTGATTACATTACTATCTTGGATTTTTCATGTTCGTTTCCAACGCAATGCAGGCCTGTATTATATATTTATATGTGTCACTCCGGACGATAGCTCTCCCTAGAATTGAGATAAAAAGTTCAAAGTTGCAAAAAAAAAAAAAAAAATCCGTCTTGGCAATCGAAAGGCTAATTTTGTAGGTGGGCAAAATCGGGCCACTCTAAGGGGGGGGGGGGGGATTACCCATAAATTCCCAAAATGAAACGTTCTGACAAGTGACCCCTCATTTCTAGGTTTTTTTTAAAATGCTGAACACATTGGTGAATATAATATATTATTAATAATAATAATATATAATATTATTAATAATAATAATATAATATATAATATAATATATTATATTATTAATAATAATATTATTATATTCATTTAGGGCATGCCAAGATCTGTCTGCCTATGGATATAACTCAAACTAGACCCCTTTGAAGAAGAAGAAACGTGGTTGATACTTGAGATGTTCTTCATGGTTCATCGCCTCTAATCTGATAATGGAATGAGATCCCGCAATTCTGACTTCACCGTCTTGTTCAGTATAATGGAGACATTTTACATAAAACCAGGTATTTCGCCGAAAACTCGCATGCTGTATGACATTAGAGTTTTTCGTTTTTTTCTTCAAATTTATCTCTTCACATTTGAAATCCCTTCGGGGTCTACCTAGTTGCACAGAAATTATAGGACACCTATATTTTATCCACCAAATCTTCGTTATCTACTCCTCCAAACATGTGAGGGTATCTGAAGTACGTCCAATGCGTGTCACCTACAATAACTGGCAGAACTTGCATGCTCATTCAATACCACTTGGGCCTCACTAGGGTTCCAGCCTGATAAAACACATGCCATTCGGTACATAATACGTCTAGGCGCCCGGGAAATTCCTCAACACCATCAATCCAGCGCAACCTTGGCCTTACATCGCTGTCAGGATGGTTATAGCATGTCCTGCCCATCGGATCCTAGCACGCTCCCGACAATTCGTTCAGCTCATCGTTCTTCCGGATACGGCTGACCCCCTCCTTGCGGGTGGCTCCATATATTCACCTCCATATGTTTCATAAGCTAGGTTTCCTTTCTTCTAGTGAGATTCCACATCTCAGTATCATTCGGACTGCAATCTTGGGTAGCTCGGCTGATAGTAGGAGCAGTCATTCGAGTCCTCCGATTCAAATCACTTATTCTAGGTTCATTCCTTAGTCGCTGCCCTACTGCCTTACTCACACCTTATTACTCCATTCTTCTCTATTTGAGCAACGTCTTCTATTTTTTAATAGAGGTTCTCCTATTTTTCATCAATTCCCTTATTCATTGAGGTCCATACTGGTGATGGTAATGGATATTGATATTTATGAAAATGGATGATGATGGATATTTATGGAATCCATCTCATCGAAGGATGTAGGACCAATATGTCTCTTCTGAACGAGAAGCGGAACAAACAATATTGATACACACCGAACGGTGAGGGTGGGTAAATTGAACCTACGCCTAAAAAGCGCGTGTACAGCTAAGCCCGCAACACTGTAAAGCAGCGTTGGCTAACCTAACTGAGAGAACAAGCGTCTTCCCAGCTTGTACTAGAATTCTAATCGGTTTTATTCAAACGGCCGAGGAAGAAAGTTTTCATTGTTAGCGAATTTTCGAGGAAAATGTAGCTATTGTTCTCGTTCCAAAATTTTTAAAACTTGAATTTTCGAAACATTTTCATACCAAAATCCGTTTCAGACCATCCTGAATCCGCTGCCAAAAGACACAAAAAATTATATGTATATATTTATGCAGGTTGTATTCAAATGACCAAGCTAGTCTTTTTTCCGTGTTTATTTTCTCACGACGTTTCGGCAATGGAACAAAGCCCTATTCATGTGAGATTACATGTAGAAGTGAAAATGTTTTACATTAAACTGTAACGGTTAACGTGGTTAAAGTGGTTAACGGTGTATATCAGTTTCATTCAGATCGGTCAAGTAGTTTTGAAATCCGTGAAACACACCCCCCCCCCCCCACCATACTAAGGACTCTCCCTACCTGGTCAGAAACCTTCCCCAATGTTCACACAACACAATTTCAAAGTTTCACTCCAATTCGTCAAGTATTTTTTGAATTGCCGGTAGACCCCCCCCCCCCCCGCCACAACCTGTACCCCCCCCCCCTCCTAAATTGGTCAGAAACCTTTCCCAATGTTCACTCAACATATTCCCGAAGTTTTATTCAGATCGGTCGAGTAGTTTTGAAATCCCGGTAATACCCCCCTCCCCCTACCCTAACTGCCTTGAACGGGTACCCCCCCCCCCCATACTATTGACCCCCTACCTGTTTAGAAACATTCCTCAATGTTCAAACAACAAATTCCCAAAGTTGCACTCCAACTGGTCAAGTAGTTTTGAATGCATGTAGACCCCCCTCCCCCTCTCACAACCTGCACCCCGCCCTCTCCCTCTAACATCCTGATTGAAGTACCACTTGAAAGTACTTGTCGAGCTGAATCCAGAGACTACTTACAATCGGATTTACGTTCAAAAGTTATAAGCATAAACGTCCTCATAAAAGTGACTATAACACGTTTTTTAGTAGTACCTATTTCGTTCGTAGCGTTTCAACGGATGGACAGATTTAAACGCGGATTTTTCATAAACCTTCCCAGACAAATTCTGCGTCAAATGGCACCAGCCGCAACGATCTACGTTCAGCCGTTCTCAATTGATGATAACACAAACAGACAGACACGATTTTATTATATACATAGATAATAATGTATATTATACATAGATGTAGATAGATTAATTCATCTAGTGATCTAGACAGAAGGGTGATCTGTACAAAGAAGATAATGAACCGTTGTGTCAAGAACTTGCAGAGTTTCTTGAGTCTATTTTCACTTCTCAGTTCCACCTAAAAATAATTTGTTAGGCATTAAATAGGCGGGCAACGCTCTTTCCATCAGTATCCTCAAATTTAAATTTCAGTGCAAATTGAGGGGGAGTTTTGGCAATTTTAGTGAAGTAAGGTCAAAAACACGAAGAAAATCATAAAAGTGAAAAAAGTCGTATTTTGAGTGGATAAAAAAAAACTCTGCAAATTCTTGACACAACGGTTTATTATCTTCCTTGTGCAGATCACCCTTCTGTCTATACCAGACTGTATTGCAAATCGGCACCATACCATATTCTCACCGTACTCATACCATACCATACGAATTTCTTTGCTATCATACCATACTGTATTATACCAAATCATACATACAATAATATACCATACCATACTCATACCATGTCATACAAACCGAGTGAATATTGAAATGTCATCCATTTCAGACCTATATTTAAAATTTCAAGTATCTAGCTCATCATCAACATTTAATTTGTTTAAACAAATAGGTATTATTTAAACAATTTTACAGACAAGAAACCGAGTGAATATTGCATTGTGATCCAGTTCTGACCTATTTTTAAAATTTCAAATAAACAATTTTACGGATGAGAAACCGAGTAAATATTGCAATGTGGTCTATCCCCGACTCACGGTTAAAATTTCTAGACTGTAGTTTACCGGGAAGATGACAAAAGGTAGTTTTATTCTGGGCGTCTGAGGGTTGGGTCACATAACGGCCGTTTTCGACGCGAAAGATTAGTGTTTTTCCTAAACCTTTGCGCGCTCACTGTGAACGAACGGCTGGTCGCACAAAAATCCAATTGGTCTTAAAAGATTCGTAATTTTTCAGGTCATTCAAAAGTGAACTGAAAATTACACGTTTCAGTTAACTATTTTGAGATATGACATTGTCGAAATTTTAAATTTCGTTTTGAACCCCTTCCCCTTGACCTAGGGTTATGAAAAGTTTCGAGGATCATTGTGGGGCTGGTCCAAACCCAGAAACCAAATTTCGTAATTTTAGCTCAACGCTAACTGGGCAAAGTGGCGCGGACGGCGGACGGCGTACGGCGTACGGTGTACGGCGGACGGACGGATTTTTTTTTATTCGATTTTCTGAATCTACGTGTCTTGAAACGTAAACCAACAAATTTTGAGGGGGGGGTTAAAAAAATTTTTTCTTTGGGCGATTCCAATGGTTCATTATCGAAGATAATAAACCAAAACGGCGGACGGCGGACGGACGGATTTTTTTTTATTCAATTTTCTGAATCTACGTATCTTGAAACGTAAACCAACAAATTTTGAGGGGGGGTTAAACATTTTTTTTCTTTGGGCGATTCCAATGGTTCATTATCGAAGATAATAAACCAAAAGGTCTAGGGGACACTTTTGGTCGGAAATTAAATGTAGAACACGTAGGAGAGCTGTCGGACGCCACTCGCGTTACATCCTGTATACAGGGTGTCAGGGTTACGGCCGTACCATCGGCCAGGGAACTAATTTCTGATGAAAAGTATCCCATAAATTTTTTTGTGTACCGCTTAAAATCCGACTTTTTTCACTTGCAAGATATTTTTCGTGTTTTCGACCTTAAGTCACTAAAATGGCCATAAGCCCCTCGTTTTTCACTAAAAATTCAAATGGAAAGAGCATTGCATTCCCTATCCCCCTAGTGCTAAATGAAGCTTTTTATAGAAGATTCAGATGTTGAAAAATGAGCCCGAATAGTGGTGTCGAATATCTCGGAAATGTACAGTGTTTTCAAACGTTTGTAAGCCTAACTGAATCTGCAAGTTAATTTCCAACTGTAACCTCAAAAGTTGGCCCAAAAGCTCAGCTTTTCAACGGAATGATCAAAAAATTGTTTACAGTGGACTCATAGTGTAAAATCCTCGTTCCCGTGCCAAAAACCGTGGATCTTTCAGTAAAAATCGACGAGTAAAATGTTTTCGCAAAAATATACTTTTTTTTTAAACCGTAAAAAGAGTTAGGCAGCAGTCCTGTCGTATTTTGTCTAGCTGATGACACATGACTTCTCGAATAAGCAGTCACTGACATCTTGTCTTTAGGTACTGTTCAACAATTGTTTTAATTTCAGTGGATTTGTATGGTAATTTCAAACTCATTTTTCTCCTGACGAGTCCATGATTGGTGAAAAACCGGACCTTCCTCTGAAAAACCACGCTTTTCTTAATTCAAACGGGATTTTCTCCCTCAAAATTGCATCGCATAATTTTTTTGCTTATACTATTGGAAAGCTGATATTTGGGCGCAACTTTTAGGACTACAGGCTAAAATTCTTGTGCCGGATTATAGGGGCCTATAAACGTTTGAAAAATGTGGACATTTCTACGATTTGACAAATCGATGGCGTCACATGATAACCTCGTATCTCGATTTTTGACGATTTTTAGTTTTTTGCATGTATGGGAAGAAAACCTCGTATCTCATCGGCCTGTGGTTCAAATTTGAGCGGAAAATGAATTTTCTGCCCTCTAGAAAGTAGGTGGATTGTAACTCCTAATACCACTTTATGCCGTTGCTATCAGTTTTTTGCCTCTCCTGTAAAATTTGGTTTTTTGAGATACGAGGTTATCATGTGACGCCATCGAAATGTTCCTTTTCAAGTTCATTATTCACCCGTTTTGGCGAATCAAACAAATTTTGTTTTTCATTAGAAGGATAGGAAATTTGGTGTTCTTTCTAACGGTGTAATTAGATTTGAATTTTCATGTAAATTAGGAGAGTTGTGCCCATTCTAGTGTGATAAAGTTGAAAACACGAAAACAATCTTAAAATTGAAAAAACTCCATTTTTCAACTAAGTAAAAAAATTGCTACAAGACATTTTCGACTAGAAATTAGCTCTAGAATCGATTCCTAACCTGTGACGGCTTTGAAATGAAACACCCTGTATACTAGTGTATTATGTTTGCAGGATCTTACGTTTGCGCAGGCAGGGCCGCTACTGTAGTTCAAATTGCAGCGGAATTCGTTTGGGAATCGCTTTGGACCATTATCTAAATATTATCGACATTTGAACGCGATGCAGTCAGTAGTTCAGAGGACAAAACTGTTAATACGATTTCAAGTTTGCGGATGCGCAGACGCTACTATTGTTCCAATCACGATGAAATGAAACAGGGACCCTCGTTCATTTTAAATTATTTGTATTTTATAGTGTAAGTTATAATATGGCAGCGAAATATAAAAAGTATTCATACTTGCTTTTAGAGGCATCGATGATATTAAAATATCAAGTGCAACGACTTACATTCACTCTCAGGCTTATTTATACCGTTATATCGTTATACGGGGGGGTTCACAACCCTCTGGTCCTACTATTTACATTTTTGGTTGCGAAAGGCCTCCTTGGTGCCTCTTTGTACCTCATTAGTTACCAAGTCCATATAAGGGTTACATGGACTTCTTAGGAAGCCTTGGTAACTAATGGTATACATTTTGTACCTGTTTATATCCGTTATGTGACAACAAAGTGAACTCTTCTCTTTTTTCTATTAGCCCGTCAAGATAAAGCCTAACATCAGCTGAGCAAAGTGATAAGTAGAAATGTTAAACTGCATCATGATACTTATTTTTCACTTTCGAAAGTGTCTAGAAGGAGAATCGCCCCGAGGTGTCCATGTTCACTTCGGTGTCTACACGAGAACATGAGTAGATAAATGTTGATAAGATGCTCAAAATTGAAAAACATGCGCAGAGAGCTAAAATTTCGCGAGTTCACATTCTTCAATTGTAGCCATACTTGTACAGTGGACAATTGCAAGTAACAATGGAAGACCGGTACGTACCTGGTTTGTTGATATTGTAGTTGACAGGACCCACGTGAGGCAGATGTTTTGTTGATGGGTCAGTGATAAGGTGATAACAGAAGATAGAAGTGACGGAACGACGAGGGGAACGCACGAAACGTAAAACCGAGCCGTGGCATGACGGTAGCGCAGCGATTCACCATCTGGCTCAAGGACGCCTATCCAGAGAGACCTGAGCTGGCGTTCCCCCTCCACAATGTCTGTCGTCATACAACGATGTGGTGAGTGAGAGACGAGAACAGAAACTCACGCTCTCTCTTCCGGATTAATAAACTCTGCAAATTCTTGACACAACGGTTTATTATCTTTTTTGTACAGATCACCCTTCTGTCTAGATCACAGAATGATAGATTAATTATTATTATGAATTATCATTAATTATTAATAATTATTATCAAGTACTAGAGTAGGTACTTATTTTTCCAGAAAGATAAAATCGTGGATATATTTCCGAAATATTTCCAAAAGATTGGAAAAAATTGGAAAGATTGCCGTTTTTTACAGAAATTGAACATGAGCAGCTAAAAAAATAATATTTAACGGACTGTTATGATCATATGAACTGGTCTTGGAGAGATATTTTGAGGACGTAGGATAATAAAGTAGATAAAATATCATTTTAGAGCAATTTATTAAAACCGAGCGTCGTGCTCGATGGTAGCGGGAACCGTAGAAAGCGAGTAGTGTTGTGTGGTGTGATTCAACTCCTCATTGTACTATAATATAGTATATTATGTTGCTTAGTTCTTCGTTTCTACGCAAACTTTCTACCACCTCAAATATTCGTATTCTTACAATTTCATTGTATCGTCAATTATGATGAATAAAGCCTTTCCCATGTAGCACTATTCGTCGAGCCGACGTCGTGTAATCGTCGACGCAGACGGTCGGCGGACGGTCGAAATGTCCGCTTGCCCGACCATCCTCCGACTGACCTATTCCCGTCGTCGGGCCGACATTTGAAATAATGGTCGGTCCGACAGTCAAAATAGTGGTCGGTCCGACGGCTGAAATACGTCAGCCAATGTCGATTAGACGATGGAACAGACGCCACTTCAGCTGGACAGTTCAAGTTGACGTTAAAACGCCTATACACAGGCAAAGAATCAATCGAAATTCGCCCGTGTAGCATCTGATGGGAATGAATTCATGATAACACGGTAATGGTCTTCCATGCACCGGTCTGTATCGTTTCTACTGAAATATGAAAACTAGTTATGATAAAAATGAAAATCTGCAAGCATACTTATAGGTTAAGCTGCATTATAAAAATGAATAAGCTACCAAAAATGAAATTATTCACAAAAAATTAATCAGGATTTTCAAAAGAAGAATACGCACAATTCAAAAAATTATTATGAATTTATAAAACGAATATGGACTGGGTACATTTTACACCACGTTTGAAATAGATCAATACAAGAATTCAATACAAATAAATATGGGTCAATACAAGAGTTCTAGCGTCCCGCCCGCCAAGAAAACCGAAGCCCTGAAAACCGAAGCGACTGAGACACTGATTACGCGACGGAACAAGTTGGGGTTTTCACCCTACCATAGCTCGGTCCCCTGAGTGTCTCGAGAGTTGATTTTTTGTACACCAACTCTCCAGGGGCACGTGAGGACGTAAAACAAATTTCAGCTCTTGGGAACATCAGGTGTCGGGGGTATAACAATTTTAAAACCACTATTTTTCACGTTTTTCGTGTTCTTCTTCTTCTTCTTCTTCTTCTTGTTCATTGACGGGGCTACAGCCCAGCAGACAAATCGGATCGAGCTGAAATTTTGCACACACGTTTGTTATGCTCCAAGGGAGTGCCTTTTGAACATTTTTTCTCCCTCCCCCCATTTCCCTCCCAATTAGGGGGGAAATAGTAATTTTTAGGAATTTTATAGGTTTACCGGTTTTATAGGTTTTATAGTTTATAGGTTTTATAGGTTCATTATAGGTGTACCACTATTGATTACTCGTGACCACCGGGCTGATGAAGCTGTAACGCGAAAATTTCCGTTATTATCAAGTTTTTCTGAATTTCTGTAAGTGTTTTCATCCTCCTGTACAATCATTTAAATTCATATTTCACGCGAGTGAAATATAAACGAACGTATGATTTTTAGTGTCCTTTGGCACTGAATTCAGGATGGTCTGAAACGGAGTTTGGTATGAAAAGTTTTCGAAAATTCGAGTTTGGAAGACTTTGGGCCGAGAAAAATAGCTTCCTTTTCTTTGAAAATTCGGTAAAAAGATACGGTTTTATTAAAACTTCTTGATATACTTCGTTTTTAAAATATCTACATTGATTTTGCACCCGATCTTGTTGACTTGGGGCTATGACAAGTTACAACTAAGAATGCATGTTGTTTGAACACTGGATCGTTTGTCGATCCCATCCGTTTTGTACGTCTTGGGTCGGGTTCATTGTGGAACAGCCAAGGGTCGGGCTGTCGACGGAATTAATGACTTTAAGAATTACGTTAATTATCGATAAATTATTTATCTCTCAAAACAAACTCAATAATCTAGAGTGACCTGTCGAAAGAAAACATCGATTTTCTATGATATCAATATTGAACCTTATCTATTTCACACAAATACTGTGGAAATACTTAGAGGTCGTATATTATCATGAGGTCGTATATTATCCGTAACAAGTGCGAATGTATACTTTGAATAGTGAAAAGATTAAAACATTTTATCTACATCTGTTTGTATTTAGTAATCCAAAGATGCATCAGATCGATTGAAATCCGCTCATGACTCATTACCTGTTAATGATAAACCTAATCACCCAATTTCCTTGTTTGGAACAAAATAGAATAATAAATCTATATGGTAATAGATAAATTATCATATATCTATTATTGATATATGGTAATTTTTCCGTGGTTTGCCATGTACATAACTATTTTGGAGGCGCAACGTAATATTACGATTATATTACATTAGATTCATTTAGGAGACGGTATCACCTAGCGTTGGTAGATTTTGGAGAAGTCTGTGACTTTGTGTGCCGATCATGATGATCTAATAAAATATCTCATACAGGAGAGTGTGAGATTAAATATTCAAATATCTGATCTCAGAGTTTGTTCTTATCTAATTCGTTAATAGTCCTAGTTCAGCATTTATACATTGGTACTCAATAATTAAGAGGTCAGTTCCTCTATACTCAGTTCCTCTATACATGCGAGGTCAGCACTATACTCACTAGTAACGGAGTTGGAGCTATGCACATGTAGGAGGAGCGCGGAAAGGGTAACAGTTGAATGAGTTGCGCTAGACCCATATTTTATTGGTGTTCTACGTTATCAACGTAGGTAAGCGATATTATCTAATAACCTCCCGTGCAGTGCACGGGCTATCCAGATAACCGATTTTTTGAACCGGAGTGTTTGGAATGGTTGACAGGATAAAGGATAATAGGAGATTAAATAGGAGATAGGAGGTTATTTGGGTTTTCAATAAGTCTCGGTCCATGTTATCTACTGGTATTGTACTTCCCTCCAAAGTTCAAATCGAATGCTCTCCCTTCGCCTCCAGCACCGACATTTTGATCAGTTGCACACGAGGTCGTTTGTTAGACGGTCGATCGCCATGTCCACCAAAGAACTTTTGTCCCTCTGGACGTTTGTGGCAGTTGTAGTTCTGGTGTACAAGTACTACACGTTCAGTAACACACAAGAGCAGATGTTTTTGGGAGAATTTTCCAACGTTCGAGGCTCACGGAGTCTGAAGATGGAAAATTCGAAGTCGGAAATAACATTATGTATGGGGCGTCGATGTGTTGTTGCGTTCGACCAAAACAAGTCAAACATTGATGTGAGTATTTGAAGGTTTATCATGATTCGTGTACTATTACTAAGCATTTTAATTGGTTTTGAGGGGGGGGGGGGGGGGTAATTAGTTGATGTATCCAAGATCAGTTATTTATTAATTATATCGCGGGGAGATAAGTATCAATAGAAGAAAAGGTCTACTAACTATTACGCATGAGCACAAGCTAATTGCAATGGAATTTAAGATAATAATAACTGTAATATTCATGTGAATCATTCGTGAAATACGCCCATGCGAAGACGCTACATTGTTCCAATCCATTGAAAATATAAAAAACTCTCCTTAGACTATTCGCCAAATGAACCACTCAAATTTGTAAGCGGTTTTACCAGTATTACAGAAGATGTAAACTGTTCACAAATTGAAGTGGACCACTCATCAAAAGTTAGGTAACTATCTTTTTAGCCCTACTTCTGGTTATTTTTGTGCTTATATGCCTTACTTATCCATCAGTAATGGTATTTGTTCAACAAAAATAAATACATAATTTATTAGGCATTATTTCGCCGCACCCAGCTTACGTTACATACCGTCGTAAGTTGATAACGCCTGGTTTAATGCTACCGTAATTCTGATCGCAACTGAAATTATATATGGGACCCAACCTGCATGATTCCTGAATGTTTGATGCCATTGATATGAGACCATCTATGAACCACTTTCCGTAATCCTGAATTGAGTAGCTTACAATATTTCGGTAACGCAGTAAATTTTATAGGAGGAAAATTCAAGGATGAAGTTGAGGATATCGACAACCCAACAGGATACTTTCCGGGGACTGCAGACGTGATCAGCTAATGAGGATCAGAAGTTGTTCTCATCATTTCATTTTGTCCACTTATTGCCGCACTCACTTCAGTGGTGAGGGGTTTGTCCAACAGCTACGTGGTTAATACTTGGACATAGTGGTGTTGAACTATCGAAAGTTTTGGTTTCCGATAGTATCGATGGTTTTTCCAAAAACTACCGATAGTATCGATATTACTATCGGTAATTTTAACAACCGTCTCTTTTCTAACGTATCATCAAATCTGGCCTCTGTTTGTATTGTCAGTTGTCGTCAGTCGTCGTCTTTCATTAGTTTTTTAGTGAAGTGAAGTATCCCCGATGAGTTCAGTACACTTAAGCTGCGTTCACATGGATCCGTAACGTCCATAAAAAGTAGTGGAGGGGGACTCGTAGAGTAGTAGTGGGGACGTAGGAAAACAGTCCAGAGATTCAACGAAAAACGATAGACTACAAGAGATCCAGCCAATCAGGTGGCCCAACGGACGACGCATTACGGATCCATGTGAACCCAGCTATACATGTCGATTTTGGGTTGTGATTTTTTATTTATTTATTTTTTTTTTTTTTTATTAAATTGTTTTTTAAATTTATTTTTGGAAAATACCCAAGTATTTTATGAATAAAACTCTGCAAATTCTTGACACAACGGTTTATTATCTTCCTTGTGCAGATCACCCTTCTGTCTATACCAGACTGTATTGCAAATCGGCACCATACCATACTCATACCATACCATACGAATTTCTTTCCTATCATACCATACTGTATTATACCGAATCATACATACAATAATAGGTATACCATACCATACTCATACCATGTCATACAAACCGAGTGAATATTGAAATGTCATCCATTTCTGACCTATATTTAAAATTTCAAGTATCTAGCTCATCATCAAAATTTAATTTGTTTAAACAAATAGGTATTATTTAAACAATTTTACAGACAAGAAACCGAGTGGATATTGCATTGTTATCCAGTTCTGACCTATTTGTAAAATTTCAAGTCAATAGCTCATCATCAAAATTTAATTTGTATTATTACAAAAAGGTATTATTTAAACAATTTTACAGATGAGAAACCGAGTGAATATTGCAATGTGGGCTATCCCCGACTCACGGTTAAAATTTCTAGACTGTAGTTTACCGGGAAGATGAAAAAAGGTAGTTTTATTCTGGGCGTCTGGGGGTAGGGTCACATAACGGCCGTTTTCGACGCGAAAGTTTAGTGTTTTTCCTAAACCTTTGCGCGGTCACTGTGAACGAACGGCTGGTCGCACAAAAATCCAATTGGTCTTAAAAGATTCGTAATTTTTCAGGTCATTCTAAGGCGAACTAAAAATTACACCTTTTCATGAGAATTTTTAGAGATATGACATTGTCGAAATTTCAAAGTTCGTTTTGAACCCCTTCCCCTTGACCTAGGGTTATGAAAAATTTCAAGGATCATTGTGGGGCTGGTCCAAACCCAGAAACCAAATTTCGTAATTTTAGCTCAACGCTAACTGGGCAAAGTGGCACGGACGGCGGACGGGGGACGGCGTACGGGGGACGGCGTACGGCGTACGGGTGACGGACGGATTTTTTTTTATTCGATTTTCTGAATCTACGTATCTTGAAACGCAAACCAACAAATTTTGAGGGGGGGTTAAAAAATTTTTTTCTTTGGGCGATTCCAATGGTTCATTATCGAAGATAATAAACCAAAATTGTCATGTCTGATTTAATTTTTTGTTTGTTTGACCATTTTCGCCTGGGAAAGAACTGGAAAAGGCAACTAGAAAGAAGGCTAGAAATGAACGATAATAATGATCGTTATTACAATTATTGTGTTGAATGAACTGTGTTGAGAATGTTCCGAACTAGTGATAAACCCGTGGGCCCTTGAATTGTGTATAAATATTATATTTAAAAAAATAACTTGAGGTAAGGATCATCTTGATACTAATTCTAAAACGAATAACTGCTGGAAGACCAAAAACTATCAGACAAAATAATGCTAAGAACAAAAAAATCAATGAATACAAAAGTGGCGCTGATCTAGAAAAACATCTTGAGGAGTAGATTCTTCCTCTCAGGTTTTTTTTTTTTTTTTTTTCAATTTCCACCTGCATTAAGTACGTGTTTTTTTTATGGGAGCATGTGGGTTTTCAGTTGGTTCCGATAGTACTATCGATAGTCAGAAACTATCGATAGTATCAATAGTTCAACACCACTACTTGGACATGACACCACTTGTCACGGCGGCCACTTGTACTAACCACCCTCGACTGTTAGCAATTTCTAGCGGTTTTCCAACTCTGAAACCTTTCATTCGAACCCCATAAATGCCATTAATTTTTGGCGTTCACAGTCGCCCTATCTGTGACTCCGACTGACGTTGCGGTTACAAAGATTATGTAAACTATACTTACTTGTTTGAATATTCCCAAGGATTCGAGCAAATGAGAGCTGGGATTGCGGTTGTTCAGGCAGACTCCTGGGGAGGAGTGAGGGATTGGGGTCGTCGGTGTAATTTCATGAGAAGTTTTTCCGCTCCATATTTCATTGTCATGTTTTGATGGATACAAATAATTTCTACAAGTAATTTCTACAACGGAAGATTATACCAAAAGTTTATAGCTGGTATATTTTATAGAAATATTTTGGCTTTTCCATAAAACATCTCCCCTGACGATTTTTGGTTTATCTTCGATGAAAAAAAAAAAAAAAAAAAAAAAAAAGTATATTCAGAAAATACGTATATTCTGCAAATTCTTGACACACCGGTTTATTACCTACCTTCTTTGCACAGATCACCTTTTGTCTTGATCACTAAATCTTAATATTTATTTAATTTATTTTGTTTTATTTTTATTTCAAAAATTCATTTTATTTGTTTTAATATTATTTTATTTTAAGTAATTCATTTTATTTGAATTTTTCGAGATATGAATTTTTGAAAAATCCCAAATTCGTTTTGAACCCCTTCCCATTGATTTAGGGTTATGAAAAGTTTCAGGAATCATTGTGGGGTTGGTCCGAACCCGTAAATCGAATTCCGTAATTTTAACCCAACGCTAACTCGGAAAAGTGCCCGGACGGCGTACGTCATGTTTCGAAAAATTCAAATTGAACGGTTTAGTTTTTTTAGACATTTAAATAGAGTTTAAGTTTTAGTTTTTTAAGATCAATTACAGTGGAACCTCGATTGACAGGGTGGTGAAAAGGGTCACGGATAAGAGAAATACACGGTTAAGCCGCTGATAAAACTCTGCAAATTCTTGAAACAAGGGTTTATTATATTCTTTGAGCAGATCACCCTAATGATAGATGAAACTCTAGATCATCACCCAAATTTAATTAAACAAATATTGTTTATTATTAGTATTGTTTAAACAATTTTACAGCCACTAAACTGAGTGAATATTGCCTTCTCATCCATCTTTGACCCACATTTAAAATTTCAAGACTCCAGCTCATCATCGTACGACGGACGTCCGGATTTTTTCAACCCTCAAATTTTGAGTGGTGGGGGGGGGGACGTTTTTTTTCTTGGGCGATTCCAAAGGTTCATCATCAAAGATAATAAACCAAAATATGTGACATCCCCCAAAAAACATTCCGTGTCAAAAATTCATTGAGCTTTGAGATTTTGAAACGGGTAGGTACGGTGCTTGTCAAGTGGTTAAGACATCTCTACAGTTGGAAGGAAAATGGCGGGCGGGGAAAGTGGATATCGTAACTTTTTCCGACTGCTGTTGAATGATTTTTACACGGAGTGTATTTTTGGTGGGTGTATTCAACCGATTTATTTACTGTTGAACAGTTTATGCGGAATATTTTATTTGAATTGACCTCACTTTGTTCAGCATAGCTCTAACAAATACATCATTGTATGGTATGTTTCTGGGATTGTATGAATCTTCCTCACTCTCCCGTAATAACTCTGTGATATCCGTCAATTACAGTTTGGACAACTTAGTGGTGGTTAAATTCATGTTATACGATTATGTATACCAAACCCTGGAATAGGTCATTGGAGACAATGAGATTTAACCATCACTAAGTTTAACTGTATTTAATGAGTGCTACTGTATTTAAAATTATCATCTCTATGCACCGCACTTACATAATGATGGTTTGAGTGTTTTGATTCCAGGTTCTCATCAGCTCCGTGATTTTGAGCTTGATTGGACTGGCGATTTATCTGACTGTGATGTTGTACCTTCGTGCCGCAGGACCCTCCACTCGAAAACCGAACCGCAAGGCCAAAACGCTCGCCGAGGCTTTCAAGCGCACTTCACACTCCACTAGCATCGGATTTAGCTCATTGAGCCCGTCGCCAGTCCCTCGTAAAGAAACGCTGTTCGTTCAAGATCGGCAAAGTTCACATAAAACGCACAGCAAGATACCCTGGGACCGAATAGCCAAGTCTTCAGACTACGAGGTTTGTCTGAGCCTCCACCCTAGCCCACTGCCTTCTCCTGTGAGCTCCTTCACCGCCACTTCTAACATTGATTCTAACTCGGACGGTCCAAGGTCAGTCTCATTTTGTTTCAAGCAAAGATAAAGCAACAATAATAGAATGAGAATAAGTAACAAAAAAATAAATAGTAATAATAATAACTAATTCTCAGTGTCTACCAATTAATTATGGATGGATATTATTGTAACTGATAAAAAACAAGTAGGTGCTTTCCAAAATTGGTCAAGAACCCACAAAAGGAAACGGTGCTATATTACGTACAATTTTTTATGGCTGTCAACTACATGATACTCCAACCAGATTCCGAGTTCCCATTCATACCATTCTGAAACCGAATCTATGAAAAAAACCGTGTCACACAACATGTATGTGTGCGTTTCAAACGTTGTTGGGTACATGCCAGGCCAACCATTTTCTTGAACATTCTTCATTAACCATCTTGTCCAGGAAAAACTCTGCAAATTCTTGACACAACGGTTGATCTTCCTTGTGCAGATCACCCTTCTGTCTATACCAGACTGTGTTGCAAATCGGCCCCATACCATATTCTCACCGTACTCATACCATACCATACGAATTTCTCTCCTATCACACCATACTGTACTATACCAAATCATACATACAATAATATACCATACCATACTCATACCATGTCACACAAACCGAGTGAATATTGAAATGTCATCCATTTCTGACCTATATTTAAAATTTCAAGTATCTAGCTCATCATCAAAATTTAATTTGTTTAAACAAAAGGTATTATTTGAACAATTTTACAGACGAGAAACCGAGTGAATATTGCATTGTGATCCAGTTCTGACCTATTTTTAAAATTTCAAGTCAATAGCTCAGCATCAAAATTTAATTTCTATTATTACAAAAAGGTATTATTTAAACAATTTTACAGATGAGAAACCGAGTGAATATTGCAATGTGGTCTATCCCCGACTGACGGTTAAAATTTCTAGACTGTAGTTTACCGGGAAGATGAAAAAAGGCAGTTTTATTCTGGGCGTCTGGGGGTTGACCCACCTAACGGCCGTTTTTAGACGCGAAGTTTAGTGTTTTTCCTAAACCTTTGCGCGCTCACTGTGAACGAACGGCTGGTCGCACAAAAATCCAATTGGTCTTAAAAGATTCGGAATTTTTCAAGTCATTGAAAAGTGAACTACAAATTACACGGTTCAGTTAAATATATTGAGATATGACATTGTCAAAATTTTAAATTTCGTTTTGAGCCCCTTCCCCTTGACCTAGGGTTATGAAAAGTTTCGAGGACCATTGTGGGGTTGGTCGGAACCCATAAAAAAAATTTCGTAATTTTAACTCAACGCTATCTGGGCAAAGGGCCACAGACGGCGTACGGCGGACTGACGGATTTTTTTTTATTCGATTTTCTGAATCTACGTATCTTGAAACGTAAACCAACAAATTTTGAGGGGGGGGGGGGGGGGTTAAATTTTTTTTTCTTTGGGCGATTCCAAGGGTTCATTATTGAAGATAATAAACCAAAAATCGAATAAAAAAAATCCGTCAGTCCGCCGTCCGCGGCACTTTGCCCAGTTAGCGTTGAGTTAAAATTACGAAATTTTTTTTATGGGTTCCTACAATTGTATACAAATTATTATTCCGCGGAGTATGCTCCCTCCGAGATCAGCATCTCTTTTGGTTTATTAATTTCATGAACCACCGGAATAGACTAAGAAAAGACTAGTCGATTACTGAATTTTAGGTCATCCCAAAAGTACCCTTACTCTATATAATTTTTGTATTTTTACTTGGATCTACCTTCTTCTCCACTCATTTTATATCAAGAAGAACCTGTTAACATTCGAAACTAGGTACTCTCTTTTGAGAATACGAAAAGAATCTCAGAACATGAGACTGAATATCATAAAACCGAAGTGAATTGACCGAAGGATACTATGATTGCTTAGTATGTACGAGGACTACCTATACGTATAATATGCGTATATTATAAGAGATGCTGTAATTATTAGTTGAAATGTTCCAACTATAAACTAACGTCATTATTTCGATATTGGAGTATATTTGGATACCCAGTTTGGAGTATGTAGTTGATCATACACCTTATGGACTGCTCGGACAGAAGTAATAATTGTAATAATAATAATAATTATAATTTCGTTGATATAACCATCTGATTTACGAGCGGTATTACCTACCATCCTGCTGAAAAACCGGAAAACCAGAAGTTGTACCAGAATCAACAACACGATAACTTAGGTATAACTCCTTAACTTCTCATTGAATCCTAGTAATCAACATAGAGCTGAATGTTGACCCCGATGATGATCCATTTATGTGGCGCCTCGTAACTACCATGTTTAAAACTTCCAGACTCTAGCTCTTCATCCAAAGTTAATTTGTTTGAACAAATAATTATTGTTTAAACAATTTTACAGACAAGAAAACTACACCCTCGAAGCTTTTCATAACCCTAGGTCAAGGGGAAAAGGTTCAAAACGAATTTCGCCATTTTGAAAAATCCATATCTCAAAAAATTCAAATGGAACGGTTTTGGAACTCCCAACTGGATTCTCGTAAAATGCTATTTGACATTTTTTAATTGAGATTTCGTAGTTCAACGAGCATAAAGAAGAATCTGAAGATTCTTTGACTACTTGAGCTTTTTGTTTAACTGTGTACGCTTTGCATCTTTCTCGTTGAGAAACGTTTGTTTCAGCAGATCCACAATTATTCTTCTTTTCTCGATATCGTGTCATTCTACTAGAAGCTGTTGCATGATAAGATTTACCTTCGAGTTTTTTGCGGCTGTTGAATAATTCACTGAGCAGGCGAAATCTTCTAGGAGGATAAAATAAGTAGATGAAGTAAGCAGGTCACACCCGAGCGGATTTACCGAAGACACTGACGTGGAGCCACGATGTTGGGCTTGAGGAGGAGAAATGAGAACTGTTCGATAGGAAAGGGTTTCCTGGAAAACATGTTGGTACATGAGAAGGCCAGGTTTGGGACCCAAGTGGAGCCCCCGTCGCCTCTTGAAGACTTCCTTCTGATTGGACGATCCCTGCGACGTCATAAGTTGACTTCGTCGCATTAAAAGGAAGCTTTGCTTTGCAGGAACTTTATTGCCCCTTGTCACACTCAAGAGTCGCAGGTCCTAGAAATCCAAGGGACAATGAGAAAGGAAGGGAGTTCAGGGTATTCTGTAGAAGGCAAGAAGGACAACAACAGGCGGTTACTGGTGAAACTATCTGAAGTCCAGAAGTCTTTACAACCCAGAAAACCACACCAACCTTGCCAACAATATTTTTAAACCAAAAGTTTTTACTTATTGTTCCATGAATATTATTTTCAGCAACTCTAATATTAATGCAATTATAATACTCTTAGGTATATCACCAGTATCATGTTGTTTTACAATAGGGAATAATATACCTACTTTACACGTTGCACAGCTGTGAAGTCTTTACTTTGTACGAAAATAAAGAACTGAGGAAAGAATGTAAATGTAGATTTGAAAACGTTTTATAGGACTTCTTTTATTTCAATATAACTGAGCACATTTCCGCTGGAAGGTTTCCTTCAGCTGGGTAATCTTATTCTCTTTCAATTAAAAATTTGTTGTCTGGCATGGATGCAACATCATGGATATAACATCATCCTCCTCTTGAAGACATTGGTAAAGCAAAGAGAACAGAACACACACTACTATCATTTATAAACTGATAATGATAAAAGTAAACAGCGTATTGATATCATCCGTTTGAATTTAGTGTAAAAAATGAATAAATGAATTTAGAGTCTCTTGGAACAACAAAATATATGAAAAATAATACTTCTACGGCGACCTGAACCTAATTGGTTTTCTCACTTCTCTGGCGGAGCGACAAAGTTCTTGATTGGGTTTTGGCTCAGTAACGCTTGTATTCTTGGCCACTTCGGGAAACCTCTGTGATGTCGGAGGAGACGATCTCCTCGGAGCGGGTGTCTGAGGAATAGATCGTCCTGGGACGGATTTCCTAGGTGATGCAGGAATGGAC
This sequence comes from Stenodema calcarata, assembly GCA_963920205.1. Classification (NCBI taxonomy): domain Eukaryota; kingdom Metazoa; phylum Arthropoda; class Insecta; order Hemiptera; family Miridae; genus Stenodema; species Stenodema calcarata. The sequence continues at coordinate 11,106,445 of OY986057.1, read as the reverse complement.
GATCGAGGTGATATGGAGCTCGAGTTTTGCTTTCCGAGGCTGCCGTCAATTTTGTCTGGTGTTGTGTTGGATACGTTCGCCTCCGAGAATACGTTCCGTCGGTTTTCAAAATTTACTGAAGGAAGGGTGGCGGAAGCTAGTGACGTTACAGGTTCTTGAACTAGGGGTCCGCATCTTTTCATTTGTTCCAGATGTAGTATCCAGAGTTGTCCGTCAACCGAAACTGTGTATTGTAGGTTCCCGTCTTGACTGATAACTCTGCCAAACGTCCACCTCTTGTCTGGCGATCGATAATCGCGTACTGCGACCAATTCTCCTTCCGTGAATTTCTTCTCGACGAAGGTGAGGAAGGCGATCTGCCACAACTCTGACTGGATCTGGTTTCAGGAGGTAAATTTTCGTTCAAATTTCTCGCTGAAAGAATAATTTTACCGGGGATTCTCCTGTGGTTATGTTTGGGGTCCGCCGGTAAGTCATCAAAAATACGTTAAGTCGGTGTTGAAGTCCACCTTCATGATTCTTCATAGCACGAAGCGCGGGTGAAAACGTATCTTTCAGCCTGTCCGTTTGAAGCTGGGTGAAACGGAGCTGTCGTGATATGTTTAATGGCATGAATTTGCATGAACTTCTGGAAGTGATGACTTGTAAATGCGGTGCCATTGTCTGAGACGAGAGTTCTTGGTAGTCCATAGCGAGCAAAAAGACATTCTAGAACTTGTATGGCATCCTTTGTAGACGTCGATTTTACTATGAAGGTTTCAAGCCATTGTGAGTGGGCATCAATGATCAGGAAGAACATATGACCCATAAATGGTCCAGCGAAATCGCAGTGGATTTTTTCCCAGGGGTAACTAGAGTATTCCCAAAAATGTTTTTTTAACTTTAGATGGCTGTCTTTGAATCCTGACGCAATCGTAACAATTTTTGCAGGTTGATTCGATATCCTGATCAATTTTGGGCCAGTATACCACTGATCGTGCAAGGGCTTTCATCTTTACTATTCCCAAATGACCATCGTGAAGTTCTTGTAGAATTTTAGGTCTAAGTGATTTAGGAATGTAGACGCGAATTCCGTTGAAAATGCACCCACGTTGTAAAGAATATTGTACTGAATTCGGTCCCATTGAACTCCAAGTTGTAAATTTTCGTAAATTGTTCGAGTTTCTTCGTCCTCAATGGTAGCTTTTTGTATGTCCTTGGGAAGAATTGGTATTGTATTAATTTGCTCTAAGTTGAAGATAGAAGCCTCGTCGTAACTGGTGGGTTGGTCTTCTGTTCCCAACTTCTTGGAATTCAATGGTAGTCTCGAAAGGAAATCAACGTTTCCGTGGTTTTCTGATCTTCAATATTCAATATCAAAGTCAAACATTTGCAGATATATAGCGTAGTGTAGAAGTCTTGTAGCCGTGTGAGACGGAAGTTAGCTGCGTTTTCGACGACCGAAAATGTGAAAAAGGGGTTGATGGTCTGTAATTAAAATGAAACGGTTAGCGAAAAGGTAGTTGTAGAATTTGTCCACTCCCCATTTTATAGCTGTAGCTTCTTTGGCTATTTGTGAATAATTTCTCTCACTAGCATTCAAAGTCCTAGAGGAGAAAGCTATAGAACGTTCTACCTTTCCTATTCTGTGTGCCAAGATTGCGGCCACGCCAACAGGTGAAGCATCTACGGAGAGCACAAGAGGGAGTTTTGGGTCATAGTGCATCAAAATCCTGTCAGATGCGATCTCCTCTTTCATTTCTTTGAAGCTTTTTTCATGCTTATCTTTCCATTCGAAGTTTGTGTTTGAACGGGTGAGGTTTTTTGCAAATTTGTTTAAATATTGTTTATTGGGCGAGCGGGGGTATGTTACGGGATTGAATCAATCTTCCATACATGTGATCTGGTAGTAAATTTAACTAACTTTGAGATGAAAAACTATATAAAATATATTTTCCACGATATCTTCGCTATTTCACCTGGGCGCGAGTGGGACTTTTTTTCTCGTGTTCCTGGAGGGTACCGAACATTTTGCAAAAGGTCCCGTTTAGTAATTATCAATGTCTGGGTTAGGCCATTTTTCGGCCTATTTTTCCTGGACAAGATGGTTAATGAAGAATGTTCAAGAAAATGGTTGGCCTGGCATGTACCCAACAACGTTTGAAACGCACTGATACATGTAGTGTGACATGGTTTTTTCAAAGATTCGGTTTTAGAATGGTAAGAATATGAATGTGGTTGTAATATCAAATGGTGAACATCCATCGAAAATTATACGTAATATGGCACCGTTTCCTTTTGTGGGTTCATGACCAACTTGGGAAAGTACCTACTTGTTTGTTATCAGTTACTGTACATTCCATCCCCAATTAATTAGTAGACACGGTCGACAATTATTAATGTCAGACAGATTCATGTCTCGAGACAGACCCACTCACCTATTTTTAATTTTTATTATTATTTTTTTTCCGGTTATTTGTATATGGTATTATATTGATTTGGTGAATCTTAGTTTAATTCACTTCAGGCAAGGCCGTTAACATTCATTATATTTACATACAATTAACATAATCCTAACTCAAAGAGATTACCACAACATTTAAAAACTCTGCAAATTCTTGACACAACGGTTTATTATCTTCTTTGTACAGATCACCCTTCTGTCTAGATCACTGAATGTTAGATTAATTATTATATTGAATTATCATGAATTATTAATGATATCCGGAACCATGTGCTGTTCGAATCAGCTGGGTTCCTTTGTGCAGAAACTAAATGATAGAGATGGTGTATTAATTACAAATCAAATGCACCGGTATATTTCTGGGGTTTTTAATGCTACCTACCTACGTCGGCAATATTGTTTCTATACAAGAAGTACCTACGAACAAAGATTCGAAATTACCTTCTTTCAGTAGGTAGTAAAAAATCTACTTTACAAAAACCATGTGACGTTCCAAACAGCTTTTCTTCAGTATGAAAATTGGCCTGTATTTTGACCGTTTGATTCACGATCGTGTTGACAGGTTCATTATCGGCTCAACCTTTGAGCCCTCATTGTGAACGAACGGCTGGTCGTACGAAGCTGCGGATGGTCTCCAAATTTTTATGCTTCATTATTAATAATAATTATTAAATATTATTAATTAACTCGATATTCGAAAACCATGTGCTGTTCGAATCAGCTGGGCCAGTTTGAAAATGGACCCGACAGGCTGCCTCTCGATTCACTCTCATGTTGACGATTTTCGATCCGCTCCAACTTTGAGTCGTCGTTGTGAACGACCGGCTGGTCGGTTTGAGCTAAAATTTCGAAATTTTTTTTATGGGTTCCGACCAACCCCACAATGGTCCTCGAAACTTTTCATAACCCTAAGTCAAGGGGAAGGGGTTCAAAACAAATTTTGAATTTTTCAAGACCATCCACAGCTTTATACGACCAGCCGTTCGTTTACAATGACAACTCAAAGTTGGAGCGGATCGAAAATCGTCAACATGAGAGTGAATCGAGAGGCAGCCTGTCGGGTCCATTTTCAAACTGGTCCAGCTGATTCATCACATGGTTTTCAAATATCGAGTTAATAAATAATATTAATAATAATTATTAAAAATGAAGCATAAAAATTATTAATGACCAACAATAAATATTAATAATTTACGCTACTTGATAATAATTATTAATATTTAATGATAATTCGTAATAATAATTGTGTCAAGAATTTGCAGAGTTTTTTTTATTCAATTTTCTGAATCTTCGTATCTTGAAACGTAAACCATATTTGACGGAAATCAATAAATGTTGAGTGGGGGTTAATCTTTTTTTTTTTAATCCTTTTTCCTTTCGATTCCAACGGTTCATTATCGAAGATAATAAACCAAAACAGCTCAAGATTTTCAGGTAATACTGAAACAATATATTAACTTTGATTACAAAGGTACTCTAGAAATTTGGGAATTATGAACTTACAATAATATTGGCTAACAACATAACAAATAAGAAGCTGAATAATAATGGAAACACATTCGACTGAAATGAATTATATTTTTGTACTAGCAATTATAAATAGTTCACTTATGCTGTTGTATTTCGGCTCCAACAGTGGTCTGTATCTATGTGCTCCTCCCAAGAGATGGCGAAACAATTCCAAGCTCAATCTCGCCACGTCTCCGGAAGTTGTCCCTCACAAAGTTGACCAATATTATCGCCTTTGAAAATTTTAAAAATATTTGGATTCATTATATTGTTGTTGGTTGTTTATAAAATATATGATCTCGACAATATCGAAGAAAATAAATGTAAATTATGTCTTCAGAAAATGTCAATGTTATTTAATAAAAATATTACGAGTTATAAAATTTTAAATTAACCCTTCGTAGAAAAGGTACGGACAGGTCCACTCTAAAGAGAATTATTGCAGATATTACAAAGATACTTCTGTGCCAAATAAGGTGTGCGAACCCCTCTTTTTGCCGAGTCATCCTTCATGGAATAGTCAACCGTTTTGACAGTTCCACAAGTTGCTCGATATGCAATGCAGACAGCCCTGATACACTGTACCACCTCATCTCTTCCTGCAAAGTCTATACCTTCGAACGCTTTAAATACTTTGAAGCCCCTTTTTTAAATGAATCCGTTTTCCGCTCAGTTATGCTATGCAACGTTAGGAAAGAGGTAGGGAAATTAGTAGGATTTCTGCAGACTGTTTTACGACAGCGGGCATTTACTGTAAACGAAGGTTTTTTCGTCTAGACTGATTTTGATGTTATGTGCCTCATCTAGTCATCTCTTTGTGCCTTACACTATTGGCTGTTGAGCTAAATTTTCAAATCAGAATTTATTTTTTTCTTTCTACTATGTACTTTATCTGAATTTAAAGAAATTTGTATTTCATTTATTAGTATTAGTAGTTTATTTCCATATATGTGAACTCTTGTGAAAAACTTGTTTTTTAACACAATAAAACATCAATCAATCAGATATTCAGATGCTGTGCTTTTCAATACAAACATAATAAGATGCAATTATACTATAGGTACCTACTTTTCAATAAGATGCAAATACAAACTTTCATTTTTTTTTTAATTTTTTTTTTTTCAATGAAAAAACACTTGAATATCTATGGGGATGAAATTAAATACTCTTAGTGTTTTTCTCTATTACTCTTTATAGTAAATCACTTCTCACGTTCAAAGCTTCTTCAGGCCTATCACAACAAAGTAAAAACAAACTACCTACTTATTGAAACGTTCATATTTTTCACGAACCTCCGTTTTCATGCCTCCGGTTAACCGGTGGGCAACCCTTTGTCCTATGATAAGCCCAAATGAAAAGGAATTGAAATACACAGAAAGATATATCAAAAGTACATAAGCATATATTACCAAATTGGAAACTAAAACTTAACAGATCCTAGGACAAGGTAAGTTCTAGAGGTAGTTATCCACTGAAACTCTTCATTTGCATTACAAGCTTTCACAATTTCGCAAATTGTTCGTTTTATGGCTTATTAATTTTTTTGAATTTCAATCCAGTGATTACGAGTCATCAATAAGTTTAACATTTTGGAACGACAGCCTCTTTTGGCTCCTCACTTCAAAGGCCAGAAGAATTATTGGCGCTCATCCAGGAAAATAAAGTCACGGTTCATAGCAATATGTTTTGTGGCCAAATCAATCAATCTTTAGTCGTTTGCATCGGGGTGTTAGCCAACAAAAACCATTTTATCCCCATCCAATTTATGACTTTTTCGCTGCTGTATTTCAACCATAGACGCAGACATACCAGCGTGACCGTGATTAGGCTTCCCATTTGTCTTTTCCACGCTTCGTATTGTGTGTTATGATGTATTGTATTGTATTGTGTCTTGGGTGTAGACACAGAGAAATCGGCCGTAGCATTTACCCCGTACCCCTTCCGTAACTGGACAGCTGCCAGCAGAGACTTGTTTTAGTGAATTTTTGAATAAAAGGAAGCTATTGTTAAAATTGTTAAAACTCGAGTTTTAACAATTTTAACAATAGCTTTTCGGATAATCTATCGATTATCCGAAAAATGTTCATACCAAAATTCGTTCCGGACCATCATAGATATGTCTATTTATACTGTGTCATTCCAGACGATGAATCTCGATAGAATTAAGATAAAAAGTTCAAATTTGCACGAAAGATCTGTCTTGGCAATCGAAAGGCTAATTTCATAGATGGGCAGAATCGGGCTTTTTTACGCTGAACACGATGATGAAGTCAGAATTCCGTTACCTTATTCCATTCTCAAACTGGAGCACTTGGCAGATGAAGGAACGTGGTTGTTACTTTAAATGTTATTCACGGTTTATCTGCTCTAATCTGATAATCGATATCGCAATTCTGACTTCACCATCGTATTCAGCGTTTAAAAATCTATGAACTGAGATGTTGCTTGGCAAAAAACGGAGACAAACGTTTTTATAAAACCAGTAAAATGGAGACATTTTACATAAAACCAGTTATTTCTTAGAAAATTCGCAATACCGTCTTCGTGGAATAAATTTTGAAATTTTCCATTCACAATTCATTTTTTCCATCTCTTTTACAAATTCCAGTGAGTTTCCTATTTGTATCTCGGTTAGAAATGAAATGTCGTAGTCTCTTTGGAAGCTTCTGTCGTTTCAGCAAAGAAATAGGCGGTAATGTCCAAAATTCATATCCTTTTTCCTATGCTCTGCTCTGCTCTACGAAGGTACAATCAAATCGATTAAAAACAGCTGGAAGATATCTTTTCTAAGTGATTTCACTGAACGCAGGGAAATCCAGGTTGTTTATCAACAAAACAAATCTCATACGTAATGGTTATGGAGTAAGTTTTTCCTTTCCCCACCGCTAAGCTGTTCAGTTTTCTAATCCTACTCGTCATTCTATTTAAATTATATTTCTAAGAAGACTTGATAGTTCGGCTTAATATACATGGAAAATACCCTTCTTCGAGACGTTAGGGATTGCGGTCGTTATCGGCAACAACGTAAGACAAGTATATGGTCGAGTGAAGACTGAAGGGGTCATCAATAGGGAGGGTAGGCCATCACTGGTTGTAATTGACCGCCGGAAATAGGTCCCACGCCTGATTGCTCCCAAAAATAAAGGAACCGTGAAAATAACTATTTAGATTTTTATTTTGACTAAAGAGGAGCACTGGTCGTATTCATCAGTTGCGGTCCCATCAACCCTGAAATGAGCTAGCCCACAACAATAACACTATTATAGTAGGATGTATAGTGATTAAACGTTATTCCCACTCTTCGTCCTCTGTGCCCCACAAGCTGCCAACGGCGTTTGCATTGTTTGTCTCGTATTTTTTTTTTGTCCTGGAAAAAGCGAACGCAATGAGGCGTATAGAAAGGAGTTAGAATATGAACGTATCTCTCCATGAATGGGCAAGTTGACTTGTATTGTGTAGCTCTCATAATATTAGAAGTTTGATTATTATTATTATAATAGCTTACGAACATTGAAAACACGTGGAAATAGACAGAAAAACGCTTCAAAACCATTGGACATGATGGTACTTCTTGAATATAACACGATGTCTGAACTTGTCCAGATTTTTCTATTTTTCTAATTTATTTTTAGGTACGCCCTTCAGAAGCAAACCGCCTAGGGCCCATATAGTCTTAGCGGCTTTCTGAACAAAAACTACAGCAATGGGGTCGCATTTTTAAAAGATGGATTTCGGAAACAATCATTGGTACGAATCCATTACAGAACATCTGAATTCATCTCTAGAAATAGAGAGAGATTATTTTTGAAAAAAAAAAGAAGCTGCATGTGGTATACGTTAGTAAAAACAATTAATTATAAAAAAATACGGATAATGATATTATGGTGTGTCGTTCCAAGCGAAACCTATCTGCGCTACATCCCGCAAATTCCAAATTTTGGCGATATACAAACCTAAAGCTACGATGCAAATACCAACACACAAATCGAGTTTAGACTATTATAAAATCAATTCTGTTGAGAAAACCATAAGCGTGAATGTCGCGAAATTTGAATGCGGAGCCCGAGTCGCACTTTCCGTGGCTACTTTTGAAATTGACTCCCTTTTATGTCCTGTTGTGCTGGAGACGCTGGGTCATCAAATGTCAAATCAATAAACTTTTTTTCCTTCACCATCTCAGATTGTGATGAAATTAGGTACATAGGTTATCTCCATTGAAACTAAGACAAATACCAAATTTCAGCTCAACATCTCAAACGGTTTTCAAGATGTGGCTGTGTAAATTTGTCATTAACCGCAAAATGTTGACCTTCTGCGACATCTTTAAATGGACACAGCAGGTCTTTTAGAGTAGAAATTGTTGTCATTTTAAAGCCATTTATCTGGACTTTCATATGACATGCATCTATCTAATAAATATTCTATTTAAAAAATAATAATATATTAATTAGTTAAATTGGTACCGGTAATTGTGTTTGTATTTGGTTGGTGTGTTTAAAAGAATAATAATATAAAAACAACTACCTACCATAATCTTACTGATTCGACCTTCTTGACATAATATATTATGTGCCCTTTATGTGACAATATCATGGTAGATTCAGGCCATAGTTGCAAGTTGAGACAAGAAAAGAGCAAGCAGCTACAAGCTTCCCTTAAAGTAGTTCAGGGCAAAATGTTATCCCTGTTGTGAAAAGGCTAAAATGCTGGGGATAATTGTAACTTAAACACAAAATTTTCACATGAATATTTAATGTGAACGGCAAATATGCGGTAACTCAACATTTTGTCTCCCATTAGATTCTGTTGTGGGTACAGCTAGAGGAGCTATAGTGGGCAAGTTTTATAATAGCTCTAGCTTGGTATGTCAAATATTTGTATTGCTTGTGGAAAGTGAACACGGAAAGGTATGAAACACTGCAATGTTGTAATCCTTTGAGAAAAGACAAACATTCTGTAAAATATTTTTTTTAAAACTAATGGATCCGTACTGAGAGCTGGTAAAGTTATCAAAGATTTGTGACCGGTGTAGGAAAGAAATTAGTTCTTTGAAAGACAATGAACAGAGCAAAGCCAGTGGTCGTAGTTCTGATGAAGCAAATGATCCTACTTTTACTCCACCATCTTCATTTGTATTAGATACATCGAATTCATCTATAGTTAAATTGGGAGATTCTTTTTCAAAGATGTTTAAAATGAATAATGTTGAAATGAAATGTAGGTCAAATTCTTTGCTGAATACTGAAATCAATATTAGTTTCCACATATTTGCTGTTCCCATTAAATATGTGAAAATGTTGCGTTTAAGTTGAAATTCCCAGCAGAGCCTTTTCACAATAGTGATAACATTTTCTCAGGGGTAACTCTGATTTATACTAGCTGTCGGGCAGAACTCGGGGTGCGTCCATATACCAGGTCCTCTGCTACCTGTTCCGGACGGGCAGAACTCGGGATGGATCCATCTGCCACTCTTATCTGTCGCTTTACGTAATATACCTCTTACATGTTCCTTTAGAAACTCTTATAATCTAAAAAACCAAAAATAATATTCATCTGTCTCACGGGAAGGAAGAATTTAAGATTTTTATATTTCGGCTCCCCACCCCTATGCATCGGATCCAGAAGTGAACCCTCCTATGTTCTTCCCCGATCACGGAAACTTTTAAATAAGGGAGAAGGGTTGAAATAAAGCTGACCTCGATAATTAAGGCTTTATTAAACAAAATTCAGGCATAGAATGAAATGAATAATTTGAATTCCATAACTAGGTATCATATGGACAACTAGCTAGGAAGCACAAATAATGTTTGTGAGTTTATCACATTTTCCCCCCTTTCGTTTTAATAGGGAATGTAATCCTCCAAATATCTTGGTGGTCGCCGGTTCCTCTGCGGATGTTCCCTGGGAGTCTCAGGCCCTGGTAAAGGTTCCGGGCTGCCGTCTGATAGTGCTGCAAATCGAAGGTTGGGGCTTTTGAGGCACCGATTTGAGTTCGGGAGTGTCTGGTTGGAGATCAGGACGCAATTGCGAATCGTTCTGTGTTCCGGTTGTTGGGATTTCGTTTATGCTTGCGTATATGCTTGCTCAAGCGTGAGAGTTTGATTCTCTAACAAGCGACGGCGAATGTCAGACGATGTTAGTCCTTCAATGAACGAGTCCCTAACATAATCGTCCTGGTTTTCGGCTGCGGATCTAGCTTGGAATTGACAATCTTGGCAAAGCTGATTTAATGCCCTATAATATTGGCCGACAGACTCATGAGAGCCTTGAGATCTCGTAGCTAACTGGTGCCGGGCAAAAATCTCGTTGATCGGTTTTACAAAGGTGGCTTCAAGGATTGCAATAGCCGCCTCATAAGTATTTGCCTCGCTAATCATTGCAAAGATAGGTGGAGCTACATGGTTCATTAGTAAATCGAGTTTATCACCATTTTATTACTCCTGACATGAATTTCAACATTCCTAGCGAAGCCATACCATGTCAAATCAACATAATTGTCGAAGTTAATAAACCAAAAACTCTGCAAATTCTTGACACAACGGTTTATTATCTACTTTGTACAGATCACCCTTCTGTCTACATCACTGAATGATAGATTAATTATTATTATGAATTATAATTGATTAAGTAGTGTAAATGATTATTAATTATTGTAGGTTATTAATAATGTTTTTATAAATTATTATTATTAATTATTATTGATTAACTCGACAGTTGAAACCAAGTGCTGTTCGAATCAGCTGATCTAGAATGAAAATTGACCCGACAATTTGCCTCACGATTCACTCTCTTGTTGACGGCTTTCAATCGGCCCCAACTTTGAGCCGTCATTGTGAACGAACAGCTGGTCGTACAAACCTGCGGGTGGTCTCAAAAAATTCTGAAAAATAAACTCTATCTAAATCCGAACTAAAAACTGTACCGTTCTATTTGAATTTTTTGCGGACGGCGTACGGCGGACAGACGGCTTTTTATTTTTTTAATTCGATTTTCTGAATCTACGTGTCTTGAAACGTAAACCCTCAAATTTTTTTTTGGGGGGGGGGGGGGGGGGGTTCTTGGGCGATTCCAATGGTTCATTATCGAAGATAATAAACCAAAATGTCCGCAGCTACAATAGAGAGGCAGTATACCTACCTATTTAGAAAATTTGCCAACAGAAAACTGGAGAAGAAGTCAAGATTGGGGGTAAGATCAATGGTACGGGACCCGTGCTACGGGTAGTGAGCCTATGGAATCTGCACTCTAACATGAGGCAGAAAGAAAAGAAGAAAGTTGGAGATGAAAATGAGAAGTTGATGGAGAAAAGGTTTTCGAACAAAAATGAAACTCTTACAAAGGTATCTAATGGGTCCAAAATCTTGTTTTTGAGGCGTGACTCAAAGTGATGCCTTGTTAGAGTAGAGGGAAACATGATCCCCTCAAGTGAGAAAAGGTCAGGGTTGAAATCGAATGGCGAAAAGCTGTCTTTATAGAGGGTTGTCATCAAAGCGCTTAAAGGAGTGAGAGCGCTGTTTCGCGACCGACAATTAGCCGAACGAATAAGGACGAAAGGGATATGAGGGTTACGAGTGGGGCCAACGTGTAAAATGATAGTAGGTAGGTAGATGTTATAATTGTGGACGGTAGGTACGCTGGGTAGTAGTGATAGGGTACACTGATGTGGCTAGGGGAGGATGGCGCGAGAGAGAGAGTGACGGAGGTATACAGTACTAGAGGTAGTGAGGTAGAAGTAGAGAGGGAGACCAACGAAGGGTCTTTGTTTCGCTGTTGTTTTAGGGTTTCCCTACCGCACTCCCGTAACCCGACACCCGCCCGACTCTCCCTAATTACATCCTCATCCTACCCACGGCTCTTCCCTCCTTCATCCGAGCAATTGTTTTATCAACAAATAATCATCACACTCTTCAAGAAAGATTAAAACACGAAATCGAACTGATGGATACACCGTTCCTGGTATTTTGAGCTCGGCCGATCATAAATTATTCGGTAAATAGTATCACAAAAAGTATCTCAGAGTAAAAACACATCACGAAACGTCGTGTTTTATGAGCTAGCAGTGAGAAAAAGTGGCACTAACCTACAAGTTTTCACAAAATTCAAATGTTAAACTTATTTCTTTCATAGTAGCCAAGCATAGCTTGATGAGCTGCATACAAAAACTCAATTGTGTTTACTGGAAAGGACTACAGTTGTAAGACTCCACAATTGGGGTTTGAATATTCCGAATGCAAGATGCACGCAGTTCTCATTGCAGCAGGCAATCGAAGCAATCTATCCGCACAAAGCAACCCGTCGGATAATGCGCGACCTACTCGTGATCAGACGGAATATTTATGGCTACTGTAATACTTCGTGACGTATGATCCTGTATAAGTACTTGAATAAGTGTAATATTATAATTTTTTTTATAGCTGTATAGGAGTGCGTCGGACGCGATCCGCGAAATCAGGTCAGCCTCTCTCTTCAAGTAGTCTTAAGATTGAGCAGTTCACCAAAATCAAATCCAAACATGGTGTAATAGAATCGCCTCAAACTTAGGCTTTATTCAACTAAAATCTGCATCTCATTAACAGGAATAATTAATTGATATAAAAGGAATTCAGAAATAATGTTTGTCACAAGTTGTTAGGGAAACATATGATCCAAATGCCGGAGTATCACACCACATTCTCCTCCCTCTATAAATTGGTCACATAGTCTTTCAGGTACGTAGGCGGACGGCGATCCCTCGACGGTCGATGAGAGGTGGTTGGATGTAGCGAAGGAGTTTAATCAGATGCTTGTTCGCTGATCGGGTTTGAGGTGTCTAGTGTTTGAGGTGTCACCTCGAGGGGCCAGATGTTTTAGTGGCACGGTATCCTCTCTTCAAGGCATATTCGGGATTTGCTTCGAGAAGTTCAACTTCCTCTACCTGAGGATCGTATTTGGAAGCTTGGTTATGTTTCTTCAGGAGAACTATTCTGGGTTCACTCAACCAGTTTGGCAAAGCACAACCAAAGGTCGAGCGGCGATGGTGGTGGAACATCCTTTCGTGGGGAGTTGAATTCGTAGCTGTACACAACAATGATCTAACAGAGTGTAGAGCTTCCTGTAGGACCAGTTCCCATTGGGTCGTTCTGAATCCTCGGCTTTTGAGGGCCAGCGAGATTGCTCTCCAGACAATATCGTTGTATTTCTCAACTTGGCTTGCTGGTTGTATGGTGTGGAGTGACTTGTGGCGGTGCCTCGGGAATGGAGGAATGTGGCTACCTCACGAGACATAAATGCGGTACCACGGTCAGAATGAACATAGGCTGGTAATCCAAATATGGTGAATAGCTCTACAAAGCATTTGATGACTGTTGATGAGCTGAGGTCTTTGCACGGGAATCCGAAAGGAAAACGGGAATATTCGTCAACAATTGACTAGGGCGTCCAGTTGCTGATGGTAGGGGCCCTTCGAAATCAACACTCAGCCGCTCAAAAGGTTTTGTTGCTTCTATCAGTATTCCAGGCTTCTTCCTGTAAAAGCGAGGCTTAATTTCGGCATATACCTACTTGGCTTGAAGATCTCCGGAACGTCAGCCGTCACAGCAAGACATGAATATGATCTTGCAGGAATGACCCAGAGCACAAAACCAGCACATCTCTCAGCCAAAAAGTTTTTTTCTTGTTTTTTCTCCATGCCGAAACCATTGAGAGACTGATCTCACCCACAATAATCATCTATACCAATTCCCAGTTAAATGACAAGCAGTTTGGGTTTCCTATGTAGCGTCCATGCCGAGGGGGAAAGAGGACATTGAGAAGGTGTTTGACCGTGTATGGCACCAATTACCGCTTCACAAGGTGAAAAGCTTTTACCAGACACGTACGCCTATAAAGCTACTAAACACTGACAGGCTACTTATACTGACAGGATGTTTCACGTGAAGCACAACTCAGGTGTCTCCAGTTCTCGCGGCATTCGCTGCATTCTCCCAAGTGTCTGCTTAGTAGGTACTCACTATTACCACTGACATTTAAGCAGGCGCCCTCAGAATAATTATCCACATTTTCGAAGGAGTCCCGGGTGCGAACGAATAGGTACTCGTATGTGAAAACCCTGTTAATTTTCTTTCTCTCCATGGAACGGAAACTCCCCTACTTACCATTCAACTGTGTAATTGTGTCATCTATTGCTATCGAATTAGCACTATTACCATGTTGTGAATGAATGAATGAATACTAAGTTTATTCCGTAGATTCACAAATATACAAATATACATCCATATAAGATCTTCAAGTTTACAAGTATAAAATAAATAAAGTCTTCAAGTACCTATATACAAGTATTTCGGGATTTGATATTTTTCGATAATAATAATCGATAAATGTTTATCGATTCTATAGAATCGATCGATCATATCGATTGAATAAATCGATTAATGCCTAGTTTGCCAAAGCTTCACTAGGCTGAACATTGACTATGTACTTCTGCATGTAAGAAGGGTTCCGATTGGCCCTTCATGACGTGTTCAGAAATCATCCACCAATGAGATACCATTTTTCATTCCCCATTTTCTGGAGCTGGGACGGCTTGGAACGGGAGCTCACTCTGAGCCCGTCTTTTGTCATTTTCGGATTATACGCAGTTTTCAGTTTTCTTTTTCAAACAAGTCTTTTCATTTCTACCCTTATACTTATAGATTCTAAATCAGAAGTGGGATAAGAATAGATACGTCCGTTTTAACTTTATTTCTTTAGTTAAGTGTAATAAGTTATAAGTGCGAACCGTGCGTTTTGGTGAAAAAGGACACCGTTCTGTTTCGTGACGTTTCGTTTCGTGTGCTGTAAAATGGCAGAAGACGAACACTCGATCATCGTTGGCGATGACCACGCTCCAATGGACGCGTCTTCAATACAATCTGGATCAAATAATCCTGGAATTTCATGGAGCGAATTTCTTAGTTTCCAGAAGGAAATAATAGCACAATTGAACAACCGTCCTCAGGCCGCTCCAATAATCATACAGGGACCAATGAAACTCCCCGATTTTAATCCAGATCATGATGATGCACAAGCTTGGTATAGTGCATCTGCCATCATTGTGAACCATCGTAAACCAAACACGTCTGAGTTAGCGATGGCCCTCACACAGTGCCTAAAAGGTAATGCAGCGAGGTGGGTTGTTGACGTCATATGTGATACACTGACATGGGACACTTTTGAAACCTTGTTCAAATTAAAATTTTGCACCATTGATACACCCGCCGCAATCTTACATAGATCAATCAATGCGCGAACTTCTGACGGCAACGTTGATAAACTAATAGCTGAACAATTGTCTAAAATCAGAGGGGCCTTCAGAGGAAAAACTGCGGACGAATGCGCGCTGATTGTTGCCACTGCATTAGCTGTCCGAGCTGAACCGGAGATAAAGCGGTACGCATACACTCACGAAAATCTCAATGAAGTGGAACTATTTCAAGAACTCAAAGCTGTCAAGGGAACACGACAATCGCAAGGAGGTCCAAGCCAAAATAAAAGTCAACCATTCAAACAGTTCAAACGCCCTTACAACGGCTTTCAGGGTGTCGAACAGAAGAAATGGAAACCAAATGATCGAAACAAAAACAATCAAGAGGTCTTCAATTTCAAGGCGAATACACAAACTCAGCATCTGCCGCAACAACAACAACAACAATTCAAGAAACGATGGTGCAAGAACTGCAGGATGAATAACCATGATTGGGAATACTGCCGCTTCAACCCCAACAGAAAATCTGCCAAACCTGCCAATGGTACTGCTCCAAAAACTGACGAAAAGAGAGTCAACGCCTGCACCTTGAATCCGCAAGGTCACTTTAACCATCAAGGTAACATCCATCCTTTTATTTTTGATTCTGGGTCTGAATGTTCAATATTGTCTTCAAAATTAACTCCATTGTTTTTAGGCCAAGAATACAATAACCCTGTAAAACTAATAGGTATTGGTCACGGAGAAATAATAGTAAACACTCAAATATCTACTATAATTCCAATTAATAATATTGATATTCCTGTTCTATTTTATGTGGTTCCTGAAGAGGCTACATCCCATGACATTTTGTTAGGCAGAGACATTCTGTCAGCAGGGATTTCAGTAAATGTTTTACCAGATCGTTACGAAGTAACAAAGATTGATAAACACACAGATAAAAGTACAAATCAAAAACTCAAGTATTTGAAGAGAAATTACAAACCCATTCTAGACAAAAACCCTTTGGTAAAAACAACAAAAAACTTTTCTGATGACACATGTGACACTGATACTGAAAACGAAACTTCCTGGCAAATTCCTTGTAATGTACCCATTATCGATAAACAAGTAGAATCAATCACAGCTACTGAAGGTCCATTGACTAGGTCAATTATTCAAGGCTCTATTAATGGTCAACTTGAATCTGAAATATTTCGCCCTGAGACTGAAACTCTCAACACTGATTTAACGCATCCCGAAGATCTAGTTAGACTCAGAACCATTTTACAAAAATTTTCGAATACATTCACTAGAGGTTTACCTAAACGTCCTGTAAATATATTAGAATTTAAAATAAGTTTAATTGATCCAAATAAGGTGGTCTATAGACGTCCGTATCGTTTACATCCTCGTGATCGAGATGTAGTACGAGGGTATGTTAAAGAATTGTTGCAAGCAGGAATTATTGAGGAATCAAATAGTCCCTACTCATCACCTATTCTCCTTGTGCCAAAAAAGAATGGAATGATGAGAATGTGTACAGACTTCCGCGAGATCAACAGTAACACTTTACCTGAACGGTACCCTATTCCTTTGATTCAAGAACAATTAACTAGATTAGCTGATCAGAATTATTTTATAGGTCTAGATTGCGCTTCTGGGTTTTATGGAATACCAACTAGTGAAGAGTCACGTCATATCCTAGCATTCTCGACTCCTGATGGACACTATCAATACCGTAGGATGCCGTTTGGTGTTCGAAATGCTCCTTGTTGCTATCAGCGTGCTATAGTAACTGCTTTAGGTGATTTAGCAAATACGTATTGTCTTGCTTATCTGGATGATTTGCTGATAGTCAGTAGAACTAAAGAAGAGATTTTCACTCGACTAGAAGTAGTACTAGAGGTGTTAGACAAAGCAGGATTTTCTCTCAACCCTGATAAATGCTCTTTTATTAAGCAATCTATAATTTATCTGGGTTATGAAGTAAAAAACGGCAATATTCGTCCTCATAATGACAGAATAAAGGCTTTAACCGAATTACCCCCACCAAAAGATCGTACTGCCTTACGATCCTTTCTTGGTCTTTGTTCATACTTCAGAAATTTTGTGCCTAACTTTTCATTAAAATGTGCTCCATTATATAAACTTACATCTATAAAAGAAAGATTTGAATGGACCCCTGAACATGAGCAAATTCGTCAAGAAGTCATCCAATTATTGACTAGTGAACCTTGTTTAACTATTTTCAAACCAGAATACCCAATAGAAGTATGGTGCGACGCTAGCTCAGTAGGCTATGGAGCAATTTTATTCAACATAATAGATGGACAAAGAAAGGTTGTGGGTTATTTCAGCAGACGAACTACTCCTGCTGAGGAAAAATATCACTCTTATGAATTGGAAACGCTTGCAGCTGTAAAGAGCTTCAAGCACTGGGAATGTTTCTTGTTGTACCATAATTTTACATTAATCACTGATTGTAAATCTTTCCAAGCTTCGTATGTCAAGCAAAATTTAATTACTCGAGTTCACCGTTGGTGGGCTTATCTTCAGACATTTGTCTTCAAAATTCAATATCGACCAGGCTCAAAAATGCAAACAGTTGATTTTCTTAGTAGGTACCCTGTTGGAGAACCAGAGAAAGTAAATGTTTTTGAAAACCAAGTACATGATTATCCACTAAAACACCTATCTGAAGATTATAAAATCATAAAATCTAACCTGACTCAAATTACTGATATGAAACACAATGAATTAATTAAAAAGAAAGTTAATTTAGTTGAATTATCAGGAGAATGGCTCCAGGTAGCCCAACAACCGGATCCTGAAATTAAACTTATCCTTGATAAACTTGATAAGGATTTGCTACCTCACGATTTGGCAAAAACGTATGAAATTAACGAAGGAATTCTTTACAGAAAATTTCAACACAAGAAGAAAAATTGTAAAGCCCCCATTGTACCAAAATTTTATCGATGGGTTGTTGTCAATTCAATTCATGAATCAATCTTACACATGGGACTCCCTAAAACACAAGATAAAGTATTGGAAAAATTCTGGTTCCCTAATATGAATAAATTCATCAAAAAATTCATTGAGAACTGTGTCACTTGTAAAATAACCTAAGCTCCTTCAGGCAAAAAACAAGTACAACTTTATCCTATCCCAAAAACAGACATTCCTTTTGATACTGTTCATATTGACATAACTGGAAAATTATCTGGCTCAACGGGTACTCCTGAATATTATATTGTTACGGTTTGTTCCTTTACTAAATATGTTTTGTTGCATTATACTCGTTCATTGACAGCAAAAGCAGCCGTCAATGCTGTGTCTGAGATGACAAAGTTATTTGGTCCCCCATCTCGTCTAGTTTTTGACCAAGGTACTAGTTTTACATCTGGTATTTTTACAGAATATTGTGAGCAGAATAATATAAATACACACGCAATTGCCACTGGTGCTTCTCGAGCTAACTCACAAGTGGAGAGATACATGTCGTCCATAACAAACCTAATCACTGTTGCCCAGAACATCAAGAAACAATCCATCAGACAATTATTACCAAAAATTCAACTGGTATTAAATTCAACAACAAATCGTACCACTTCAATGTCCCCAATAGAACTTCTAATTGGAAGAAGGCCTAACATGCCTGGTATGATTACAATTGACGAACATGTATCTCCCCCAACTCGCTCTAATTTGTCCAATATACGCACCGAGGCCAAGCAAAATATTGACCGTCTTGCTAATTACGAACTTGAACGTTTTATTGGAAAAGGAGCACAAATAGAGCCATTGAACATTGGCGATTTTTGCGTGCGCCAAGTTGAACCGAGGGTGTCACAAAAGACTGCCCCAAAATTTAAGGGGATGTATCAAGTAGTAGAGATACTACCTCACGATCGTTACATACTTGAAAATTTAAACTCTAAGAAAAGAGTTAAATACCCTCATGATAGGGTAAGGAGAATTAACCAAGACATATCTTTGTTACCTCAACTCCTTGATGAAGATGAATCAGAATCTGATGGTGATAACTGAATTTTGAGCAAAACTCACTTTGACTAAATATGATTTGCATTTTCACTCTATTCACTCAATTTCACGCAATTTTTTTTCTCTCTCTCTCATTATTCTTTTTGAAACGTAAAGTCATTTTTGGAAGCACATGCGTAATTGAGATCAGGCACCTAGGCTATCGGACAGTGTTGGTTGCAAACAACATTTTCCCTTTATCACGACGAACCGGTGATGTTCTCAGTCGTTGGTCTTAACACTACGTTTCGGTCTCTGGGACTTAGACGTTTCCGATGTTTGGTGATAATGAGCTACCCCCGGTGTTCATTGCATTTGATGACACCTCCCTATACAGGCAACAGTAATGTTTTCCGCCTCCGCTTGAAAGGGCAGATTAGGGCCCTGGATAGAAGGATTACATTTGAAGCCGTATATCCATTTATATGGAATTTTACCCATTTATATGGGACTTACAAAAATTATTGAGATTTCATTTATATGGAATCTTACCCATTTATATGGGACTTACAAAAATTATTGAGATTTCATTTATATGGAATCTTACCCATTTATATGGGACTTACAAAAATTATTGAGATTTCATTTATATGGAATCTTACCCATTTATATGGGACTTATGGCATTGCCAATTCTGGTGTTGGCCACACCAGAGCTCCCATACTATTGTATGGATGTCCTCTCGTCGGTACCAACGAGCTGGAGTCCCAATGAAAGCATACCACACTTTCATTGGATGCTGAGTTTGAAGGCATACCACACCTTCATACTTGGGTCCCCGCCTGATTTCATGAACGAATACGTGCAGCGAAGAAATTAAAAATGTCATTTATATGATATTTTATTTAGGTATCATTTATATGATACCTACCTTACTAAACTTATCCGTATTATGGATAGACTTTGGAAAGTTTGATCCCAAGCAAACCAATTCATAAATGCCATAATTATTATATCTTCCAGCTGGACACTTTCCAATATATTTTTATTATATTCTCTTTGAGAATAAAACGCATTCTTCGCTCAAAATTTTGTTTTTAAAATTGTTTTGCATTGAATATGGTCAAGTAGTGATGTTGCTCACACAAAAGTTCTAAATGATCGAACATTAAAAAATATGTACATTCTCTATTCCTCAATATTATATCTACATTACGCAGTGACATCTTCTGGTTTACCCAATGAAAAATCAGTTTACTCACTATAAATTCTCTAATAACTATGTTTGCCAGAATAGCCGAGTGGATCTATAGAAAGTATGACAGCTACTATTATGATGTTCCTTTCATGTGAAAAATAATATTACTTTCAAGATTTTTCTAATTTCTCCAAATTGTTACAGGGGAAGGCAGCCATATCTAAATGACATTGACTGACGACCATGACTTTCTGTATAATCAGCAACATAATATTTTGTACTTATGAAGTCAACAACAAGCCGATAGGTTTACCGTTTTCTTGCATATAACGGGGTTTGTTTTGCATAGCTTTAACTATTCATGATTCTGTCGAAATTTTACAAGGTTTTACTTCGTAAGTTGTAGACGGAGGTTCTGAATATTTAATGTTACCTGCCTTTTTTTGCCCTGTTCAAAATAAATATCGCGAAAAATTTAATGTTATAGGGAAACCAGCTCCATAAGTAGGCAACTCTGTAACTAATTCCGTCCTGATTTATCAATTTGTAACTAATTTACCTATAAATTGTTACTATATTCGTTCATACTTTAAACTTAAATTTTAAAATTTCACGAGGGACCGTGAAAAGTCAGTTTGGCCGTTTCGGGATTTGATATTTTTCGATAATAATAATCGATAAATGTTTATCGATTCTATAGAATCGATCGATCATATCGATTGAATAAATCGATTAATGCCTAGTTTGCCAAAGCTTCACTAGGCTGAACATTGACTATGTACTTCTGCATGTAAGAAGGGTTCCGATTGGCCCTTCATGACGTGTTCAGAAATCATCCACCAATGAGATACCATTTTTCATTCCCCATTTTCTGGAGCTGGGACGGCTTGGAACGGGAGCTCACTCTGAGCCCGTCTTTTGTCATTTTCGGATTATACGCAGTTTTCAGTTTTCTTTTTCAAACAAGTCTTTTCATTTCTACCCTTATACTTATAGATTCTAAAAGTATACAATACAAATAAATTTTCTTTTTGATTATCCTGTCGGAAATTACCCCATAACCATAGGAGAATCCTGTGCGGTTATAGGGGAGTTGTTAGAGTAGATTCAAATATCTAAAATATCTAAATATAAATATCTAGATGAGTTTGTAACCTACTATTTGAGCAGAGTGACTTAATTGAAAACAGAGGGTCAGTTCACATATATGCTAGAAACGATGCACTTACAGTAATCAGAACCTTTGACAATCAACCAAGTAAACATTTTTCGTTTGAACAAGGATCGGGATAAATTTGCGGGCGATTTCATGTCGTCAGGGATTGATCGAATTATGTAAGGCATGCTGAAATACAAATGTCTAGATGTACACCATGAACGACTTTTTGGAGCAGGGATTACAGCTTGAGAAGTGGGACGAGTGCAATAGGCGTTGTTTCTAAGGTTCATGAAAAAATCGGGATGTTTGTGATAGAAGGAGAGAGATGCTTTTATATATAATTGTTGTATAGTGAAAGCATGGACAGTGTTGAAGAGATCATTGGTGGGTAAAACGTCTCGGTTTTTTCACAATTACTTTCAAAATTGACTTCTGAACTGTAATCAGAGGGTTCAGCACAGAGGATGAAGCACCGCCCCACGTTATTATTCCAAAACTAATGATACTTTGCACAAGTGCTTTATATATAAGTAGAAGGGATTTCTGGTCAAGACATCTTCGCAGGCGGCAAAAGACGTAAATAAATTTCCGAAGTTTACTAACAATTGAAGACACTTGACATTCCCATTTAAAGTCCTCGTCGACTGTGATCCCCAGATATTTTGTTGATTTTACTCGTTCTATCGATGAACACTCTCAACCCAGCGAGGTGGTCGAAAGAGAATCTCTACAGCAATGTATATTGATGTTGAGGGATGTCGAGGGTCGGTCAAATGAAAATTGATTTATGTGCCAACGTTTTGAAGAATATATTTCTTCATCTTCAGGGCCTAAAAACAGTTTCATAATATTACCATTAATTAATTACATTTGTATCCTGAGAAAATTGACAAATTTTGTTATAGTTATTTAGTTATAGGTAGTTATGCAAATTTTGTTATAGTTATTTTAAAACATTTGGTTGGACAAATTACATTTTTGTTGACAACAAATGTTGCTGAACAAATTGTGCTAGGATACCTAGTGTGTATGATAATAATTTTGTTATAGGTAGTTATTCAAATTTTGTTATGGTTACTTTAAACCATTTGGTTAGACAAATGACGTTAAGTTGTGCTATGTGTATTAATTGAGTACGCACCTAAGTTGTGCTTTGTTGGTGACTTAGAAAATACTAGATATTTGGTCTTTTTAATAGTTAGGCTTAACGTGTTGACACACATCCATTCGAAAGTTAAACTTATGTCACTATTTGCTGCTGAGAATACTTCATCCCACGTATCACCCTCGCATAGAATTGCAGTGTCATCCGCAAACAAGTATACGGTGCCTGATATGTTCAAATTTCCCAGTTTGTTTATAAAGACCAAAAAGAAAATCGACGCAAGGGTTCCGCCTTGAATTACCCCAAATTCTATTGGAGTATCACTGCTATCGTCCCCCTCAATAGTAACAATTTGTTTCCTGTTTAGAAAGTAGCTCCTCACCCATGTCAACTCTAGGTTGTCCACGCCATATTCCGGGAGCATTTTGTATCAAATGCTTGTATTCTGGAGAAAGGCTTTGCATGTTTTAAGAAGTAGGGATAAGTGTTATGATGACTGTGTACCTCGTGTTTACGCATTCATTTTTACAAGTACTTTCAAACAACTGGTTCTCACTTATTCGCACTGTATTATCTCCGTTCATTCGGAATAAGAATAGCCACGAGTTTCAACAATGACAATACATAACATTTCTTATTGTCTATCTCTCTTACAAAAAACACAGCTATTGTTCCTCCTTCTACGGGCAACGGAAACCTCAACTGGTCGACGTTGCCGCGCCCCTCCGCGAGTTGACGTGGCAAACAATACGATGGCAAACGTCAGACGTGGCTGGTGATAGGATGGGGTACCCGCAGGTCTCTCAATGGTGGTCCACTATCCACATGCCAGTTTGTTGGGACAGAGCACGAAAATCTCATGGCGAAAGGAGTTTATGATGAGATTATTTAGTGTATAGTTTTTCGAGCGGAAGACCATGTTGCAGAGTATCACAAATCCACAGTCATGCTGCATGGCTATAAGGGCGAATATTCGAAGAAATAACTGGTTATATGTTAAACGTCTCCATGTTACTGGTTTCCTAACACATTTTGTCTCCGTCTTTTTGACGAGTAACACCTCAGTCTGTAGACTTTTCAACGCTGAACACGATGGCGAAGTCAGAATTGCGATATCTCATTTTGTTTTATGTTGTATCAATCAGAATTTCATTAAAAGGGGCTAATCTAGAGCTCCTTGCTGGTAATGTGAGAGGTAGATGCAAACAAATGTTATTGCTGTTACAAATAATGTAATATACTTATAATGTAATGTGACTTAAAATATATATTTGAAAATTACAGTTTCCTAATGATAATATAAATGCTAATAAAACGAACTCAGCAGAGTAAATACGCAATAGGTGAAACATCGTTTTGCAGCACTGAAACAGTTGAAAAACAAAAAGTTGCGAGTAGTAGCATCTGATTTTGATTTTAACCGTCTACAGGAACATTACTGAAGAGAGCCATAAAAGGATCTTGTTTAAAATAAGTCAAGTTCACTTTTAGCAGACTTTGAAAGTTTTGTAGGGTTGAAAAAAAAATTGTCCCCATTGGATCATTTTTCTAAATACGATCAAATGTTTTTAAAATATTTTTTTTGCATGAAATATGTTTGCTTAGAACCTATTTGGGGAGTATGCGTCGTAGGTAGCACCAGAAACTTTGAGTTAAACTGGCGTGCATCTTCTACTGAGACTTGCCTTACGGATCGCTATTGCATCAGAAAGGAATGCGCGTCCTAACGTATTTATATCGCTTCAAGAGGGAAGATTAGCGAGTAAACAAACCTGAGTGGTCTTGTGTAGGTATCTGGGTGTACTTCCACTATAAAACCGATCAAGTTCTTTCAGTTTCATTTTTACCCTTTTCAGTCCCATTAAATCAGTTTTCCGACCACTGTGCGGCGGACGGACGGATTTTTTTTTTTAAATTCGATTTTCTGAATCTAGGTACGTATCTTGGAACGGAATCCCTGAAACCGGGGGGTAATTCTTTACTTTGGGCGATTCCAATGGTTCATTATCGAAGATAATAAACCAAAACAGGGCTGGGGAACCACCTGACGAAACCTGGTTGGCAGTTGACTGTGGAGAGGTGCATACATTTCTATGGATTTTTAACACTAACTATAACAGATATAGGTACCGAAAATATGATATTAATACGGAAAAATACCACATGTTATAAAGGTCAACCATGTTAACAATTTTACAATTATATATGAATGTCAAAAAGTGTTAACGAGGTTGACCTTGTACGTGGATGTACGATTATTATATGTTCTGCCGGTCCCAATAGAATAGTTTTATTGATGTTTTATTGTTGTTATATGATTCAGAACAATATGATCGGAATTACATTGAAAATATTGTATCACGGCTTGATGTGCCCTGATGCTCGACCTTAAAGTATGGAAGAACAATGATATGGACATGTCCGACGTCGAACGAGATAAAGTAGTTATATAACCGTATTTTTTTTTTTTCAATCTATTTGGCATTAATGAAGTACATTATACAGCCATATGGATAGGATGATTATTTACAAATACAATATAGCAAAATTAAACGTACACATTGCATTCTGATAAATAACTAAATATGACCTTGTATATAGTAATATTATCAGATCTAAGTAATGAAATATAATTAAACGGAAGGCAAATTGCTTTACTAATAATAATAGCATTAAATAAAACGTCTCGCTCACGATAAAATAAAGGGCACTCCATAATCACATGCTCAAGTGTTCCGATTTCCGATTGACAAAATCTGCATTGAGGTAGGATTTCAGGATTTATTCGGTGTAGGTAGGCTCCACATATTCCATGATTTGTTCGCAGACGAGCAATGGTTCTGCACAATGTCTTATGTACGGAACGCCAGACGAACCAGGGCCTCGCAGGGACCCGGGACTGTATATTCTTATAAGAGACTCCATTCGTTGAGCTTTTATATTCGGCTTCCCACAGATGTCGATATCTCTCCGTGATACTCGGGTAAAAGTCTGATACCGGAGAAAGAGAAAGAAAATTTCCAGTGGCGGCTCCTGCTCTTGCTAGCTTATCAGCTTTCTCGTTCCCTTCTATACCAACGTGTCCTTTTACCCACAGAAACTGGAGCATATCACCTCTCCTTTGACACTGACCAGCGTAAGCCAAAATTTGTGCAGTCAAAACATTATCTGCTCTTTTCAGTGAAGAGTTGCCAATCGACTGAAGCAGCTTTTGGAATCCGAACAGACAACCCAAGTAGCCCCAGTACAGTTCAGACCACTGTATTGAATAGATGGATTGTACCACCGTGAATAGATGGATTGACCACCGTATAACCGTATTGAATTAGAATCGAAATCGCCGTTCTGCCTAAACTCTTTGGTTGCTGCATGTTTTCCGTTTTCCTGTATGAAGTGTAGCTCACAGGTGTTCGTTCTTTGCAAAAGAATTGAGGTATTTTAATTTCGGTTTATCGATAGACATTGAAAGTTCCGTGCGTAGATCGAATCACCAACGTTGAGACCCCGGGGGAATGTAAGCGCATGAATACAATGAAACGAAGAGAAGTTAATGTGGGAATTTTATAAGGAATGACAAATCAATAAATATGGAGAACGGATCTCGTGGTCAAGTAGCCTCCGCCAGTGCATCTCGGAACCCACACAAATCCACTCAGAAAGACGGTTGATAAAATCATAATTGCTAGGATGACGAATCAGAACCTCCTAAACCCAGCTTTAAATTTATATCGAATGGTATATACGAAGCTCCAAGGCAATGAACCAAAGTTATTCCACTTATATGGGCTATTCATTCACTTATAAGTGAATGAATAGCCCATATAAGATATATTATAAATAATATATCTTATCTCGATTGAATTCACTACAAAATGTCTACATTGATGAAAACAAGCGGTGTGGACTGATCGACAGCCCGCCGATTTTGTTTTCAGACCTCTTAGTACTGGCTACGAATTATAAATCAAATATCGTCCTATTCTATTGAGACCGTTCGCCAAAAGAAGTCAACATGGTAATGAACAGAAGAGGGTTCAGTGAAGCAGTGCAATCGGTAAGGCAGAAATGGTCGATGTTGAGGGATGGAGAGGGAAGGGCCATCAGGAGGTAGGTAAACTACGGACTGCTGGGCTCAGGTGAACATCCTCCCAATAGAAGGTAACTCAACACCGCCAGAGAGTCACCTAGACGAGGGAGGTCATATTTCAAACAAGGTCGGTGGGAACAGAAGGTCTCTGCCAGCCCTAGATATCCGAAAAAAGGGCTCGAGAAAACAATAGCGAAAACGAAGATGATCTTGATTCGCTTTAGATAATGTTGAGTAGCGAAGGGGGGTGGGGGGGTCTCAAGCGCCAGGTAGTTGTGTCCAATTCACTTTCTTTCAGCTCACATTGGCTCCTTTCGGAAGGTGATTCAGATTCCCATACGATATTTTTTACATGCCTTCCAGCTCGTCTATTATCACCACTCATTCAGCTTATTCATGTACAACTCAACTTAGTGCAAGGAAAGTTGGTTACCTTTGAATACAATCATGGTGAAATAAACATATCACCTTGAAGTAAAAAATACTCATGCACATCTTGCAGCTTTGATACGAGTTATCATAAGCATCAAAGCAATTGTATGCCTGCATCTTTGATGGGTGGGTGTAAAAGATAAAAATTGGGTAAAACTAGACGAAAAATGGAGTAGAACGCCCTCAACCGCACCTTTCTATGTCAATCCGTGCCCAAGATTTTTTTCTTCTTCAGAAAACCATGTTTTTTGCCATAAAAACCCTTGTTTCATTACTTTGAAATAACTTTTTTCCACTTTTGACCACATTTTTGGATTCAGCGTTATTTCCTACATACGCCTAATGCACGTTCGTAATAAAAAAAAAACGAACCCCTAAGGACCGCAATTGCAGTTCAAGTATTCACAATTTAAAAAAATTAAATTTTTGAAAATACTTGTATGTTAACTGCATTTCCAGAAAACGTGCTGGAAGCTGTAAAATCTCAGGAAAACTTGGAAATTTAATTAGGTTTTTAATGGTTTTTAATTCGATTTGATGGAGGAATTCAAGTATGATTGCGGAAAAACAGTAGACACCTACAAAAATTCGAGTACCTACCAGAAAATTAACAAACGGATTCTCTTCTTCTTCGTTTTTGTGTTTGCCGTTGTAGTGATATGATTCAGATTGATAATTTCAAGGATATGAGCGCAAAATGAAATCCTCGCTGTAAGTCTGAGGTCATTTTAAAAACTAAGGAGGTTAAAATAAAACAAGGTAAAAATAGAAGTTTCACTCCAGACAAATGCGAAGACGTGTGTGGCTGTTGTCGCGAGGAACATGCTTATAACGTATTTTCAAAGTTTGTATTGTTCTTGTAAGTGCCCACCAAATATATGAACTGGAAACGTCCCGAACTTATTTGTGTTATTTCAAGAGATTTTGTATTGGACGCCACATTAAATGGTTACCCCCTATGTTGACCAATTCACCAATAAACAAAACCAAACTCGATTAGATCTTTTATCATGGTAGATTGAAAATATAGTAGTTTAGATACCTGACTTCTTCAAATGTCATATTTTTAATAACAGGGACCAGTAGGGACCTAGTTTCCCTTCATTTACCTACAAGGTTCGTATGGTTTGTATACAATATACAATATACATATGGAGAATGGACTCACATGTTATATCAGGTTGAACGAGTTAAGGTCCATCTGAACAATTTTGTGCGGGAGAAGGCAGATCGTAATATGGTGAGTCGGTGTTGATCGTAGAGTAGCGCTATTGACACACATTGCTATAATGATAGCTTTTTCTGACAAGACTGAATGTGGGTCAATGTTCATGACTTGAAATTATACCGATACTAAATATTGTAACCAAATGAACCATAGATTAAGTGAATACTTATAATATGAAACAATATAAAACCCGGGTACCCACTTCAAAAATGCTTGCAACTAATATGTTGTGAAGTTCTGGACTACTGGTCATGCCATGTTCACTACGCCAACATGACCCTGGACCCGAACCACCAAGCGAGACCACTACAGGTCAACCAATGCCCAGACCAGAACGGAGTGAAACGTGTAGGTATAACTCAATGAATTACATTAGAAACTAACATTCATTCCCCAGAATCATATAGAAAGTAACGATCAATCAACATTAACTAAGAAAATGAAAAATCTCAGAATAATAATTAAAAAACCAATGTCAGTCAGGATCAATATTAGGATATAATATCAATATTACGCAACAAATCTTTACTTTAGAGCTAGTTCATGTACTTGAAAAAAAAAAAAAGGTTTATTATCTTCTTTATGCAGATTAATCATCCTTCTTTCTAGACCACTAAATGATAGATAAATTATTATTACGAATTATCATTAATTATTGATAATTTTATCAATGGTCTTAAAAAATTCTAAAAAAATAAACTCCATCTAAATTAGATTTTGATTTATATTTAGAATTAATTAATCCTAATCTAATCTGATTAACCATAATCTAATTAACAAATTGTCAGGTGAAACTGTAGCTCATCGTCCAAATTAAATTTAAAATACCATACGAATTTCTTCCATAACATACCATACTGTACTATACAAAATCAAACATACAATAATATACCATAGCATACTCATACCATGTCATACAAACCGAGTGAATATTGCATTGTCATCCAGTACTGACCTATATTTAAAATTTCAAGTCTCCAGCTCATCATCAAAATTTAATTTGTTTAAACAAATAGGTATTATTTAAACAATTACAGATAAGAAACCGAGTGAATATTGCATTGTGATCCAGTTCTGAACTATTTTTAAAATTTCAAGTCAATAGCTCATCATCAAAATTTAATTTGTATTATTAAACAATTT
Source organism: Stenodema calcarata (assembly GCA_963920205.1). Classification (NCBI taxonomy): domain Eukaryota; kingdom Metazoa; phylum Arthropoda; class Insecta; order Hemiptera; family Miridae; genus Stenodema; species Stenodema calcarata. Next base: position 11,076,954 of record OY986057.1, on the reverse strand, counting down.
TACAGATGAGAAACCGAGTGAATATTGCAATGTGGTCAATCCCCGACTCACGATTAAAATTTCCAGTCTGTAGTTTACCGGGAAGATGAAGAAAAGGTAGTTTTATGTTGGGCGTCTGGGGGTTGACCCACCTAACGGCCGTTTTAGATGCGAAGTTTAGTGTTTCTCCTAAACCTTTGCGCGCTCACTGTGAACGAACGGCTGGAAAACGCGTTAAATTTCTTGCCTCTCAATGCCGAATTCGTTAACAACTTTTTTTTTTAGGTGGCACTGGGGCGTGAAAATGGAGTCGGAAAAGTAAATTTTGTCAAAATCTCAAATCGTGAAGGTACCTATGGTACCTAAAAAATGCGCCAAAATGTCAGCTTTCTAACGGACTCATCAAAAATGTTTTTACTTTTGAATTAAGAGAGAAAATGAGATTTGAAGGCGAAAAACGTGTTTTTCGGGATAAATGATCGGTTAAATCGGGGTTTTTCATGAAAAATGTACCCTTTGTCACAAAGACTTTGTGAACTAGTGAGTTTAGAGTCAGTTTGTGGTTATTTTTCACGCTGAGTCAAGCTGAGTCACGATGAGTTTGCTGATAAGCGGGTCTTAGCATTCGGCAAAACGGGGAACATTTTGTGCAACTTGTGAACTGAGTTTAGTAATGGCCCTAAAAATGAAAAAAACAATGAATTCATGATATTATGTCAATATCAATAACATTATTTGATATTAATGATAATATTTTTCCCCTATATAAATTCCCCTTTCTGCCCCACTCTGCCTGGAATTGCCCAAAAATGCCAAAAATGAAACAGTCTGACTCATTTTAACGCTGAACACCTTTGCTGAACACCCTGGTGAAGTCAGAATTGAAATAATATCATCTTATGAGATATCTTGTCAAATGAGATGGGTATCGCAATTTTCAGCTGAGGCGAAAATTTTGTCGTTACTCGGCAAAAACGGCAAAAAAAAAACGAAATTGAACCTTTATGTTCTTATTCTCTGCCATGTCGTGGAATGGAAAGCTTTTTCCAGGGGTACTGTAACCACGCTGAACCCTTCCTGCATGCTTCACCTGATTAAAATCCTAGTTGTGTAGCATCTGTAGTACCAGTGATCCCGCTTTCACATTTCCTCGCACGAATCCACTACCTCTGTAAGGTAGAGGAAGTTGTCATGTTTTTCATGATTATAGTGGTAATAAGATTTTATAATTAACACAAACGACATTGTGGGAACTGGAAGAACCTTTTCATTCCAATATGACAAGTAACTATTAACAAGAAGGTAAGTACCTACCGATCCTTAGTCAAAGAGTAGCACACCTGATCCAAACCGAATTAACCGTATAGCTTCATAATTTATTACCTATAATTACCCAATAAATTTACAATTGCCCATGTTGGAATGAGATGTTCCAAACAAGATAATTCACATAAAACCAGTTAGTTCTTCGAAAATTCGCTCTTATAGCCATGGTATTCGAAGAAATAACTGGTTTCATATAAAATATCATGTTTGGAACATCTCATTCCAATATAGGCATGCTAGCTGCATGACTGGAACTTTTATCTATGTTGATCAGCAAGGTATTATCAAAGTATGAGTTTACCATTGAGGAAGGAATCTTCAAAACGTTGGTCAACCATTGTATTTTGCAAAACTGTAGCATGAAAGATTCTTCAATAAAAAATTGAATTGTACTCACTGAAGGTCAGTGTTAAAACACGAATGATATTGACATTGAGAAAACTGACGCAAAGCATTTTTTCAACAACGTTTAGTAAACAAGCGTCATTCCATAATAATTTCTAAATTCTGGTTTATGAGCCGAAGACAACATTAATAATGTTGGCGTTGGTTCACAGCGCGAGAACTGTTGATGAAGATTTTGATACCATGCGTAGCTCACGTAACTCCGTAGCAAGTTCTCATCTCTACCTACTCCTCGCCAGGACTCCCAACTTTTCTATAAATTCTAGTAAAACTTGCCCCAGGCTACTCCTATCGAGCTTGAGCATGACTGCATATAACACGGTAATACGTAGATAATTTATAACAAAATTAGTTAGTTGTCTATGACCTCTTACTAAAATAGATGGACCCGTTATAATAGCCCAATTTACTTCTGAATTTATGCCCAACAAACTGTTGCCCAATCATTATTTGGCTAAACGTATTCCAATCTTTTCTATGGACCCCACTGAGTGATTCAATAAAACAAGTCCCATGTTACTTGGAAATCTGTAGAATTCGCAAACCCCCATTTTATAAGTACCTACGTATGGTAAGTATTGAGAAGAAGTGCTGGGAAGTCGTAGCTACTGCACATTAATGACCAATAATCGGACAAATCATTGAATGGGTGTGAAAATATTATGCACACAAATAGAGTAGGTAACATTGACGAGTCAAATGAGCGGAACAAAGGATAAAATGATGAGTTTCCGACGCTTATTATCTACCATAACAGAAAATCGTGCATCGACGCCATAATTAGAATGAACAGTAGCCACTTTGATAACTATGTTTTGAAATGTATAGCTGGACGCCACAGAAAGGGAAACGATGAAATATATATAATTCAGTTACGTGGTACCAAACGAATGGCAGCTCATTTCTCATAGATGAATGGCTCAATTATTACATGGTTACTAACTAACAGGTTCTACCAGAGAGATGTGGGGGAGTAGAATGAGGGAAGGTGAAGTAGGTAAAGTGGAAGTAGAACAATTCATTAGAGTTGAGAAGGGAGCGTAGATGGAGGGAGTGGTCTGTCGTTCCGCCCACCAACCAATGGGGTAGCAGAGCGGCTGAGGGTGAACCGCTAGGCACAGGCCCACGACCAGTCGGCGGGAATCTTTCCACCCGGTTAGTTCAAATTGTAGTACATTTGGCCTTTATATCAAAATTGAAAATTAAAATGTTACTCACAAGTTAGCGAATGATCATCATGTAAATTCTGTGGTGAAATAAGTGCGGTGACAGGAGCATGTTGGGAGCACAACAATCCCCATCCGGGGGTACGCCGGTTCTACCCAGTTTCGGGTTCACTCAAGAGCAAGTGGCATGCGTATGCGAGGTCTTGCAGCAAGCAGGCAACATGGACCGACTGGGCAGGTTCCTATGGTCGTTGCCTGCCTGCGAAAAACTCCACAACAATGAAAGCGTTCTCAAAGCCAAAGCAATGGTCGCCTTCCATAGGGGGAACTTCAAGGAGCTCTATAGGATTCTGGAGAGCCACCAGTTCTCTGTGCACAATCATGCGAAACTCCAGGCCCTCTGGTTGAAGGCCCATTACGTCGAGGCGGAGAAGATGCGGGGTCGAGCACTGGGAGCTGTAGGCAAATACAGGGTCAGACGGAAGTTCCCACTTCCACGAACGATTTGGGACGGCGAAGAGACCTCGTACTGCTTCAAAGAGAAGTCCAGATCTGTGTTGCGAGACTGGTATGCTCACAATCCTTACCCAAGCCCGCGGGAAAAACGCGAGTTGGCGGAAGCCACCGGCCTCACCACAACGCAGGTTTCTAATTGGTTCAAAAACAGACGACAGCGCGACAGAGCTGCCGAACACAAAGACGGGTATGTAATTTCTCGATGCCTACCATAATCGTACTAGTCGATTGTAGCAACTCATTAGATCAAAGTGTAAGCTTCAATATTGTGCATACTTTGACACAAACCTCAGTCTATGTCCCGGTACATCATAGATAACGCCAATGAATATTTTAATTGTTATAATCAATCAACAGTGACTTCAATAAATAAATTACTGTCGTAGATGATAACTCATATAACTCACAATCGTAAGCCATGCTCGGAGGTTCTAGTATCAATTATCTTGCCAAAAAACAGTAGGCGTATCAATATTTTGTTTAGATCTTGTAATTATATCCATCGGTTTCATAGCCCGATGAAATTTTCGGAGGATGAGAAATTAGCAACTCACCCACACTCAGCATTGGTGCTCTTGGCCCAATCCATCCACAATCAGTGCACCTAATAATTCGTTTTGGATACTATTCCATCCTCTGGATTGATTGGATAAGATCATTGTTGAGATCAAATACTTGGGTCTGAATACCCATTATGTTCGATATTGATTCCATGTGGTCATTTGAGTTTAGGATTTGGTAAGGTTTGATGTACATTGTCGAACGTTCTAGATCCTATGATTTGATCAACCTTGTAATGAACATAACCAGTGAATACCTAATCTTTCCGTTCAAATTCTCCTTTTTGAAACGCCACCGTGAAATGATGAGAACTCAATCGAATGATTCTGAGTAGGTAGTTTGTTAAATATTGGTATCATTCGCTCGAGTATATAATTTCGTTTCATACAGTGTTATCTAGGTATTGAATACTCTCAAAGTGTTGTCTAGGTATTGAATACTCTCAAAGTGACGCCATACAGACATACATTTATTTTGTGTAGAGTTTACACTCAACATGCTCCCGTCACCGTAAACTCTACACAAAATAGTACCTATGTCTGAAGGAAAAACACCAAGCTTGTTAATTTGGAAAAAACGATGAAAAATGCTTATTTCTACTCAATATTAAATATTCAAATTTTGTTCTAAAGAATAAATTTGAATTTTAGCCATTATACGTATACACTGTTCCACAGTTAGGTAACACATTCCACAGTAATATGGATATGCGTGCCAACATATTTTACTTTCAATATTTTACTTTATATATTCAATCAACTAGGTGCCTACCTACTTCATTTTTTAGTTTAATCGCCACCAACATGAAATTATCAATAAGATCCCATGAAAATCAGACCACATGAACACCGTGCGGCAGATATCATAAAATTCGACGCAATTTATTGAGGATGCTAAATCTGATTAAATAAAAACGATCATGTGCAAATATGTCCTTGAATGTGTCAGAACATCAACGTGCATGATGGACATGCGTTAATGATAGAAAAATACTTACTTCCGATGGTATCGACGGAACCTCGCGAATCCTGAATGGTTTCTTATTTTGGAATTTCCTTGCATCCTCCATATTTCAGCTCGTTTGGTAACCTAATTCGCTCTGTGTCGGAAACGGAAAATGGTAGTGAACTATTCGGATACTTAAATTCTGGTCGGTTCGGATACTGTTCTCCCGATATTTGGAGCTATGGAAGCGAAATAGTAGCTTGAAGCATGAAGCAATCACGTGGAGTTTCCGAGCTACGTACACTTGGAAATTTTAACTCCTTATTACTGAATGTTGGCAATGCTTATTAACTGATTCTTGGCCCAAAAGGGATTTCCTTACCAAATTTCATTACCGGCTAATAATTAAGTAGGTATTACTCAACGTTCCGAGAAAATCCCAAAATTAAAATATATTAACACTTAGTCAATTCAGAATTGTTCTTTTCCCCATCCATGATCTAAACTTGTACATTGATTGTAATGTACTTGGACAAAAAATTGATCATGCAGCTGTAGATCGAAGCCCTCTGGATATGCAGTGTGCGACTATGGTCAGTAACCATTCTAGCTGCCATATTGTTTCGATCTCAGGTCTAGGCTCCACTGAGCCTAATGTTGTTATAGTAATTGCCACATTGTATGGCAATTACCGCAACCGCTCAAAACTCTATTTGAGCGGTTCTCGTATATGAGATAGGAAGGAAGAAATGAGAGTTCCGTGTTTGGAGATAATGGGAAAATATCGGGAGTGACAGGACATCATGAATGTGCTACAATGGTGTTTGGCTTCACGGTTTCATGACCAGTTTCCATAATGCTTGGAACGGAAGTTATTTTATGATCGCCATACGGAAGTAATTAAATATGGAGGTAACTACAATACATGCAACCTCGGAACTCTGGACCTAAAAGAGAAATGTCAAGTTGTTGTTGGTTTATTTTCAACATGAGAAGCTCTTCATGAAGCCTTACTCAGTGTTCTGACGATAACTTTACCTGTTTACCAAGCTATGAAACAAGAATATTCAACTTTTACGCTATCTTCCTGCTCTCCTCAAAACAGGGTTAAAAGTATTAATATTAGATTAATGTTAATAATGTTAAACTACTAGGGGTTTTCTGGCTAGGGGCCACTATAAGGCTCTGAGGGAATCTTCTTGAAGGAGCTTTGAAAAGGACATTCGTCCGTCTATCAGCCTCAACAAACTACTGTACATATAGTATACATAGAGAATTTTCTTGTAATTGGCCGGAATTTTAGGGACGCCACTCCGAAGCTAGTCTGGGATACTGCATGAGTAGTAGATTATTTGATTATTAGGGGAGAGAGACCTCCTAAAGCCTGGAGAAAATAAACCGAAATTACCACGAACTATTTTATTTCAGAACATTCTGAAACCAAATCGGAATTCGTCTGTGTGAGTGAATGTGACGAATCTATGTGCGATGCCGCGGTCGCAATTTTCTACTTGTTTGTGTAGTTAATTCAGTTTTTAGTTGTGAAAAAACTCGGATGCCAAAATTCATTTGGGTTGCGAGGGTATTGGAGGAAATCATAAAAGATAACTATTATCACTATTGTTGTTTTTGCAGAGTTTTTTTTTAAACTCGATTTTCTGAATCTACGTATCTTGAAACGTAAACCAACAAATTTTGAGGGGGGGGGGGGGGGGGGTTAAAATTTTTTTTCTTTGGGCGATTCCAGTGGTTCATTATCCAAGATAATAAACCAAAAACTTGAAATGAAATTCAGTACAAAAATGTTAAAAAACTACGTTTTCCTCGACTGTTTTCAACAGTTAACTATGAATTCTGTCAAGTTCCATGACCTACAGATGAAGAATTCGAACCTTGTTCAGATGATGAGCACCTATGAGAATGGCAACCCATAACATCCAGATGAGGAAAGTGAAGGTGTAGAAGAGGAACTGGTCAATAGTAGAGGGCTCGTCACTATGGTTATAGCATTTGGTGTTGTCAAACTCCTTGGTGTTGTTGCTCACGACCTGGGTGTAGGTTTTGATCACCAGAGCATCTTCAGTAATGGTGGGTACTTTTCGTATTACGGTGCTAATATCTGCAAAAACATGACCCATATATTGAAAGTAAACATATTCTTCGAATATTACATATAATCCAGTGAATATACATATATTCCATTGGTTCCATCCACAAGTTACTACAATCAAGCCCATATATGACCGTCCCCGACAAACATCTTCATACGATTTTCAACATTTTCTTATAACCTGAAACTTATACCATCTAATTTTAAGGGGGCGATGGTGGTGATATGTGTATGAGGAAGAAAAACAGGGGAGATAATATTCATGAGTAATTAAAAAGGTTTATGATTGAAATAATGGACCAAAAGAGAGTGGCTCAGATGGCCTGGGATGGGGGTGGCTACGCACGTATATTAGAGTGTCAATTGAAAATACTGTACGTATATATTACTCGTATATTGTTGAAATGAGAACGAATGTTTTGTTTGAAACACTAGTAACACCTGCAGTACTCGTTGAGTTTTATTGGGCACTTATTCTTTATTCAAATTATAAGTCAAGCGAAAGGGTGAACGAATTCGCATTATCAATTTAAATGAACCGATAATTGAAATTGATAAGAATGATGGTAACTACTCTTCAAATTCGTTATGGCTCCCGTCTTACGTCATTCCCAATGAACTAAAATTAACAAAGTAGTCATCAATAGATTAGAAGGCCTACTGAACACTTCCTAAGTAAGTATCAATGAAATGCGATTGAATAGAAATAGGTATTGCATTTTCGTGATAAAACATGATCCCACTAATTGGAATTGAACAATAGAATTTTACCAATATTTTTCCCGGTTCTACATAGTGTGGTAGGTACCGAATCTATCCCATAATTGAGATATGATCGACATATTATATCATTATAGAAAAAAATAGGACCAATATTACCGAAAACAGTTCGGTGTGTGTTGTCACTCATCCAAGCTATGGTTTCACGAATCCTAGTTGAGGAGCACAAGGAATGCTACGGTGCAGAACATCACGGTGAATAAATACGTAGTATGGATGAATAGATTGAGGGAAGTATGCTTGAAGACTACTGATGGTCCTGAGAAGCGTCTTATCAAAAACGCCGATTGGGTAGGTGGTGAGTCCCTGTGGAAAGCAAAGTGTATGGTTCACGTTGTTCTTTATCACCAAAGCATTTAAGGCTTATAAACCAGTGAAATACTGTTATAGATGTATCATAGTTTACACCTTAAGAGAGGGTTACCTGCTTAAGATGGTTGGGAGACTGAAAAAAATCAATTATGTAGCATATAAGGCAAATAATATTGCAAATATTAAAATAGTACAATTTCTTAAGACTCATTAATTCATGGAATGCCTGTTATAATCATCAGAACGGAAAGGAAGACTCGAAATAGATTTTTCTTATCTCTTATTTTTTAAGTGCATCTTTTCTTACTAAGCGGAATGCCCCACTCTCCCCTAAAATGCTAATAGTTACGACGTCAAGGGTTACAAAACCAGTGACAAACTATTCGTTAAACCCCGACAAAATATGAGCGAAATTGGTTGAGTTTGACCTCATTCATGATTGATGATTTTTATAGTAGGATTTTATAGGCACATACACAGCCTGTACTGTTGTCCAGTCATAATGTAGTTTACATCTTTCGTATACTACAGGCGTGACGGGCAGTGCGGATGAGGTACCTACACGTGGGTCCTCCTTGATTTACTGGTGTCCTGATCATCTAATTCAGGTAATCGAATTCCATTCAATAAACCCGGTGTTTATAAGGCAGCGTAGGATTGTGCTATTCTTTCATTGTGTGGCGTTGTACCAGCTAAACAAAGATCGTAAAGGTTTACTCATGTTTATCCCAAGAAAACTTGTTTTATCAGATGTTGTGAATTGAATGTGTTATATTAGGTTTCTCATTTATTATTGAATTTATTGCTAAGCTGAGCCAGTCGGAGTGACCTCCCACATTACAAACTCTGTGGTCCTATCTGGTCGCAATCTAAATCGTTCGTTTAACACCTCGCGGGTGCTATGTCTCACAGCCGTGTCCTACCCTGATTCTCTCAATCCTCTACAGTGTCCTATAACCCAATGGTGCGATCCTTCTAGGTGGGAAGATCCTCAAGCAATTTTACGACCGTCTTTCTGTCTGGAATTTCTCATTTGATTTAGGTACCGAGTGGCATGAAATCATAAAGTTTTATTGCGTTTGTCGGTTGTTACACTAAATCATGATATCAACAAGCGAGTTCAACAGCTAGTTGAAAGAAAGGTCATAATAATTGAACATTCTTTGATCCATCGACACCAGCGGTATAGAGTTTCCTCTCAACATGAAACATCACAGTAACCATTGGCTAGCTAAATTTTTATATGGTATTGGTTTCATAAACAGAGATGTATCTAGGGTTCATCTAGGGTTCCACATAACTTACATGTTACTTCAATGCCAATGCTGATACCTCCTTTGCGAGTGTCTGCTATAGGCCAGTCACCATAGATGAAAAAAATTCCCTTAGGTCCAAAAAATTGCAGGAGGTGGATTTTTGTGATTTTTTGGTATGCTGTTAGGACATGTTTGAGTAGTATTAAACCAAGTTCGCAGCTTCGAAATACCCAGGAAAACATTTCTTACAGCCAAAAAACCTCGACATTTTTTGACTTGTTGCAGTTATTGCCTCAAAACTTCTGTAACGTTGGTTTTCTACGAACAGTCCTTCCTAACTTTATTAAAGTAAATAGTATAAGCTACAATTTGAGCTTAATTCCAGCTCTTTAGGTTTGATAGAACTCGAGGTATTGGACTTCAAAAATTGGCTATTTCTTCCAAAAAGTTCGAAATTTAAATTTTAGTCATCTCTTGGTTAGAATGTTGGCTCTAATAAGGTTGAGGGATGGCGAGGGTCGGTCAAATGACTCATTTGACTGACTCAATTACTCATTTGACTCATTTACTCATTTGACCGACCCTCGACATCCCTCAACCTTATTCTTACTGACGGTCAACAAATCACACACACTTATTATGGCTCTAAGAAAGTCACAAGCAAGAAAGTTCTAGAGGAGTTTTCTAGCTTCAATTCAAGCACAAAACGAAGTTCGTAGGTCCAATAGGTCTCAAGTTTTAGGATAGGTGATCAATGAAGGGAACGCCAGCTGACTCGTGCTACAGATATACTTACTCCGAAATACGAATTTACACTTATGTAATGCATTATAAATTTTGAAGCTACAATGAACAAGAATGTAATGCAGTCAAGTAACATTTACAATTTGTTGATTAACGAGCTGGCCCGGGTTTCTTGGACTGGGCGCCAGTATTAACAACGTATTCCTCCAAATTAGAGGCAAGGGTGGAAGTGATTGTGAACAGTTTTCGTCAACATCCTTCATTAGAGAACTGTCGCTCTCTTCTGGATTGGGACTGTTCCTCCAAGCACTCACCATTCGGGACACCTCCTCTGCCCTTTTCTGGCAAGGAAAAACATAAATGCTTACCATCATGGTAGAAAACCCTCAGCTAGATGGCTTGGCTGGCTCCTTCTTGAAATTTGACGCCACTCATGAGGAGATCTCGGCAGGCAGCAAGTGCCTTGTCGATCTGTTTGTAAGGTCTGCGGCTAGGGCCAGAGTCCAACTTCCCCCAACCATAGAGGCTGCGAAGTGGCTGAGAATAGACAAAGTTTCTGGAATGGAAAAAGAGCCATCAAAAGTTAGCTCCCATCACCACACCACGTGGCATACGAATTAGATCACTCGCGACGAGGTTGTGGAAACCCATTTCAATAAAAAACGGAGGTATAGAGTGAGAGAGTCTATTTTCCACGAAAAAAATGAGTAAGTACAATTGTTAAATCGATTTCGACGATTAGATCATCATCAGTAACAAACATGAACCGTTCTTGTGTTCTCGTAAAAATGTGATAAATTACCTACTTATTCAAATATAATATATTTGCATGTCATCAAGTTTTGGAGAACAATCATCAAATAGGTAGAAGTAGAAAGTAATAAAAACAGATCAAACGTGAGAAAACATAGGTTTATATTATATTATAACCTATAGGTAATAATATAATATAAACCTATTAGGTTATAATATAATATAAACCTATGTTTTCTCACGTTTGATCGGTTTTTATTACTTTCTACTTCTACCTATTTGATGATTGTTCTCCAAAACTTGATGACATGCAAATATATTATATTTGAATAAGTAGGTAATTTATCACATTTTTACGAGAACACAAGAACGAAGGACACTAATTTTTTAGTGGAACCTATGTGACTATTTACGTACCTATATATTTATATTTAGAAAAAACTGTAGAAAAAATAGGATGTCTTTAACATTATTTTATTTTCAGTCCTATCGCACAATCAGTTGAGATTATTTTTTCAACAGCAATGCGGGAGTAATAGTAATATGAAAAACGATAATATAACACCAAGCGAGAACAAGTTATTAGGAAAAGTCTCCCAATGTTTGAGAGCAATATTCGTTGTTTCCATTGAGGAACACGAGCATTTCAACTTTGGAGGAACTGAGGTTTGCACTTTTTGATGTACCTACCTAATAAAATTGCCTGATTTGGAAAAAGCTCTTTTGCAAGGTACGGGTGAAGCAACTATATTGCATTAAACACGATTCCACCTCCATTCTTCTTCATCCTCTTGTTATTTGTGTTGTTCTCAGTTGATTATTTGATAGTTCAATTCAAAAAGAACTACTTGTGCCTTTTTTTTTTTCAATTAGTTTTTTTTTCAAATTGAGAAACGGTTATAACGTTTTTTTCCAAACGAGTTATTTCAAACTAGTTTTTCGTTTCTTGACCCATTCCTAGTTTCAGACCATCCTGAATTCACTGCCAAAAGACACCAAAAATCATATACCTATTTAAATATGATAAATGGTAGATATAGACAAAAGGTTCAAATTTGCACAAAAAAATCTGTCTTGGCAATCAAAAAAGTTCGTGGAATTGGGCCACTTAAGGGGGGTTTAGGGGAGTTTTAGGGGGTTTCATTAATTCCAAAAATGAAAGAGTCCGACAAGTGACTCATCATTTCAAAGGTTTTGTTACGTTTTGTTACGGTTTTGTTTCGTTCTTAAACTGGAGCACTTTGAAGATGAAGAATCACGGTTGGTACTTAAGATGTTCTTCATAGTTCACCTTCTCTATTCTGTGAACGGGATCAGATAACACAATTCTGACTTCACCATCGTGCTAAGCGTTGAAAAATGTATAAACTGAGGCGTTACTCGGCAAAAAAAGGAGACAAAATGTGACATAAAACCAGAAAAATGGAGACATTTTACATGAAACCATACTGCATGACTGTGGATTTATTTATTTTTTTTCATTGTACGTATCCTGAAACGAAAACTCATCAATTTTGAAGGAGTACCGGGAGGGGGCTTCCTTCATTATTCTCAAAGGAGACTGATGGGATAACCAGTCATTTAAAATCACAACAAAATTGATAAAATTTGAGTTGTTCGTGAGTAAAACAGGAAAACACCATGAATAGAGTGTGATGATTCGACAAAAAACCACCGTAGGAACAGGTTTGAGGCTTAGAAGTAGGTGTGTATCAGATTTCGGTGCCCGGGATAGGTATGCTAACATTGGGTGTACGAACATGAACATATGAGAAACTGTGGCATTTGAGATATGATGATTTATATTTATCCATTACCGACTTGATTAGCAATGTTTTATTATTTATTCAACACAGCGTCGTATCAAAGTTTTTGTTGTAGATATGAATCAAGTATAGAGATGTCCATGTACGTTTGGATTTCTTCAAATTCAGTTTGTAGCTTTCTGTATTATTGTAGACCAGAACCTTTACCGAACTGATTTCGTTTTTTTTTTTTTTTTTTATTATCCACATTACGCACGCAACTCGGCTCGTCAGTTATCTTTTATGTTCCTCCGCTTGAGTGCATAAGGCTTACTACCCTTATTAAGACTGATGCATCTCTATAGTGAAGTAAGTCATTATTATTATCTTATCTTCGTCTTAATATTATAGACTTGTGGACCGATTGCAGTAATAAACAGTTCGAAATTGCACCATTTACAACTGCCGACGTAATCACGCCTAACCGTTTCACAGTTACGATTTATCATTATAAAACAACGAACGTGAGTACTTGGATAAAAACATATAAAATGCATCTTCCAATACCCACCGTACTAATTGGCCGTTACCGATTTGGTCTTCATGGTTGAAAACCTCTGAGCACCATAAAAATGCCCCACCGCATAATAAAAACAATGAACTGATTACAGAAGCAATGTGTTATGATCGTTAGCGATTTGCTAAAGGAAAATGATCAGACTCCTGTTCTGAGTTTGTAGCATTTTGATTAAAACTGTTTTTGTATCACTACAGGAGCATCCAGTCTAAACTAGATATTATTAAATAACATTCCTGGTCATCGTACATTGACATGGTATGTCTAAATCTACTCTTTGTAAAAAATATCCCTCAAATATCATGAAGGAGCTGCACGATTTCCTGAAGTATTGACATTTTATGTCTTTACTTTGCTACATAAACTCGAAAATGTAACGCGGGACATGTAACGGAGTTTCTGATGATTTTCGCTTACAACCGATTCGTTGCTACGGAACTTTATCTTCGCCAGCAAAAATCGTTCACCACTCGTTGGATAGCTCTCGATTTACCTAACCATATTACGTTAACCACTGCGGAGTGCGTGGCCGACAAGCTGCGGTATGAGCGTGATTGTTAAATAATTGTTTACACACAGGTGATCATTCTCAATAATTTATATTGTCAACACGAATGCAAGCTTCATATAAGTTTCTGATGGGAGGGGGCGCAAAGACATAAAACGTCCCTCGTGGTTGCGTACTTGTACGAAAGCTGTACCCACCGTTTGTGTTTCTTTAAACGAAATCCCATTAATTTTTCTGTAGATTTTCGGGTAAATTCAGAAGTGTTTGGTTTATTATCTTCGATAATGAACCATTGGAATCGCCCAAAGAAAATTTTTTTAAACATTATCAGGTACTTTTGTTTATTCTGCTAAATCGGCATTATATTATTTTTTGCATTTTTTCATCTGGTAACATCCGAGTTTAGATCAAGAGAAAAAGTTCACATTTTTTCCAAATGATTTTTCAATGCCCACTTAGTGTCCAATGCCCACCCACCTAGCCCATTTTGTCTGACGTCGCATCGCCTTACCATTTATCAGTCTCTTAACAATTTTCGTTTTCAACATTACTCCTCCCTGCTGTTTATGCTTTTCTGCAACATATCATTCCTCTGGTCAGAAAAAGTCTCCAAAGGGCTCCACGTCGGAGCAAATTTTGAGGGGACTCTAATGGACGAAAAACGGCATAGAACAAGTTAAAGGGGCTATTTCTTATCAATCATCAAGAGCTTTTGTATGGTAGCCAAACAGGAAAGAAAGGAGAGGCCCCGAGGAGGGCAAATTCATGGCCCACCTAACATGGTATATATCCAGGCTATATGTATACCCGATAACAATGTTTTTAATAATTCCCTCCTTCTAATGTCAATTAACCCGGAACTTTTTCGTTAAGTAATAACTTATCTCCATGCTATTTTCCTTAATAACCTACTCCGCTGATGAAACCAGAAAATGCTCGAGCCTACATAAAGATAATACGAACATAATTGAGGAAGTAATTCAATTTGATTTAAGAGCAAATATGCTTGATTTGTGTTTACGTATTCCATTATGTATAACAGGTATTGATCAAGTTTTTGAGTGAGTATTGTTAATACGAAGTATTGTCCTCGCGTTCTCCGCTTTATCGGAGATTTGAATTTTTTTCATGTTACTAATATTGGGGCGAGTGAGTTGGCATAGGATTTATTTTGAGCTGATGACGTCCCAGTTTATTATTAAACCTAGAACGTAAAATTAATCTGTTCCGTCTGAACTACTCCCTCTCGCACTAGAGTAGATGAGTCCAATGCTTATTACTTCAAAAATCTGTGAATTATAAAATCAAATGGGAATATGTACATATCGTAGGATTTTGATGGTGAATTGATCGAAGGTCGGTTGCCAAGCCACAAGATTAAATATTGAGCAATCGTTGGAACAGTTGAATACTTGCCCTGAGAAGGAGGAGAACAAGCCCAGTAAAATGAATTATTCAGCATGAACCACCGCTTAAGAATCCAATCGGAATAGCATTTATTTTCTACAGAAGCATTGTTGAAGACTCAACTATTGTCGATAACATTGGACGCTAGTGAAATCACACGTAAAATGTAATTTAAAAGTCATAAGAAGAAATCTAAAGTTAAAAGATATATTTTTACGTCCCCCTTCATAATTGAAATCACCTTCACATGAACATGATATGTTCTTATTTTGAAGCATTTACCAAAAACTCAGAACACGTGCTCTCTACTTATAGTGTACCAACTCAGATTGATCGGCCCTTGCCAATGAACAGCAGAAGTTTTTAACCAAAATTCGTTTTGAACCCCTTCCCCTTGACCTAGGGTTATGAAAAGTTTCGAGGACCATTGTGGGGTTGGTCGAAACCCATAAAAAAAAATTTCGTAATTTTAACTCAACGCTAACTGGGCAAAGTGCCGCGGACGGCGTACAGCGGACGGACGGATTTTTTTTTATTCGATTTTCTGAATCTACGTATCTTGAAACGTAAACCAACAAATTTTAAGGGGGGGGTTAAAATTTTTTTTCTTTGGGCGATTCCAATGGTTCATTATCGAAGATGATAAACCAAAATGAAGTACGAGGTACGCGGTGTGGGTGTGGGAGGGGGCGCAGAGACATAAAAGGTCTCGTCATATGACGCACTAGTTGGCCTCCTGCCAGCCGTATTATGTCATACGCTCGTGCGTCATAGGCTCTGACGTACTTGTTGGCCTCCTGCCAGCCGTCTTACGTCATACGCGCGTGCGTCATAGGCTCTGAGGCACTAGTTGGTCTCCTGCCAGCCGTCTTACGTCATACGCTCGTGCGTCATAGGCTCTGACGCACTAGTTAGCCTCCTGCCAGCCGTCTTACGTCATACGCTCGTGCGTCATAGGCTCTGACGTACTTGTTGGCCTCCTGCCAGCCGTCTTACGTCATACGCTCGTGCGTCATAGGCTCTGACGTACTTGTTGGCCTCCTGCCAGCCGTCTTACGTCATACGCTCGTGCGTCATAGGCTCTGACGTACTTGTTGGCCTCCTGCCAGCCGTCTTACGTCATATGCTCGTGCGTCATAGGCTCTGACGTACTAGTTAGCCTCCTGCCAGCCGTCTTACGTCATACGCTCGTGCGTCATAGGCTCTGACGTAATGGCCCGCCGGTCGCTTGTGTTCTGACGTGATCTGAGGGAAAGGGTGAATCAAGGGAACAAATTTTTCCCGTTTCAGTTTATGTGCCAAAGCAAAGACATGAAAATGTCAAAAAAATATGTAAATAGGTACCTAAGCCCAACTGTAATGTCAATTTTCTGACAATGAGTTTTCGACTATAGTTTTCATACCTTTTTACTTAAGTACTTATTGCAATTTGAGACTGATAATGAGCTGTTTGCAAATAAAAAGTCTGATAACTTCTTTATTACATCTTATTAATCTATTTTCAAGTTCCGATTCACAGTTGAATGTATTTTATTTAGATGTCGTAAAATTCGAAAACGATGGAATGACGAAACCTGTCGACTACTGACTCAAGTGATACTGTCGACTTCTAACACATGTAGGTCGACTACTAGTGCAAAACCATGTCGACTACTGAAGAAAATGTTGGTCACTGGTATCGACTACTACCTAGAGCATTGGGATTTTTTACAAAACTTGTTTTTCCCTTTTCAAACCATGTTGAATAATATTTCCCGCTGCCAGGTCTTTTAGGGTAGGATCTTGGGTACACAATGAACAGGTTTGCAATGAGAAATTGTTGATAATAATAATTAATCTAACATTTAGGATCTAGACATTTAGACCTAGTGATCTAGACAGAAGGGTGATCTGTACAAAGAAGATAATGAACCGTTGTGTCAAGAATTTGCAAATTCTTGATTAGGTAATTATTATTATGAATTATCACTAATTATTAATAAGTTTATAAGATTAATTATTATCATGAATTATCACTAATTATTAATAAGTTTATCAAGTAGATACCTAGTAAAAACTATTATAATTTATTGTTAAATATTAATAATTTGTATTTAATTAATACGATATAATTCTAGGGTTTTTAATACTTTTTAATTTTTCTATAAAAGAAGTACCTACCTACCAACAAACATTCGAAATTACCTTCATTTCCGTAGCACGAAACGTACCTCAGAACAACAAACTCGACATCACTAAAACCATATGATGTTCTAAACAGCTCCTATGAAAATTAGTATGAAAATTAACCTGTATTTCAACCGTTTGATTCAAGATCGCGTCGACAGGCTCAACCTTTGAGCCGTCATTGTGAACGAACGGCTGGTCGTACAAAGCTGCGGATGGTCTTAAAAAATTCTACGGAACAAACTCTATCTAAATATGAAATAAAAAAAACGTACCGTTCTATATGACTTTTTCGAGATATGAGATTTTCAAAATTTCAAAATTCGTTTTGAACCCCTTCCCCTTGACCTAGGGTTATGAAAAGTTTCGAGGACCATTGTGGGGTTGGTCGAAACCCATAAAAAAAATTTCGTAATTTTAACTCAACGCTAACTGGCCGAAGTGGCGCGGACGGCGTACGGCGTACGGCGGACGGACGGATTTTTGGTTTATTATCTTCGATAATGAACCATTGGAATCGCCCAAAGAAAAAAAAATTTTAACCCCCCCTCAAAATTTGTTGGTTTACGTTTCAAGACACGTAGATTCAGAAAATCGAATAAAAAAAAATCCGTCCGTCCGCCGTACGCCGTACGCCGTACGCCGTCCCCCGTACGCCGTACGCCGTCCGTGCCACTTTGCCCAGTTAGCGTTGAGTTAAAATTACGAAATTCGGTTTCTGGGTTTGGACCAGCCCCACAATGGTCCTCGAAACTTTTCATAACCCTAGGTCAAGGGGAAGGGGTTCAAAACGAATTTTGAAATTTTGAAAATTCCAAAACTCGAAAAATTCATATAGAACGGTATGTTTTTTATTTCATATTTAGATAGAGTTTATTCCTATTTTAAGACCATCCGCAGCTTTGTACGACAAGCCGTTCGTTCACAATGACGGCTCATAGGTTGAGCCTCTCAACACGATCGTGAATCAAACGGTTGAAATACAGGTCAATTTTCATGCTAACGAGCTGTTTGGAACATCATATGGTTTTAGTGATGTCGAGTTTTTTGTTGAGGTACGTTTCGTGCTACGGAAATGAAGGTAATTTCGAATGCTTTTCTATAATATAGAAAAATTATTACCGACGTAGTATTAAAAACCCCAGAATTATAACGGTACATTTTATTTGTAATTAATTCATCATCTCTATCATTCAGGTTCTGCAAAAAGCAACCCAGGCGATTCCAACAGCCGGATATCGTATTAATTAATCATAATTAATAATAATTATTATTAATAATAAATACAAATTATTAATACCTAACAATAAATTATAATAATTTTCACTAGGTACTTGATAAAATTATTAATAATTAGTGATAATTCATAATAATAATTAATCTAACATTTAGGATCTAGACATTTAGACCTAGTGATCTAGACAGAAGGGTGATCTGTACAAAGAAGATAATGAACCGTAGTGTCAAGAATTTGCAGAGTTTTTTCATATCAACATGATTAAATCCGAGGTAAGCCGTCTCATCAATGTTCATACTTCAAACGAAAGCAGATCTACCACAAACTGATTTTCAAACTGTTTACCTACAGCAGGACTTCCCAAACGTTTTTGCTTGCGGACCCCTCTTACGGAACAATAGCTACTGCGGACCCCTCAAGTATTTAGATAAATCCCACTGAATTTGTAGTTTGTGGTAAATAAAAGTATAGTAAATTTATTATTATTAATGAAGGAGTGGGGGGGGGGGGACATCACTATGAAAACAAACATTAAATTTTCCAACTCAACTTTATTGACAACTCAAAAATCAAATTGAATACCACGAAATCGATAGTTAAGGTGGGTTTTCCTATCCATGGATTTTTTCCGTCGCGTGGAGCAGAAGACGCCGGCGGGGTCACGTCGACCACTGCTTCAATGGAAAAAACTCTGCAAATTATTGACACAACGGTTTATTATCTTCTTTGGACAGATGACCCTAATCTAATTAACAAACTTATAGATGAAACTGTATCTCATCATCCAAATTTAATTTGAAAAAAAAAAAAAAAATACAGGCATTGCTTAAACAATTTACAGACGAGAATATTGCATTGTAATCAACCCTCAACCCATGTTTAAAATTTTAAGAATCTACCTCTTCATCCAAAGTTAATTTGTTTAAACAAATATGTTCTGTTTAAACAATTTTACAGATAAGAAACCGACTGAATATTGCATTGTCATCCATCTACGACCCATGTTTAAAGTTAAACGTTTCTAGCTCAAAATCTAAATTTAATTTGTTTAAACTAATAGGTATTGTTTAAACAATTTTACAGACAAGAAACTGATTGAATATTGCATTGCCATCCATTCTTTAGACCCGACTTTAGCTCCTCATCAAAATTTAATTTGATTACACAAATAGGTATTGTTAGTTATTAATAATTTTTATGGATTATTTTTGATAATTATTAATAATTATTATTATTATTAATCAAATCGATATTTGAAAACCACGTGCTATTAGAATCTAGACCCGACAGGCTGCCGCAAGATTCACCCTCTTGTTGATGAATTTGGATTTGCTCGAACTTTGAATCCTCATTCTGAACGAACGGCTGGTCGTACAAAGCTGCGGGTGGTCTTAAAAAATTCTAAAAAGTAAACTCTATCCAAATATAAACTAAAAACTTTGCATTTTTAGAGATATGAAATTTTGTTTTGAACCCCTTCCCCTTAACCGAATGTTATGAAAAGTTTCAAGGATCATTGTGGGGCTGGTCCGAACCCGCAAAAACAATTTCGTAATTTTTGCTCAACGCTAACGGCGGACGGCGGATAGACGGATTTTTTAAAATTCGGTTTTTGGAATCTACGTATCTTGAAACGTAAACCCTCAAATTTTGAGGGGGTGTAATTTTTTTTCTTGGTCGATTACAAAGGTTCATTATCGAAGATAATAAACCAATGAGGGATCCGTTTTCCTATAAAGCGGAGGACGCGCGGCACGCCAGCGTAAAACGCGAGCGTTGTTCCGGAGGAGAAAAAGCCATAAGAAGAAATCTAAAGTTAAAACATATATTTTTACTTCTCCCTTCACTCGACGCTGACTATATTTGGAAATTGCCAACTTTCCTTGTACCAGGGACCACAACAAGAACAATTGATTGGGCGTGAACCGAGAATCGGTTCAGTTTAGATAAGGATCAAAGCAAGGAAACATGGAACATGTTTTCGAATAGTCACGGTAATAACAGAAGAAACATAGTAATAGAAGAACAAGGCACATTATTGCTCGTAAGTTGACACCCACACTTTGAAGTTTGAAGGACTGGTAAGGTTTGAAGCTCAGAAGAGGCAAGGAGGTGGGGCGTGGCCAAATGTGGGACAGGTCGACCATGCTCTTCCAAACCGAATCACGCCCGTCACACCAAAAAATATTAAATTGTAAAAATGACACCGCCATGAGAAACGCAATACCTGTCTGTGAGTGGTTTATGGTTTATGGATATTTCATACCGCAAGTATTTCAAATTTATAAATTTTATTTACAGTATGCTCTTTTGCCGATTCTCGACACGAGTAAATATAATAAGGAATTCATTTATAATTATTTAATGACATTACCATTACAGGTGATTCTTATGGCAGCCTACAATATCTCCTCCGTACCTTGTATGTACGATCAGTGCAATATATATATGCAAGGAATATATTTAAAAGTATGTATTTTCCAAATATTATTCAAGCATTTTCACGAATAATTGAAAGTATTTTCGAGTATAAACGGTATTTATAAACGGTCTTATAAGAAAATGGTCCACTGGTCCACTTTTTATAAATCGGTTTGGCCATTTAAAAACTCTCAGCCCACTCGCGGAAATACGAAACTGGTTCGTATTGTTGCGAGCACTTGCGGAGAGTGATGGGAAACCGTTTACACTGATGAGAACGATGCGACATCCCTCCTCTCGGCGAGGCCCCCTCCCAGCTCTCGGAAGGAACTCTCGGCGGTCTTTACACTTGCGAGTCTTGTTTCGAGAGTCCATTCGCCCCTTTCGAGAGGAAAAAACTCTCACGTCTAAACGCACCTTAAAATTCCATGTTAAAATTCTTTAAATTAGTCAAGTAATTAGGATGTTGTAGGCTCCTTCTTTTTCCAGTTCTCTGATCATTTGATCCGTTGGCTTGCGATGGAGGAGTTCAGCCATAACTAAGTTTTCTTCACAAACACTATTGAAATGTTCTCATGGCCACCAAACAAATTTTTTTTCGCGCGGGAACCAGAGAGCAAAGTGAAGGAGAGGTTGAGAAGGAGAAATTGTCCTGAACAATGGTCGTCCCCGCCACGTAATTTCGGCTTTCAACACGCCCATAGGAAAACATACTCGTAACACGCTGCGTGGTACGTCACTCCTAACCCGTCAACGTCATCCGCTCCAAGCGACGTAATAAACCCGTCGATAGGATAACCCACCATAAGTACAATTATTCAACGGAAAGTTGGTGGTGTTTGAACAGAATAAATTCATAATTAATGATTTGAACATAGAGTCAGCTTGATTAATGGGAAGAATGAGGTTGTTTTGTTGGCACAATTTAGAAATATCTGGTTTAATTTTTGATTGCCGGGTCCAGATGTCGGGTTCAGGATCTAGACGGCTTCGGTGTTTAGTTTTGGTGGCTGCATAGATAGAAAATTTAGATTTGCATAAGTAAGTTGTGGCACAAGGAAGAAAAACCTGTTTCGCTTTTTCAACAAGCGGTTGGAACTTTTTGTTTTCCAGGCAGAACCAAAAATGAGAGTAAGTATCACACTCGAAAGTAGATTTCAAGGTGGAGACTGACATAATTGTCGTATTCACTTGACAATAGACTAGTTGGCTTTCGTCCCAAAGAAGCTCATTACCACAGAAAAAACAGTCGCCGTACTTCGGGATATATTTCGAGGGATTTGGACTGCACAAAGTCATAGTTTCAATGGGTTAAAGTGTGGGCCACAGTGGCAATTTGTTACAACCAATATTTCAGATATAAAGAAAAGTATAGGTAAAGTATTTTTGAACGTCTCGATGGCTCGATCCATCCACATACAACCCACACCATGCCACAATACGACTGGAAGAACTCCAGTAGGGTTACAGTTGAAGCGGCTAAATGGACTTAAGGGCCTGGAGGACCTAGGTAAGAAGGTTTTTGAAGGATATCTCAGGCTGTGATTGAATTGAAGTTTTGAAATACGGTGGGGGGGGGGGGGGGGTCCGCCACTATAGAAGTGCCAAGAAGAAGGTTGCGATAAATTTATCGAAAAATCGAAATTTATTTGAGTTTCTGCTCGCTGTTATTACAGATTTTAATGGCGATGTTTGCATTTTGCTGTCTATTAGCCTACCAAAATGCCCCCTCATCTCCTTGTTTTAATTAAAAAGAAAAAAAAATGTAGCCACACTTTAAAAAAACATTTTATGTTCTCAAAAATTCGATGACGAGGGGGGCTTTTTCTTATTACTATAGTGAATTTATTAATTGATTTCAAAAGTCCAAGTCAATCACTGCCTGAGATATCTTTCATAAACTTTCCAACCTAGGTCCTGCAGGAACAACTAAATCAGGAAATTGAGGAAGGGGGAACAGTTTTGGAGATGGGAAATAAGGAAGAAAACATGTTGCAAAAGTGATCGTTGTGGACGATATGGATGTCTCCGAAGGTAGGCGAGGTCTCTTAAAATGGAAGATGATGTTGCATAGATAGTTATAGTGTTTACGAGTATTTGTTACGATATTGTACAGCAAAATATAGTCATTCTAAACGTAGTTACTCTTATCACAGTTATTACTGTCTAGCAAGATACAACGATAACTATGAATGGGAGTTAGTTGAATCCCGCCTTGTTATTTATTTAATGTTCCGTCATTAAACCGATTCTTTGAATAAAGTTTCCAAACCCAATCGTATACAGCTTGGAAATCCCCTCCTAAAATCAACTGCAATTCTCCTTTCGTGATACTTCGCGAACGCCTCTGCAGCATAGACACGTTGCCAAAACAAACGAATGGCCAACTGGGTCAAGCTTGTACCCCAGATTCGTGTTCCACACTAAGCTCATTTGCTGAGCTCTCTTGCAAACAACCTCGGTTTGTAATAGGCAACCTTAACACCTGTTATGCTTATCGCTGAAGAAGCACCTGTTGTAGTAGGGAAGGAAAATACGAACAGTAAACCAATTGATGACCATCAGGCTCATATTTAAATAAATATTTCTCGTTCGATTTCATCACCCTGATCTTTCAGTTTTAAGCTGATGTTTTGAGTTGGGTTCTACGTCATGTCTCACAGTGGCAGGGTCGTACACTTAACACTAGAGCGTAAGGAGGTGGATAGGAGTAGTTTTTATGACGCCCTTGGCTCTGTGAAGAGCTTAAAAGGGGGGACCATGCCAGTATCAAAAATCCGATTAACACCGAAATACACCGATGATTTGATGCGATAGTCCTCCTCAGGGAATCTCATATTTACAACACAAACAACCATTCATCTCCACTTCAATTATCATAAGCTCTAGGGACAGTTCCACCATGAGTTCTTGCCTCCCCATATTTCGTGAAGGTTCAAACATTTATGACTGTCAATTGTCGCTACACCTTCTTTGTAGCGACAATCAAGAATTATAGAAACCAGCTGGAAAAAAATATTGATGTAAGAGTATAATAATTGTTCAATATCTCTGATAAATGGATGAATCTCTCACAAATCACAAGCATAAAACTAACGTTTATTAACCCAATATCCACCTACTGAAACTCTCCATAAACATAACTCGTACGAAGTACTAAATGGCGGAGTTCTCAAGAGGAACCATGCCGATCAGCTAAGGGGACGAGAAGGAGCCATTGAAGAAGAAGGGGAAATATGTATAGGATACAGGAATAATTATTATGGACCATAATATGGTCGTTCCCTTAGCTGATCGGCGTGGTTCCTCTTGAGAACTCCGCCAGTTAGTATTTCGTACGAGTATGGTCCGTTCCTCTTCTTTATTGCCCCTGCAGTCCGTCCGTGGTCTCGTTCATTCTTCACCTCTTCCTCATCCTCAAATTCTATAGGCTTCGGTAATTAACAGTGGGGTAGCCCATTCTATGGGTGTTTCAGTAGGGTCTACTTCTTCCAGTATTCCCTGTTTAACTTACCGCTTCACTTCCTGTTCGATTCTCTTCTTCATCGGGAACGGTACTCGCCTCGCTGGATAATGTTTCGGTATTGCATTTTCTTTTAAATGTATTTTCGCCTTTATCCCTCTTATCCTGTCCAACTCGTTGTTGAAAACTTCTTTAAACTCCTCCATAATTATTTCACTGCAGTCCATAGGTGTCTCCCCTCTATTCCCCTCTACCTTTCGAATAGACACATCCGGCGGTAGTTTCATACCAAATTTGAGCATCCATGGTAGTCCAAATGATGGGGAATCTTCTCCATTTACTACCGCTACTATGATATTCCTTTTGGTTTATTATCTTCGATAATGAACCATTGGAATCGCCCAAAGAAAAGAAATTTTTAACCCCCCCTCAAAATTTGTTGGTTTACGTTTCAAGATACGTAGATTCAGAAAATCGAATAAAAAAAAATCCGTCCGTCCCCCGTACGCCGTACGCCGTCCGCCGTCCGTGGCACTTTGCCCAGTTAGCGTTGAGCTAAAATTACAAAATTTGGTTTCTGGGATTGGACCAGCCCCACAATGATCCTCGAAACTTTTCATAACCTTAGGGGTTCAAAACGAACTTTGAAATTTCGACAATGTCATATCTCTAAATATTTTCATGAAACGGTGTAATGTTTAGTTCACTTTTGAATGACCTGAAAAATTACGAATCTTTTAAGACCAATTGGATTTTTGTGCGACCAGCCGTTCGTTCAGGGTGACCGCGCAAAGGTTTAGGAAAAACACTAAACTTTCGCGTCGAAAACGGCCGTTATGTGACCCAACCCCCAGACGCCCAGAATAAAACTACCTTTTTTCATCTTCCCGGTAAACTACAGTCTAGAAATTTTAACCGTGAGTCGGGGATAGACCACATTGCAATATTCACTCGGTTTCTCATCTGTAAAATTGTTTAAATAATACCTTTTTGTAATAATACAAATTAAATTTTGATGATGAGCTATTGACTTGAAATTATACAAATACGTCAGAACTGGATCACAATGCATTATTCACTCGGTTTCTTGTCTGTAAAATTGTTTAAATAATACCTACCTATTTGTTTAAACAAATTAAATTTTGATGATGAGCTAGATACTTGAAATTTTAAATATAGGTCAGAAATGGATGACATTTCAATATTCACTCGGTTTGTATGACATGGTATGAGTATGGTATGGTATATTATTGTATGTATGATTTGGTATAATACAGTATGGTATGATAGGAAAGAAATTCGTATGGTATGGTATGAGTACGGTGAGAATATGGTATGGTGCCGATTTGCAATACAGTCTGGTATAGACAGAGGGGTGATCTGCACAAGGAAGATAATAAACCGTTGTGTCAAGAATTTTGATAACCTACCGTGACGTTCACCCTGCACTCCTCCATAATATCCAACGTGTTGTTTCCATAGGCTACAAACCTAAATTTACCCTTAATAAGTTTAGGGGATCCGATTTACTGATTATCGAGGCCCTTGATCCTGAATCAAAATCCATCACCACCGTCACTTCATTTATTTTCACCGTTATTTTGGCCCGAGGTATTTTGTTTTGCTTCAAAATACCTCGGGCCAAAATAACGGTGAAAATAAATGAAGTGACGGTGGTGATGGATTATATTATATTATATTATAACCCTATCTTTTATACTCGTATCTTACTCAGAATCATAGTTTTCCTCCTTACTTACTTGCGTGACCCTCTTTGACCTGCACATTCTTGCAAAATGGCCTATCCTCTCACATTTGAAGCATTCAGATTGTGCTGCTGGACATATGACTTCTCTTCTATGTGACAGCCCACATTTAAAACACATGTTATGTTCCGTTCGGTTATTTGAACTTTCTTCCTTTCCGTTGTTTTCCATCCCAGTTCTGACTACTTTCTTTACTGTTCTTTCTTCCGACATTGTTTTCTCATGCATTTCCCTACGTGCTCTACTCATTGATTCTGCCAAGTCATGCAGTTGCTGCAGCCTTAACTCTGACCCGTCTGCGTTCTCCCCGTCTGGCCAGCTTGTTGGATTTCCACTTCAAATTCTGGAAACCGTATGCAAATTTATCCCTCGCCCCTTCTTTGAAGTTCCTTCCATAATGGCATAGTCCTGCTAACTCCTTCAACCTTGTGACAAAAATTGCAAATGGTTCATCCTGATGCCTCTCAATCTGTTCAAATTCTAACCTAGCAGAGAATACAGTCTTTGTTGGTTTGCAAATTGATCGGAATGCAGTCAACAGTTCTTCCCAACTCAAATTATCAATCTCCGCCGGCAGTACGAAATTTTTCACTTTCTTCAACGCCGCAGGACCAACGTAAGCCAGTCGTAAGTCTCTTCGAGCTTCCGACATCTGAGTGGTGGTCCCTCCCAATCTTTTAACTCTACATAAGAATTTGAATTTACTTTCCTAGTCGCTCCAACATTCGTGTTGGTTGAAGGGTGGTGCTGAAAACAGCACAATATTTCTTTCCACGTCCTTTCCAACTTTACCCTCTCCACTGTTGTCTATGCTGCCCTGGCCTTTCGATCCATTTCCTGTGTTCTTCACCATTTCGTCGCCACTGATAAATGAATGAATCTCTCACAAATCACAAGCATAAAACTAACTTTTATTAACGAAATATCACCTATTGGACCTCTCAATAAAAATATGGTAATCGCGTTCATAATAATTATTCCTGTATCCTATAATCTCTAATGAGCCGATTGGGTATTGACACAAAATATACGTATTAATTTTTTGCTGACCATAGTCAGCATCGGATTTATCGTACGTAGTGGCTCCCATTACATGCCAAATTTTTATCGAATAATTTTCCCACAAATAATTTTCTCAGGTTGCCATTTTATTTTACTCAGGTTGCCGTATATTTTACTCCCATTCAACCGAACGATAAATTTTTCCTGCGATCGAACCCCAGGGTGCCGCTCTGCAGCCTCATTAGTGACTATAGTCATATACCCAGCAACGAAACTCGATGATAATAGGCTTTTAAAACCCTATTTAAATCAATTGACAATGAGAGCGAAGTGAAGAGAACGGTTGGGCATATAATGGGAGGATGTATGGCGGGAAAGGGGACTTATCTCTAGTGTAACCCGATCCGCCCTTCAGAGTTCAACCCCCTGCACCACCCTTACCGCCTTTACCACACCCGGTTCAAGAGCCTAACCATCGCACTTCGTCTCTCTCGACTTCGTCATCCCCGTTCAGTTTTCCTTGTTATTCTTCGGACAATAAACTCTCATAAAGCTTTCTTTGCAACTCGTCCCGGGCACCAACTTGAGTTTTTTTTCTCAGGGCGAGTTATTTCTCGCCATTGCTTGAAATTTGCAGGATTGAATTGTTGATGATGACAATTGGTTTTCATTACGAGAGCAGTACACAGTATTGGCACAATGTTGTTGGTAATTTCCTGATCTCTGCTAATTGACTCCCAACCGCTTATATACACGCATCATAATCATAACAATTTTCCATTATACACCAACAATGCATTGTAATTGCACGGGAGACCTACTAATATGCAGAGCACCTGGAACCCTAGAGAATTACATCAGAGAAATGTCGATTGATGAAAGTTTAACCCAGACACTACAGTCCATGATAGGACAGAAGAAATGCGGTCAAGACGGTGAAACTAAAATAAGTATAGTCTCAAACAAGCTTACAGACTGGCATTTGAAGTTTGTCAGCAAACTGAAAGTGAGGAGGGTCACCGTCGACTGCTGATCACTGCCTCTACGTTCGATCGTCAGGAGATGTCAAGACCGTCCCAGCAATCTCTGTATACGATCTCATTTCAGCCAAAGGACTATCTATACCAGGGTTCTTGAAGCGGATGAGCAACCTAAGTGTCCACTGCAGCATCCGTTAGGAGTGCTGCGGAGCGATCATCCAGGAGGCACTGCTAAGTCCCAGTTTGTTTATTTGAAAGCTGAAATTTCTGAAATACGAGTATATAAATAGCTTCAAATGATTAGCAACTATATAAAAATGTATGCAGGTTTTTTTTTTGGATTTATGCGGGTGTTGGTTCATCACCGTGTGATTAGTGCAGTCTTCTTTTATTTGTCAAATGTCATGATTGTACCTCAGCCACCATGCAAAAATCTTTTATCTTTTGGTTTATTATTTTCTATGATCTATCCAGAAATTTTGCCTTGTCCTGCCTTACTAAATTACTGGGCTTGCATTTCAAGATATTTATAATCCAAAAATCAAATATTTAAAGAATTTGAAAAAAAAAATACTTATTTTCCTGTATAATTATTTTTTGTTATAGGTACTTACATATTACATTATAATTATTTTTCGCTGTATAAATAATTCCTCTATCCAGATCACTGACCTGGTGGGTCAATTTAAAATTATCAAACTCTTATTTTTCTTGCAACAAGCCCAGCCAAAGAATAGAGTGAATACGAATAATTTTGACCAGATAATATTGATTTATTAATTAAATTTACGCGCAATTGTATTGTTTAATAAATCAATATTATCTGGTAAACATTATTCGTATTCACTCTATTCTTTGGCTGAATGTGTTGCAAGAAAAATAGTGTGTGAGTGATAGGTATTCTATTTCCACAGAAAAAACTACCGTTTGAGACTCCATCAAATAGGTGAAACGAAAAAAACTACAGGGTCGCGCTGAGTCACCCAATGAACACTGGAACTAAATACCGATAAGAGATCAAGTAATCTGACTTTGGTATCTCTAAACTGAAAACCTCAAATTTTTGGATGATGTTAGGTCTGAAGGGGGAGGGGGGATGGCCTAGCATCCATAACATGATTTAATACTGAAATATTAATTTGAAGAGGTGTATAGAAATTGACCCACCGTGAGTTGTGGTTGGCTGGTGGGGGAGTTCATCAAATAATACAACGGTGGCGTTGTTACGCCCATCGACCCTGCGCGATGAATTCACCTTTCCTCTCTCACTTTCTTGGACCTGCTTCTCTGCTCTCTCCCGGGGAGCAGATCACCTGTTTCCATGCGAAAATAAAATGACGCTCCCAGGAGTGGCGTTCAAACCACCATTTAGTATGTCAAAAACGGTTTTGATACAATTCAGAACATACTGAACTGTATGAAAGGCCTACTTATTCAAATGGTGGGACATTCATACTTTCAATATTAGTACAGGTAGATAATTCCCATAGGGGTAAATGGAATCGATAAGGATTCGTACCCCTAACCCGACGCCGCTCTCCACAACTTATTGGTGATAAGATTTATTCTAAATGGGATACTTGACGCCTCTATTGATTTCAATTGATTTCCACTTGTCAATATGATAGGTAATATGATAATATGTTAGACATATTATGTCTAACACCTGCTCACTGTTGTCATTGCACGATCGCTATCTCCGTTCATGTATAATACACCTTACACCCAACGAGGTACCCCACCTAGTTGTTGTTATTTGTTGACTGATCTATGGGAGACCGTCCCAAAGAGAATCAGCGGCTGAATACATCAACTCGCAATCATTTCAACAGTAATATAGCCAAACCATTAACACCTTCGAGCTGAAAATAAGCAAACTGATATTCCTATTTGGACTTAACACAAAGACGATATAAAACCAGGTGTTTCAATCCTACTAGAACTCTCCATAGTAGTAACTGGGGGACTGGTTCGTATCCCACGTGGCGACGATGCAGGAGGTTTCACAAGTTGGGGCAGAGTTTCTAAGATATCGGTTGTATTATAGTTGGTAAGGAAGGGATTTATAAATAGTCCTCGCCGCTCTCTAAATGCGGAACCTGCATCCGAATCGCTCTAGTCAGCTGAGCGAGGTGCACTGACCCTCCGACACTATAGAATATCCCAATAGCTCTGCTCTCCCTCGCCGCTTTAGGTTCATTATTTCCAATTGCGAATTTCAACAACTCATGGATTCTACGAAAAATCGAGAGAAAAAAATCCCCAACGTCTTATCTAATGTTTTTGGTATACGCTTTAAGGTGCGTAAAATCCGAAAATCGGATTTTAAAAGATACGTCTGTCCATCGTACGCCTCCGCATAATATCCTTGTATGTCCCTTACCTATATGAAATAATTGGAGTAATGGGTGAGTAGGTGGTAGAGGCTTTTCCCTTATAAAGCTCTTCATTTTTGCACAAGGAAGGAGAATGTCATACAACTTTGTTTCTCTGTAGTGGGTCTTCAAAAGGTCATCAATTTCTGGGAGAGCTTTATCTCTACACTATATTTTTAAACAAAACCAGATCTCATTGTTTGTTTGGATGAGTATTTGGGTGGAGGATTATAACTTGGATTCTTTTGGTTGTGTGTCGCCTTTTCCATCACTATTACACTAGATGGTTTCACCTTTTCTCATCCATTCTTCAAAGTTATTGCCATTTATTTGCCTATGGTAGACATCTGAATTGGTCCCTGATTTTAATATCAGATTGGCATTCAGAGAAACATCAGGCACGAAACTTTCGTCAGAACCAATGCTGACAACTACGAGCCGCTTGCTCGAGCTGCCGTTTGTTAAAATCCTTTATACCTTCTGTCATTTGTTAAACACCAAATTTGAGATTTACTTTAAGATTTACTTTCCACAAGGATATTTCGTTTCTTCGATTACTTCCTCCACACGAATCATGAAAATCCAATATTCCAGGACGCTTTGAGGACGTTTTTCCCCTGGAGCAAGCAAGGCATTGTTCTCAGATTCCTTCGCCATCTTGCAGATGATGGTTAATAGAGTGTTTGTACACTCCAGTGTAATTTGAAGCGCACTCAGTTGCTTTCGAAACATTGTGAGCTGCTTCAAAGCTTTCTCGAGGTCACCTTCATTAATCTCTTTGGCTATAATACTCTTAGCCTCACTGTGAATGGTTTTACTTCTGTTGATGAGGTGGCCATGGATTTAGTTCGTATATAAACTGCACAGGACAGTTGGTACCTACTACTTTTATGAATACCTCACGATAGGTGATAAATATTCGGGAAAAAAAACGCAAATTATGCATTTTCAGATAGTGTACAGTGACCAATCCGATATCAAAATGTAAGGGGAGACGATCGCGTTTATACAAACGGTTGGAATAGGGCACGGCATTGGGGATAATAGTTAGAGTACCATGCAACAAACAAAAGTGAAAACCAGTGGGGAAGTCAGCTAAGAAGAATTGAGCACCTTGAGCGGGGTTAGCGAACAGGTAGTGATGCGATTGGAAGATTATCTTATGACTCATTTGGCAGTCACAGGCGCATTGGATGAGCTCAGTAACTGTAAACATATACGTTTGTGAAAAAGTTAATAGTTCCGTATTGAAAAGGCTCAACACAGCAGTTAGGCGTTAATTCTTCCCTCTTCGATGACACAGCCTATGACGAGCCTTAAGACAGCTGTTAGGGCAGCTCAAGTCATCTTCTCAGTCACCAGTGGAGTTGTATTGGAATATCTATATAAAGGGTGTGTGTGTGTGTGTGGGGGGGGGGGGGGGTGGATTAGCTGCGACAACTTGGAAACTACAGACCAAACTCCAAGTACGAAATTTGAGATTTAATCTTAAATGTAAAAAGTGAATAAACCAAGCAATATGGTTTTCGCAACAGTACTGGCGATAATGGTGCTCCATTTTTTTTTATATCAGAACTTTACAATATAAGGGACAAGAATACAAAACACTGCAAATTCAAGGAGTCGGAAAACGACAACAATGGATGAGAAGTGAAATAAATGTTTCAATAGAATAAACTCATGTCTCAAGAATAAACTCTTTCATCATGATACAATAATGAGCGATAGAGAAAATAAATCGAAGACTGACCCTGAAAGGAAGAAACGGGAGAGCCTAGCTGGAAAAGTAGATTCAAAGAAATCCGATCGCCAACTAACATTGCCGAGTAATTTTCCATCAATGAGAAATATTTACATAAATTAATGGGCTGTGTTAAATAAATTTATAAACTACAAACGCAGCGAATTTTTTCTCCTCAACTGCTATTATCTTATGTCTAGACCACTGATCTGTAAACAATATCCTAGTGAGTGACAGAACTATTCCTAACAACTGGAGTAATTATCTAAAATATTGTTGGAACAGATCATCTCCGAATTACTCAGGAGGGGGGAGGGGTTGTCCCGCAATTACCTACCTCAGTGATGGTCTATAATTTACTTATGTAAAATTTACAATGATGAATTTAATGATGAATGAAACATTTCAAAAGATTTAGATTCCACCATTTAGTCCACCGTACGCCGCCTGCGGCACTTTGCCCAGTTAGCTTTGAGTTAACATTTCGAAATTTTTGTTACAGTTTCCGACCAACCCCACAATGATCCTTGAAACGTTTCATAACCCTAGGTTAAGGGGAAGGGGTTCAAAACGAATTTTGAAATTTTGAAAATTTCATATCCCGAAAAATTCATTTAGAACGTTGTAGTTTTTTTAGTTAGAGTTTATTGTTTAGAATTTTTTGAGACCATCCGCAGCTTCATACGACCAACTGTTCGTTCACAATGAGGGCTCAAAGGTTGAGCCGATATGAACCTGTCAACATGATCGAGAATCAAACGGTTGAAATACAGGTCAATGTTCATACTAAGGAGCTGTTTGGAACATCATATGGTTTTAGTGATGTCGAGTTTTTTTGTTCTGAAGGTAATTTCGAATGTTTGTTGGTAGGTACTTCTTTTATAGAAAAAGTATTGCCGACGTAGTATTAAAAACCCCAGAATTATATTGGTACATTTTATTTGTAATTAATTCATCATCCCTATCATTCAGGTTCTGCACAAAGGAATCCAGTCGATTCCAACAGCCGGATATCGTATTAATCAATCATAATTAATAATAATTATTATTAATAATAAATACAAATTATTAATACCTGCCTAACAATAAATATAAATAAATACCTTACAAATTATTAAATTATTATACAAATTATTAATACCTAACAATAAATAAAAATAAATACCTAACAATAAATCATAATAATTTTCACTAGGTACTTGATAAAATTATAATAATTAGTGATAATTCATAATAATAATTAATCTAACATTTAGGATCTAGACATTTAGACCTAGTGATCTAGACAGGAGGGTTTACAAAGAAGATAATGAACCGTTTTGTCAAGAATTTGCAGAGTTTTTTTACTTGTCGGTAATTTTTTACTTGTAAGAAGTACCTCAGAAGTATCTCAGAACATGATAACCGATATCACGAACCAAGTTTGGTTCGAATCAGCTGTTCCCCAGTTGGAAATTGTAGTCATGCAGATTTCAAAAATTTCATCGAATTAAGACATACGAGCGTTTCACCAAGTGTTAAGATTGATCAGCATTAAAAAATGCATCAATAACGTTACCGAAAATACTATCCCGATCAATTCTGTCAATTCGGTCAATACTGTGATATCGTGTCGAGGGAATCAATTAGAATTTAAAAAAAATTGTGACGGTTGAATTTGTTAGATTGGATTTTCGCGGCGGGATTGTGCAGCGGTGTTTGGAATTTTGGACTCCAAAATTAACAAGTAACAACCGTACGCTGATATGAACCAGCGTTACGTCACCTGAGGCTCAACTCCTCCTTGCAAAATGTTTTGGGCTGCACTTCCGGCTTTAGAAGAATCCTTTAAAGAACAGACTGAAGCCCACATATTTGCGTTTGTGGAGATCGCTGCACGTCCTAACAATTCTTGCATAACGTTGTCAGACAGGTATATAGAACTCAAGAAACTATTCCTTACATCAGTTCATGGGAGTTTGACCCTTGAAATGTATGAACGGTTTCAAAGAGTCAGCCGAATAACTGGATTGGAGGAAGTTTGTATTGGGTGCATGAATGTCACAAGGAAATTTTAGTTAGATGTTACTGATTGATTCACGTAAAGGTACAATAACAAAGAAACTCGTTTCAAGACACGTGAGATGTATCGCATATAAGCTCTAGTAGGTTTCACAATAATAATAGTTCTGATTGTACTATAAACATGTTCCAACTTGCTATGCAGTCCACTTGGGCCTTGTAAAATGGACTCAACAATAAGTTAATGCAGGAAAACGTCCCTGTGCATCTAAAATACATACCGACTACGAAAACCTGTTGAATATAATTATGTTGCTCCTACTTTAATATTCTTGAAGGAAAAGAATCACTTGGTAGTAACTATTACAATGATAACATTCTGAGATGAACTTGTAGTGGAACAAGTATAGGAAAATTCGGTAAGTCCGCAAGTCGACCTGAGTACTGAAAAATTTCGCTTTTTTTTTCTTTGAGCGATTCCAATGGTTCATTATTGAAGATAATAAACCAAAAAGTCAATGGAACTCACGAAAATTGAGATCGCGGATTAATCCAAACCTTAATCATTGCAAATGAATCTTCCCCTTTGGCTCACCAGCCGTCCTTATGCTAGGGCTGCTGCCATTGCGACTACAGTAGCATTGTTGAGAGAAGGTGCATTAACAAGAAACGTGCAGGAAGGGGAAATAACAAAGAAGAAAGCGGCGGACGGACTAAGCACGTGTAGCCCTCAGGGGTTCGGGGAGATGATTCCAAACCATCACACCAGGAGGCCAAGGTAAACTCAGAACAGGGGCCACCTCACACCCCCAGATTACGTTACCTGTCTCAGCCTCGTAATTATTTAACGAATGATGCTCCCAATTTCATATTTCATAATGAACCAGTGGCGGCTCCTGCGCCGAAACTCAGGGGGTGCGCATTGATCAAGAAGGGGATGGGAAAGGAGCTTTTCTCAACCAAATACAAATTTCAACTATATGCAAATAGGATACATTGTGTAAGCTTTCTGATCTTCCAATAGAATCGAGAATAAATACATACTCGTATAATAGGCATGGAAAATGTTCTCTAATGGAAAACGAAATTCTGAAATAATCATTAAAGGAGTAAACCCAAGAAATGTATGTTATTGTCAAAGCTGAAATGCATATCTGTCCAGCTAGAACCAATGTGGAGGTGAAAGCAGCGGCTATTAGAGACGGCCAATTTGTGTTTTTTAATTTTATTTATTTTTATTTATTTTTTTCAAATGAGCCAGATCACTTATGCCATCATTAACCCAAGCCTCATTTCGATTATTAAAACCAAGGACGCAAACAAAGCAAAATCATTTGTTACTCATCTCACATCCGCAAGGCCAGTCAACCTTTTTGTAATATTCAGCGTTAAACTTACGAATGGAATCTAGACGATTTTCACTTTAAATGTTTGCCGAAGTCCAGGTAGTGACGGCAAGGGGCATCACGAATATTCCACTGACAAATAGGAATAGTTGATTTTGATGAACTCTACTGAAATCTACCGTCGGAAAACAGAAAAAGGAGGATTTGAGATTTCAGAATCTGTTATCATTTGATGATAACGCATGATGAAAGATAACTGTAAGATAAACTTCTTTTGAAGAGCACATGTTAATAGTCAAATTTCACAATACACAAAATATCACAAGAGAGACAGAGAGAGAGAGAAAACCAGTCGCAGTCATCCAAACACGTAAAAGGAAAACTAGGCCTACCAAAGAAGGGCTGCCATTTACATTCAAAATCGGTAGAACCGAATATAAAACCCAACAATAACAATGATGAAGAATGCATTGCAGCGCCCCTGGCAGCAGAGCAACAAGTTATGGTTGCTCCTCGCGCTCTCTGATTTGTCAATCTCTCTTGTTTTGCGCTCCCTGATTGGTCAATCTCACAGGTCCGCCTTTCACCCGACATTCAAAGCGAAAATAGTCAGGGAGAAGTCATGAGGAAATATGAGGCAAGGAAGGGGATTAGATCAGGTTGTTCTTTCCACCAGGAGCCCGGCGCGGCTCTGTTTTGCGCGTCGATTCCAATGGTAAAATCCTGTGTTCTGTCAATAGCCAACTTACTATTCAAATGGTAGGGGATTTGGTTATTATTTTTGGTTTATTGGCTGTGGGTGCTCATGCTCCTATGATACTACCAGTAGCCAACACTGTAATGAACCAAATGCACTCTCCTCCCTCTTTTGCTTCTTCATCCAAATACGAGTAGGTACACCCTTATCCGGAGCCATTGGAAATCAATCAACACCCAAATGGCTCGTGCCCAGTGTGAGCAAGCTGGTTTTTAGTACGTATGTTTAACACTACATATATAGGAACCCCCTTTTTTTATTGCAGATTCGGATTCTGCACAAATGTTTATGTAAATTTGACCCCTCATTTGATTTTTGTAGCGCGCAACCAGTTCAATGAGCGCGCAAAGTTGTTAAGTCGCCCAAATTGCGCAAACTAGGATTATTGTAAACCCCAAGTGTGGCACATGAATTTTCATTTTTTTCAACGCTGATTTACGTGGTGACATCTGTTTTTGGCTTTGATCGAAATTTAACGCAATAACAGCCAAAAATATTGTCATTGTAGTTTAAAAAAAGTTTTTTTTTAACACCGTGGTTTTTTAATACCTAGAAAGCAAAAGTAGTCAAGTGTTCACAAAATATGATTTACTAGGTAATAATAATAATAGTATCATAATAAGAAAATAATACTTTTGGGAAAAAATAAATAGGCAATACTTCTGCGCGTAGTGGAAAACATGGTTTACTTCCACCTAATGAACCCACAACCTTCACCTTATTATTATAGTTCAAAGTGCCCACCGTTTACCTGGAGGCAGAGCCTTGCTCTCCTCTCCCACTCCTCTCCAGCTGCGGAATCAATCGAGGCAGCCTGAACATTGTTACATGCTGCGGTAATCCGCAATCGCAAATCGTCTACTGACACGATAGGATTACCAACCTGACTGGAGTAGACTTGATCTTTTAGGTATCCCCACAAAAAGTAGTCTATGGGCGTAAGGTCGGGAGAGCGGGGAGGCCATGGAATGGGCCCTCCATTGGCGATCCACCGGCCATTAAAAGTCCGATTCATATCGTTCCTCACAGTCCTCCGATTGTGAGCTGGACACCATACCATTTGGAAAAACATGTTGCGGCGAATGCTCAGCGGAACATCCTCAAGGAGGGGAGGCAGCTCCTCTCTCAAAAAACTAAGAAAACCATCCTCATTCAAATTTCTTTCGTAAAAGTACGGCCCAATCAGTCGGTTGCTTATCAAACCGCACCATACATTGATTGTAAAAATTACTTGATGGCGTGTTTTAAAAGTTACGTGGGGTTTTTCCTCTGACCAATGACGACAATTCCTCCTGTTCACGATGCCGTTATTGGTGATATCGCTTCGTCGGTCCGTCTTTATCGCTGTTATTGCGTTGAATTTCGATCAAAGACAATAACAGATGTCACCACGTAAATCAGCGTTGAAAAGCAATGAAAATTCATGTGCCACACTTGGGGTTAACATTAATCCTAGTTTGCGCATTTTGGGTGACGGGTTGCTGAACGGGTTGCGCGTTACAAAAAATCGAATGAGGGGTCACATTTACATAATATTTTGTGCAGAATACGAATGTGCATTAAAAAAAGGGGGTTCCCAGGTGAAAAAACAAAGTTGATGCGCAACGTGCAACTCGAAATTTTATCATTTTTGAAAACTAAAAAAAAAAAAAATGCAGAATGGCGTTTGTCCAATTTTTTTACTCCGAAAATTGGAGAAAATAAAGGGGGGGGGGGGGGGTGCCTAACTCGTGGACCACCCTGTATACAGGGTCGTACCACCGGCCAGGGATCGATTCTACAACTTAATTCTTATGAAAAGTGTCCTATAAAATTTTGTTTATACCGAATGAAATCCGACTTTTGGTTTATTATCTTCGATAATGAACCATTGGAATCGCCCAAAGAAAAAAAAATTTTAACCCCCCCTCAAAATTTGTTGGTTTACGTTTCAAGATACGTAGATTCAGAAAATCGAATAAAAAAAAATCCGTCCGTCCGCCGTACGCCGTACGCCGTACGCCGTACGCCGTACGCCGTCCGCCGTCCGCCGTCCGCCGTCCGCCGTCCGAGGCACTTTGCCCAGTTAGCGTTGAGTTAAAATTACGAAATTTGGTTTCTGGGTTTGGACCAGCCCCACAATGATCCACGAAACTTTTCATAACCCTAGGTCAAGGGGAAGGGGTTCAAAACGAATTTTGAAATTTTGTAAATTCCATATCTCGAAAAATTCATATAGAACGGTATGTTTTTTATTTCATATTTAGATAGAGTTTGTTCCGTAGAATTTTTTAAGACCATCCGCAGCTTTGTACGACCAGCCGTTCGTTCACAATGACGGCTCAAAGATTGTGCCTCACAACCCGATCGTGAATCAAACTGTTGAAATACGGGTCCATTTTCATACTAACAAGCTCTTTGGAACATCATATGGCTTAAGTGATGTCGAGTTTGTTGTTCTGAGGTGCGTTTCGTGCTACGGAAATGAAGGTAATTTCGAATGTTTGTTGGTAGGTACTTCTTTTATAGAAAAATTATTACCGACGTAGTTTTAAAAACCCCAGAATTATATCGTATTAATTAATCATAATTAACAATTATTATTACTAATAATGAATACGAATTATTAATACCTAACAATAAATTATAATAATTTTCACTAGGTACTTGATGAAATTGTTAATAATTAGTGATAATTGACAATAATAATTAATCTAACATTTAGGATCTAGACATTTAGACCTAGTGATCTAGACAGAAGGGTGATCTGTACAAAGAAGATAATGAACCGTTGTGTCAAGAATTTGCAGAGTTTTTCACATTTCTCCTACGAACTGCCCTATGACAGCATCTTTTGAAAATTCTGCCTACTCACGTGCTTTTCCTCCGGTGTAGGAACGCATATTTACCCAAGAACGATAATAGGA
The DNA here is from genome assembly GCA_963920205.1 of Stenodema calcarata. Classification (NCBI taxonomy): domain Eukaryota; kingdom Metazoa; phylum Arthropoda; class Insecta; order Hemiptera; family Miridae; genus Stenodema; species Stenodema calcarata. The sequence goes on along the minus strand of OY986057.1, from coordinate 11,037,703 downwards.
ACGATAATAACTTTAGTTCTTGGGTTGCCTTTAGTTAGGATCAGTTTAAACCTGCGTGGAGCTAAAGTCAACCCGCCTATCACTCATTTACGACGAGCATGGAGTTCTACAAAATTTGACTAGAGAACGATACTAATATTATAATAATATAGCGTTGAGCTATAATTACGAAATTATTTTTTCGGGTTCAGACCAACCTCACAATGATGCTCGAAACTTTTCATAATCCTAGGTCAAGGGGAAGAAGTTCAAAACGAAGTGTGAAATTTTGAAAATTTCAAAACTCGAAAAATTCTAATGGAACGGTGTACTTTTTATTTCATATTTAGATAGAGTTTATTTTTTAAAATGTTTTAAGACCATCTACAGCTTAGTACGAGCAGCCGTTCGTTCACAATGAGGGCTCAAAGTTGCAGCAGATCCAAACAACATGACGGTGAATCGCGAGGCAGCCGGTTGGTTCAATAGTCATACCAGCTGTTTGCGCAAAGACAGGGTTTTTAATGAAAATAACCAATTTCAAGCCTTGTGCCCTTGGCAAACAATTTATTAATAAAGAAATATTGGTCGTTCTTCTGGTATGTAAATAATATTATAAAAAATAACTATGTAAGGAGCTCCTTGGTATGATTTGTAAAAGATTGAAAGTAAAATTCCTGTGGCCTTTCCTACTTTTCTCTAGTAGTATTATCGAGACACCTCATAGCTAGAAAAAATAAGATAAACTGAGATTCTTCAGGAATTGTCAGAAGTCGAAATGCAGAAATGCTGTCAGAAACCTTTGTGAGGAAATCCTTCAACATAGTAGAATTAGGGTTATTATTTAGTGGTTTGAAATTTAACAGCTGATTTAAATAGGCCGTAGCCAGCATTCGTTTATTGTCGAATGCAGTTTCAAGGGCCTTCCATGCTATTACAAAGTTTCTTTGTTCAACAGGTAAATTGGCGACAATAGCGAGAGCTTGACCGGATAGAGCAGATTTTAAATATATAAATTTGCGTTGATCATTGATTCCTTCTTCTTCGATGATTAAAGATTTGAAGGTGTCTCGAAAATTAGGCCATTTTAGTAACTCACCTTCAAAGCTAGGTAAAGGAATGGTAGGGAGGTCCGACTTGTTTTCGTGGACAACAGTCGTGCTATTCCCAGCTGAAGCAGGAGGAGCAGAAGTAGGAGGGTTTAGGTGAACATGATACGCTTGAGTTTCGTAATAATGTTTACGAGTCACGTTAAATAAACTTTTATCCGAATCGGTAGGGAATATTACGGATTCTGAACTATCGAGTTCTGCGACAAAATCAAGCATCTCATCCCAAATCGATTCGAATTTAGTGTAATATCTGTCCAGAGCTCTAAACATTCCTTCAAAAAGGGTTTTGTACTGAGAATCAGTCGTAGCAGCCTGTCCCTTTTCGCGGATACGTTCTATTTCGGTAGCTGCGCTCTGTAGTTTCCGACGGAGAGTGTCCAATTTGGATTTAGGTGCCATTTTATATGGAAAGAGGATATGAAATAGATTGAGGTTGAAATGAGGTAGATAAGTGAGGGGAATAGGATTGAATCCTGTTATGTGAAATGTACCTATACAAAAAAGGTACTGTTAAACATGAAAAAAAATTGAAAAATTGTACATTGAATAAATTTGAAAAAATGTGCAGTCTGCTATTCTATTCCAATGATACGGAATATAAAGACGATCTTTGGATCACTACGAATCAATATAAAATTGTATATAATAAAATGGAAGGTAAATGGATATGATTGATGTAAATTGAATGTATGGTAAATATGAATGTATGGTAAATTGTATGTAGTAACAATATTATTCTAGAACAACCAATTTTCTTAAACCATGCTCTGCTACCAAAATTTTGTTTGCGCAAAGACAGGGTTTTTAATGAAAATAACCAATTTCAAGCCTTGTGCCCTTGGCAAACAATTTATTAATAAAGAAATATTGGTCGTTCTTCTGGTATGTAAATAATATTATAAAAAATAACTATGTAAGGAGCTCCTTGGTATGATTTGTAAAAGATTGAAAGTAAAATTCCTGTGGCCACGAAAATATAAAATAAATGAAATTCTGCTTTTGGAAAAATGGAAAGTTCTGACCGAGTATTAGTCGACTGGATTCTGCGACGGGATGTGACGGCTTCGACAACGTGGTGACGGCGTGGTCCACTTCTCTGCGAAGTTCCTCGTCTCCTCGAAGTTCCCTTTTTGATAGGTCGGAGTAGACGGGTGCGAATTCGCTCCTTCTGGTGGATTTTCGTCCGTTCGCCTCGATTCCTTGTCGATTTCGAATCGTTTCGGTTGAGTTCGTGGTAGGAATTGGATTAATTAATTTGTTGGACTATGAATTGTAGAGAGGAGCAATACTGTTGAAATATTGTCGCTGAGGCGAGAATGCAGACTGCCGGTGCGATCAACTGACTGCGGAGAAGGGGTGGTTGTGAAGAGAAGGGGAGGGGTACCGGTGGAGGTTCGTCAGAATGTAAACATTCAAAAGTTCACTGGAGACTTTACTATCGCGATCCGATGAACGACAACACACAACTCAAAACCACTTCAATTACTTAAACTAAGAAAAACAAAGTATATATATTAGGAGGCGCAAACATTCCGCCCACCAAAATTTATAAAGTAAATTTTCAGGATTCAAAGGCGGGGTAGGACAAAGGTAGGAGAGGCACGAGGTCAACAACTGGACGCTTGAAGCAGGAGCTGCCAACTCGAACAGTGACGACACGGACTCTTGAGTCCTTTCCAGGGTGAGTGGCTACAATCCTTCCGAGAGGCCATGACATGACTGGAGTGTTGACACCTTTCACTAAAACGAGGGTTCCAACTTCGATATTTGGTGAAGAAGCTGTCCATTTTGACCTTTTCTGAAGGGTGGAGAGATACTCCAGCGACCACCTTGACCAGAACTGCTGGGACATCCTTTTCACAAGCTGCCATCGGGTTAACAGGTATTCTTTGCGATCCAGGAGTGAAGGTTCAGGGTGTGCTAAAAGAGGTCCGCCCACCAAGAAATGGCCAGGTGAAAGAAACTCACACTCCTCTGGATCAGTTGATAAAGGACAAAGCGGCCTTGAATTTAAGATGGCTTCATACCTACAGAATAAGGTTGAGTACTCTTCATAGGATAGGGGTGTATCCCCAACTAATTTTAGGAAAAGTCGTTTGACGGAACGGACTCCTGCTTCCCACAGTCCGCCGAAGTGAGGTGCGTAAGGGGGGTTGAAGTTCCAGGTGATACCACGGTGGGATCCATGCTCAATGATCTTGGTCTTCGTGTTAGGGTTGGTGTACCATTGATAAAATTCCTTTAATAAGTTATTGGCTCCAACAAAATTCAGACCACAGTCGGAGTGCATATGGGTTGGCAATCCTCTCCTAGCAGTAAAGCGTTCAAATGATGCAAGAAATGCTTCAGTTGTCAACCTGCTCACAGCTTCGAGGTGAAGAGCCTTTGTCGCCATACACACATAAAGAGCCAAATAAATTTTTGAAGTGGCAGCTTTACGGCGCAGAGACTCTCTCATGATGAAAGGGCCGGCAAAGTCAACTCCGGTGTGGCAAAAGGCATGCTTCTTTTGTACGCGGTAGTCTGGCAAATCGCCCATTGGTGGTGGAATGGGTTTTGCATTGAATTTATAACATTTTATGCACATGAATGTTCGCTTTCTTACCAAACGTCGGAGTGATGGCACAATCCAGAAACGAGTTTGGATCATGGCTTGGAGTGTAGAAGGTCCTGGGTGAAGAAATATGCGGTGATAATGATCAACCAAAAGTATGGTAAAATGTGACTGAGCTGGAAGTAAAATCGGATGTTTCCTATTGAATTGAATTTCTGAATGTCTTATTCGGCCACCTACTCTCCAAATTCCATGTTTATCTAAAAAGGGTGCCAAATTGCTATAACTTTCAGCAATTGAATTAGATTTGTTATTATGAGTTAGGTTATTAGCCTGGATCGCTTTGACACAACAAATCATTGCAAGTTCAATATCTGCTGGAGTCAAGGGTCCTTTTCGCCGATGAAGTTTGTTTCGATGGTTGTGTACAATTCGAAGAAGGACGGCAACTACTCGCAAAAGTTTGTTGAAAGATGAGAACCTTTCCATCCAGGACATAGTTGTCTGGTCTGTAGGTTGAGTGGAGCTTAGAGTGACATTAGCTTTCGTCATAGCTTTGCAATCAGGCAGTTCAATATTAGGAGTAATGCGTGTAGAAGGCCATGCATTACATGGTAATTTCAGCCACTCTGGCCCATGCCACCACAAGTTGTGATTTAATAACTCACTGGGCAAAATACCGCGAGAACCGCAATCACTAGGATTCATATGTGAATCTATATGTCTCCAACATGACGCTGGTATGGATTGCGTTATTTGCATCACTCTGTTGGCTACAAAGGTTTTTAGTAGATATGGCTCAGTATTCAACCAACCAATGACAATGGATGAGTCCACAAAAAATTGAGGTTCCAACAGACGGTTTTCATAAAATGATAAAAATTCAGACAGAGATTGATACAAAGTAGAGAGCAATAATGCACCACATAACTCTAAACGAGGAACTGTCAAGGTTTTTAGTGGGGCTAATTTTGATTTAGCTATAATTAAATTAACATCAGTTGTTGTGGCACTTATAGTTCTTAGGTATATTGCAGCGCAATAACCCTTAGTAGAGGCATCGCTGAAAGCAACGATTTGAAATTGAGCTTCAGAAGTAGAACCAACATGTCTAGGTATAGTTACTTCTGAAAGCAAAGGTAATTCATTTATGATTGTCATCCACTGATTTTTCAAAATTTCTGAGATAGGTTGATCCCATGATACCTTCTCCCTCCACATTTCCTGAATGAAACCTTTTAATTTTAATATAGTAGGAGATAAATAGCCCAAAGGATCAAATATTTTAGCAACACATGATAGGATGCCTCTTTTGGTGAAAACAGGAGGAGGGATATCAATACGGTAAGAAAATACATCCTTTTTAGGGTTCCACTCAATACCAAGTATTTTTAAACTTTCCTCATGACTGGATAGGGAAACAGGATCGTTTGAAGATTCCTCTGCGACAGAGTCTAGCAGCTGTTGATTGTTACTTGCCCACTTGCTTAAAGAAAATCCCCCTTTTGCCAATAACCCGATCAATTGTCGTTGTAACTCCAGTGCAGTGCTTAGGGAGTTACTTCCTGTTGCAAAATCGTCTACGAATAGATCTCGTTTCAGTATATCGGCTGCCAGTGGGAAGTTATGGCCCTCATCCTGTTCAAGTTGTTGAAGAACGCGGAGGGCTAAAAATGGCGATGATGATAGTCCATATACAACGGTGTTGACTTGATATGTTGCCAGTTCATTTGCAGGATCGAATCTCCATTTTATGCATTGGAATGGCCTATCTTGTGGGTCAATTAATATGCACCTGAACATCTTCACAATGTCAGACACAAAGACGTAGGCGTGAGCTCTGAAATTGAGTAGAATGAGTCGAATATCCCGCTGAAGTTTTCCTCCTGTGTAGAGATGATCGTTGAGAGATCCATTAGAAGTTTTAGCGCTGCCATCGAAGACAACCCTTAGTTTTATTTGGTTTCGATCCTCCTTGGTGATTGAATGATGTGGGATGACGTACTTGGGCGATGATCGTGAGAGTGACATGTGCTCCAAATCGATGAACTCTTGCATGAAGTTATGGTATTGTTCCTTCAATGCGGCATTATTTTTCAGTTTATTCTCCATGTTGTAAAATCGTTTAGTGGCATGAAATGAAGATTGTGACAAGTCAGGTAAAATGTCATGCCTAAAAGGTAAACGCACAACGTATTGTCCTGAAGGAAGGCGGTAATGTGTTGCCATAAAGTGTTCTTCGCAGGTCTCTTCTTCTGGGTTCGTAGCGACGACGATAGATGGCTCTTCAATCTCCCAAAACTTACGAAGATCGAGATGTAGGTCGCGCTCATCCGACATGGTGAACAGTGAGGTGCTGTTGTCTGTGTAGCTGTTACTGGTTGAACTTTGGCCCATAACAATATGACCAAATATCGACGGGAAGAGGCTCGGTGAGTTTCGGTTGACGTTGACAACAGCTCCGGTCCATATTTCTCCAAACAATTCAGCTCCAAGTAAGAAATCTACAGGGGCAGATTTGAAAAACTCCGGATCAGCCAATTCAAAATCGGAATATAAGTGAGAGATTGTCATGGGTAAATCTGAACTAGGTAGAAAGGATGTGATATTTTTCACAACAACAGCCTCTGCATTTAATGTCGTTGGATTTGCATGATTTCTTGGTCGAATCGAGCAGTCTATTTTACCTTTAGCTCCTTCAAAAGCAGTCTGGCCTATCCCAGAAATTTTGGTTTTGAATTTAGTCGCTGTGAGACCCAAGCGTTTGAGGCAGGATTGGGTCACAAATGAATGTTGACTTCCACAATCGATTACAAGTCTAATGGGCTGAAATCTACCACGAGCGTCTCTTATTTCCGCCAATGCTGTACCCAGTACAACTATTCTAGTAGATTTGTTTGATGCGCAACAATTTAGAGAATTAGAAGGTAATTGGGCAGAAGACTGAGATTTTGAAGTTGAACCAGCAGCACTAGAATTATGAGCCGCATTATCTATGTGGAGTAGAGAATTATGCCGTTTGCGGCAATACTTACAAGAAAACTTGGAAGTACAGTGAAATGTTTTATGATGATAGGATAGACAATTTTTGCAACCGTTGAAAGATTTCAACCAGTCAATGCGTTGGGAAACAGACCCGCTGAGAAATTGAGAACACCGGTAGAGTGGATGAGTCTCAGATTTGCAAACAACGCACATGGTATGAGAAGCAGAAGAAGAGCCATTTGATTTATCATTCGAGAAAAGAGATGTATTTGCTTTTGAATAATTCTGCGCCTTACCAGGTTTGTTGCTGTTGCCCTGTTGAGAATATGTTTGCTTGGAGATGTCACTACTAGCTGCTAGGTCCAAGGCAGTTATCCTTTCCCTAACGAATTTTGTTAATTCATCAAACCTTGGAAAGGCTTGATTTTTGTGAGACATTTCGAACTTTTCTCTAGTAGTATTATCGAGACACCTCATAGCTAGAAAAAATAAGATAAACTGAGATTCTTCAGGAATTGTCAGAAGTCGAAATGCAGAAATGCTGTCAGAAACCTTTGTGAGGAAATCCTTCAACATAGTAGAATTAGGGTTATTATTTAGTGGTTTGAAATTTAACAGCTGATTTAAATAGGCCGTAGCCAGCATTCGTTTATTGTCGAATGCAGTTTCAAGGGCCTTCCATGCTATTACAAAGTTTCTTTGTTCAACAGGTAAATTGGCGACAATAGCGAGAGCTTGACCGGATAGAGCAGATTTTAAATATATAAATTTGCGTTGATCATTGATTCCTTCTTCTTCGATGATTAAAGATTTGAAGGTGTCTCGAAAATTAGGCCATTTTAGTAACTCACCTTCAAAGCTAGGTAAAGGAATGGTAGGGAGGTCCGACTTGTTTTCGTGGACAACAGTCGTGCTATTCCCAGCTGAAGCAGGAGGAGCAGAAGTAGGAGGGTTTAGGTGAACATGATACGCTTGAGTTTCGTAATAATGTTTACGAGTCACGTTAAATAAACTTTTATCCGAATCGGTAGGGAATATTACGGATTCTGAACTATCGAGTTCTGCGACAAAATCAAGCATCTCATCCCAAATCGATTCGAATTTAGTGTAATATCTGTCCAGAGCTCTAAACATTCCTTCAAAAAGGGTTTTGTACTGAGAATCAGTCGTAGCAGCCTGTCCCTTTTCGCGGATACGTTCTATTTCGGTAGCTGCGCTCTGTAGTTTCCGACGGAGAGTGTCCAATTTGGATTTAGGTGCCATTTTATATGGAAAGAGGATATGAAATAGATTGAGGTTGAAATGAGGTAGATAAGTGAGGGGAATAGGATTGAATCCTGTTATGTGAAATGTACCTATACAAAAAAGGTACTGTTAAACATGAAAAAAAATTGAAAAATTGTACATTGAATAAATTTGAAAAAATGTGCAGTCTGCTATTCTATTCCAATGATACGGAATATAAAGACGATCTTTGGATCACTACGAATCAATATAAAATTGTATATAATAAAATGGAAGGTAAATGGATATGATTGATGTAAATTGAATGTATGGTAAATATGAATGTATGGTAAATTGTATGTAGTAACAATATTATTCTAGAACAACCAATTTTCTTAAACCATGCTCTGCTACCAAAATTTTGTTTGCGCAAAGACAGGGTTTTTAATGAAAATAACCAATTTCAAGCCTTGTGCCCTTGGCAAACAATTTATTAATAAAGAAATATTGGTCGTTCTTCTGGTATGTAAATAATATTATAAAAAATAACTATGTAAGGAGCTCCTTGGTATGATTTGTAAAAGATTGAAAGTAAAATTCCTGTGGCCACGAAAATATAAAATAAATGAAATTCTGCTTTTGGAAAAATGGAAAGTTCTGACCGAGTATTAGTCGACTGGATTCTGCGACGGGATGTGACGGCTTCGACAACGTGGTGACGGCGTGGTCCACTTCTCTGCGAAGTTCCTCGTCTCCTCGAAGTTCCCTTTTTGATAGGTCGGAGTAGACGGGTGCGAATTCGCTCCTTCTGGTGGATTTTCGTCCGTTCGCCTCGATTCCTTGTCGATTTCGAATCGTTTCGGTTGAGTTCGTGGTAGGAATTGGATTAATTAATTTGTTGGACTATGAATTGTAGAGAGGAGCAATACTGTTGAAATATTGTCGCTGAGGCGAGAATGCAGACTGCCGGTGCGATCAACTGACTGCGGAGAAGGGGTGGTTGTGAAGAGAAGGGGAGGGGTACCGGTGGAGGTTCGTCAGAATGTAAACATTCAAAAGTTCACTGGAGACTTTACTATCGCGATCCGATGAACGACAACACACAACTCAAAACCACTTCAATTACTTAAACTAAGAAAAACAAAGTATATATATTAGGAGGCGCAAACACCAGCTTATTCGAACAACACATGGATTCAGACGTCGAGTTAATTAATCATATTTATAATTATTAATTGTAATAAATAAAAATTATTAATAACTATCAATAATTATTGATAATTTTCACTACTTGATCAAATTATCAATAATTAATGATAATTCGTAATAATAATTTATCCATCATTTAGTGATCTAGACTGAAGGGTGATCTGCATAAAGAAGATAATAAACCGTTGTGTCAAGAATTTGCAGAGTTTTTTCGTATTTTCGACCTTAGGTCACCAAAATAGCCATAAGTCCAGCATTTTTCAGTCAAAATTCAAATCAGATGATACCGTTGGAAAGAAAGTTAAATTCTCTATCTCCCTCGTGCTAAATAAAACTTTTTTGAGAAGATCAAGATATCGAGAAATGAGCCCGAATAGGAAAGTATCAAACATTTCGGAAACAGTTTTGTCAAACGTTTGTAAGCCTCACTGAATTTGCCGGTTACTTGCATACTGTAACCCTAAAATTGCCAAAAGCTCAGCTTTCCAACGGTATGATCAATAAATGGTTTACAGTGGACCCTTGGTGTAAAATCCTCGTTCCCGTGCCAAAAACCGTGGATCTTTCAGTATAATGGATGTGGAGCTTCCTTCTCGTAAACTCTGGGCTAATCCAGTTCTGTGGACCAACCATCCCGACCATCCGCTGATCCTAAGTCTTAAATTCTTTTTGGTTTATTATCTTCGATAATGAACCATTGGAATCGCCCAAAGAAAAAATTTTTTTAACCCCCCCTCAAAATTTGTTGGTTTACGTTTCACTTTGCCCAGTTGGCGTTGAGTTGAAATTACGAAATTTTTTTTATGGGTTCCGACCAACCCCTCAATGGTCCTCGAAACTTTTCATAACCCTAGGTCAAGGGGAAGGGGTTCAAAACGAATTTTGAAATTTTGAAAATTTCATATCTCGAAAAATTCTCATCAAACGGTATGTTTATTATTTCATATTTAGATAGAGTTTATTCCTAAGAATTTTTTAAGACTATCCACAGCTTTGTACGACCAGCCGTTCGTTCACAATGACGGCTCAAAGGTTGAGCCTGTCAACACGATCTTGAATGAAACGGTATAAATACAGGTCAATTTTCATACTAACGAGCTGTTTGGAACATCATATGGTTTTAGTGATGTCGATTTTTTTGTTCTGAGGTACGTTTTGTGCTACGGAAATGAAGGTAATTTCGAATGTTTGTTGGTAGGTACTTCTTTTATAGAAAAATTATTACCGACGTAGTATTAAAAACCCCAGAATTATATCGGTACCTACATTTTATTTGTAATTAATTCATCATCTCTATCATCCAGGTTCTGCACAAAGCAACCCAGTCGATTCCAACAGCCGGATATCGTATTAATTAATCATAATTAATAATAATTATTATTAATAATAAATACAAATTATTAATATCTAACAATAAATTATAATAATTTTCACTAGGTACTTGATAAAATTATTAATAATCAGTGATAATTCATAATAATAAATAATCTATCATGTAGGTTCTAGACATTTAGACCTAGTGATCTGTACAAAGAAGATAATGAACCGTTGTGTCAAGAATTTGCAGAGTTTTTCCATTTAGTACACACCCAGCTCAAGCGAAACAGAAAATATGAGACTCAAAACAGGAGCAATTATAACGCCAATAAGTTTCAAGAAATTTATAGGAATCGAGTCAAAGCCCATCGCACTAGACGAAATCTTATTGATTGCCTTCATAACTTTATGACTTTATCAGGTCTAATATTATCTATGTTGAATGGCACCTCACCAGAATCCTGCATATTATCATAAAAATCAAGTATTTGTTGACCAACTGATATTTCCGACGGTCTACAGAAATGTCTATCTAAACTACGTATTTCCCTAAATAAAGCTCTAATAAATGTCTATTCCTGGCATTTCTTAGAGTCTGTTTAGACTTGTTCCTAAGTTGCCGATACGCTTTCTCATTTTCCTCCGACTTCTGTCGTACTCGCTTTTTAGATGCCTTATCTCTTTTCATGAATAGTTTTTGTTTATCCAGGGGGCAGGAGAGAGAGAGAGAGAGCGTGAGAGAGAGTGGGTGATGAAGCGTTAATTGGGAACACGAAACTAACACAATGAATACCATTACCAATGTACAATGAATTAGGTTATTTTTCATTTTCAACAAAACTATCACAATAAAATGTCTTGGGCTGCCTATTCTTGTAATAAACGTCCATTCCAACATGCAACCATACTCATCTTGTACTTGATTTCATTAAGCACTTTCTGTACCATCCTGCTACATAGAGATACAGAAAAACCACATATACATTTGTGGTATAATACCCAAAACGCTGCAATGTTTTCACGAGTGCTCATCAGCTCTACTTTTGAGCCCTTAATGTGAACGAACGGCTGGTGATACAATGCTCCGGAGTGTCTTGAAAAGTGATCTGAATTAAACGCAATTCAAATTTGTACAGAAAACGACACCGTTTCATCTGAAAATATTCAGGTTTGATGTGATAAACCCTTCTTATTGACCTAAGGTTATGAAATTTTCAAGGATCATCCTCGGGCTGGTCCGAGTCAGTGATCTGAGTTTCAGGACTACTCTAACCGGGTAGAGTGTAGAGTGGCGCACTGTTTTTCTTCAATCGATTTTGGAAGTAAACCAACTACCGGTAAACCATTTTGAGGTTCATTATCGAAGATAATAAACCAAATTGAGTGAGGTGTGGGGGGGGGGGGGGTACGTTACGGGCGGGAACTGAAGTTGGTTAGATGACGATTGGTGAGGGGAGGGGATTGCTGGTAGGTAGCTCATCCATATAGCCAAGTGAATTCTAGCTCAGAGACTGACAGTGTCGTGTTACCACCGAGCAAACCAAGTTTTTTCTCCTTTTTATAATCCTGTTCGGAGTACCGCTTGTTGTTTTTTTTCTTTTCTTTTCTTTTTTTTCATTTGTTTCAGTGGTAGAGCTCTCAAGTTTCACCCTTCTACGAGTGTAACCCAATCAGCCTGAGGTCCAGGGCTCGTCGAGTTACAATTCAGTTACCTACCTCCCTACCATCCATCGCCACCCATTCAGTTCTGTAGGTACGCCGCCGCTTACTGACGCCCTCTCATACTACGAAATCAACTAAAAAATAAATAGGTAATGCCGTAGGTAATTTAGTAGCAATATAAATTGAAATCAAGCAAAATGGTTTCGTGCAAAAACATGCAACCGTGTGTCAACAAGCCCCTGAATATATTTTATTGTTTGGTGTTGGGGCTTTCATTTGTCCCCCCCTTTTAAATTAGCTCTGTGTAGTAAAGTAATGTCAGCTGGTATTGTTGACGCGTCACATGTATAAAAGTCATAAGTGGCACAAGCGGTTTTTTTTTAATTTTTTTTTTTTTTTTTTAAACTCAAAACGTACGGTAGCCAGGCGAATACAATTTCAACATGGTTTATGCAAAACGAGGAATATGAGGCTGTGAGCCTTCATTTGGAACAGTGCTCAAGTTTGAAATATGGAATATTATGGACTATATTGTCATTAATATTCCCAACCGTCGAAAAGTGGGAGAAACTCAGATGAAATAAAGGGTGACCCTCAAAGTATTGTGTGTTCACTCGAGAAGATTGCCGAAGGAAGGGATAAAATAATATGTTAATGGTAAACTATTTATAATCTATTTTAATTGAAATAATTCTGGGGGTTTTATTTCTACCTATAAACGAATATTGAAAATACCTTCTGTCCTTAGGCCCAAAAGTATCTCAGAATAAGAGGCTCGATATCACAAAACCATGTGCTGTTTGAATCAGCTGTTCCCCAGAATGAAAGTTGGTCCAATGGTAAACTAATCATAATTTATTTTAATTTAAATAATTCTGGGGTTTTTATTTCTACCTATAAACAAATATTGAAAATACCCCTCTGTCCTTAAACCCAAAAGTATCTCAGAATAAGAGGCTCGATATCACAAAACCATGTGCTGTTTGAATAAATTGTTCCCCAAAATGAAAATTGGCCTGTAGGTCCATAGTTTAATTCACGCTCATGTTGATGGTATTCTCTCGGTTCTTCCTTTGAGACACATTGTGAACTGGTCTTACACTCCGGGGGGATATCACATCCTTTGTTGTTGGTGTTGAAAAGGTCTGTAGAAACAATATGCAAGGAAGAATTAAGCAAGAATAAAGAAGAGGCTGTAGCCTTGCCTAACTGAATTTAGAAGAAGAACTTGGTAAGGGTGAAAAACCGGGTTTTTGAAGTTATATAGGTAACTTGGGTCCCTTTCGACCTAGCGACTTAAATCTTTTAAAAGGCGAAATCGGTACAAAATTTCAAGTCAATCGGCGAAGGTGGAGCCTTGGTTTACTGAAGAAAAACATAATTTTCTCGGCTCCCTTTAGACTTACCGACTTCACCAAGAACTCTCAGAGAAGTATCACCAAGAAGATCTACACCAAAATTCAAGTTGATCAGCTGTGGACCTGTCAAAGTGGCCTAAATTAGCCTAAATTTCAGTTGTTTTGTTTCAAAAATTTTCTTGGGTTGAGATAATGGGTTAAATATTTCACATACCACTGGACAATGTTATAAAGAAGGTCCGTGCAAAATTTCAAGTTGATTAGTCCTGTTACCCAGTCTTTAGACTCGTCCTAGTGAACGAGTTTTTCGTTTCTCAACTTTTTTTGGGTTGGGGATGGTTAGGGAGGGTTAGGGATGGTTTAGTGGCTTTCAGTGATGAAATCTGAACATGAGGTAAAGGTCGAAAGTTCGTGAATGTTCTAGGGAGCTTGTAGGTACTTTAGGTTTGTCAATACTAGCAATTGATTTTGCCATTAAGATTCCGAGGCTTCCCAGTAGTAGTGTTGAAAAGTTCAACGATGGTAAACCAAAAGAAACAGCCTTCTTTCGAGTGGTAGGTACAAAATCATACAGTCACTCGAAATAGTGGAATCTTCATTGAGAACCATGAAAACACGCCCCTAGTCATCAGAAATCCGTGTGGGTGGTTGGTTTTCTTTGTTGGTTTAACTGGCCAGACGGCGGAGCCCTGCCAGCTGTTTCTTGTTCAAACAGTTTTCAGTGCCAAAGCGGGGTTCTTCCCCATCACCTTCTTCATCGCAGAAGTCACTATCCTAATTTAGCTTTTGGAAGGGTGAATCGATCTGGAGAGCTTTCATTTCCCCACCACCTGGGCCAATATATACATTATTGAAACGAGGTTTTAGAGCAGCGCCAGTGCAAAACATAGCAACTCCACCGACAATAAATTTGAAGTAGGATCCTGGGTCTATCTCAGGGTTGGGGACATTGAATGAAAATCAAGCTGGGGGTCTCAGCAACAAAACATGTAAAAATAGATATTAATGTAGGATTTTAAGTACCTATATATATTTAACAATTTACGTTAGCAGGTAAATCCAACGTTTTATTCAATCTGAACATGAACATTCTCTCGACTTCTTACCAACTCAGTTTAGTATGCCAATGCAACACTTACACATCAATACATAAATGACAATCAGAATACTTTGGAACATGAGGACCTATTAGAGCCTGTCACTACCTTTCCAGAAACGCCCCACATGTTATCTCATTTTCACTTCAGTGCTCAGAATCATTTCCATAAGTTCTGCATTACCATACCTAACATAGCAACTTGAGATTAACGTTTCTGTTTGTACCTTTGGTATTGTGGGGACAAATTTCCCTAAATTTCCCTTTGGTCGTTTTCATGGAATTTGCGAATTCCACGTAGGAATTGTGAAACGTAAACGCACCAATTTTGAGGGACTATTACCATTTCTGTTCTTGGTCGACTCCAATGGTTCATAATTGAACATAATAAACCAAAACCTGGATCTTTTGAAATAAACTGAGAGCTATGAAATTCGACATGCAGATTCGGACCTGGCCATGGATGATCCTTGATACTTTTTATACCCGTAGTTCAATTGGAAAGGGTTGAAGTTCAATGTTATAGTTAGGACGTTTCAAATAGAACGATATTGTTTTCCATTCACATTTGTATGGACCTTGAAGATCCGGAGCGATCAGAATTTCGCTATAATTAGAGAACGATGTAAAAATCACCAATAAGAGCGTGAATTAAACTCTGGAGCTCCTGGCAAATTTTCATTTTGGGGAACAGCTGATTTAAACATCACAAAGTTTTGTGATATCGAGATTCTTGTTCTGGCAATCGAAAGGCTAAGTTCGAAGATGGGCAGAATCGGGCCACTCTAAGGGGGATTTTGGGGAGTTTTGGAGGGGGAAAATTCCTCATAAATTCCCAAAATGAAACATTCTGTCTAGTAACGCTTCATTTTAAAGGTTTTTTCTAAAGCTGAACACGATGGTGAATTCAAAATTGTGATCTATCATTCCGTTCTCAATCAGGAGCACATTGAAGATGAAGAAACATGGTTGATCCTTGACATGTTCTTCATGTTAAGTCTGCTCTAATCTGATAACGGAATGAGATAACGCAATTCCGACTTCACCGTCGTGTTCAGCGTTGAAATGCCCAAAAGCTGAGGGGGGTTTTGGGGAGAACTTATGGGTGGGAGGGGGGAGGTTCACTCATAAATTCCAAAAACGAAACGGTCTGTCATGTGACACCTCATTTTAAAGGTTTTTACACGCTGAATAAGATGGTTTAGTCACAATTGCTATATCTTATGAAGATGAAGAAACCTAGGTGATACTTGAGATGTTCCTCATGGACATCATGTTCTTTAATGGAGACATTTTACATAAAACCAATTTTTTTTTTTTAATGGATTTTGATTCAGAGATTTTTTCCAACGCTGGGACCGAGAAAAAATCTTCAATATGAGCGAGAATCAGTTTTCATACTGGGAAACATTTGTTTCAAACAACTCTTTGTGCTATCTTGTGCTGTCTTGTTCTGTGATAGTTTTTGTGTCAATGGAAAGAATGTAATGTCGTGTAGGTACTTGTTGGACTTGTTGGTAGGTACATTTTGTTACGGTCACCGACGTGTTGGTACAAGTAAAAACCCATGAATTACATATATAATGTTAACACAAATAAATTATGAAGATCGAGTTTTTAATGAAGCAAGATCCAGTGGCTGTCCAGAACCATGTTCCAACTGTATACGAGGAAAACTGCTTGCACATCGCGGTATAATTATCTCTAACGCTCATATTCTTGGAAAATCCATAATTCACTTTGGACAATTGAATTCCGAATTAAAAAGAGTATACTTGGCGACTTTTAGTAGGCAGCAGCACGCAGAGTAAACCAGTATTGAATCATGATGACCAATCGGATGATCTTATAGAATAGACGGAATTGACACTTTATAATGGTTTTGGGTTTTTTGGAGCAGATAGCACAGGGCTTTAGGGTGAGTGGAAATGAGCCCCCCCCCCCCACCCAACGCTTTTCCTCGTTCCTACTCATTAGAACTCTGAGACCATGCAATGGTTGGTTGTCACGACAAACTACGAAACTCCGCCCCCGTGTCACCAGGTGATCTCTCCGCCTTCCCATGAGCTACTACCGTTAATAGCCACACCTTGAGTAAAGAAACCATTATTTGTAATACTGAGTTATCTCCTGATTTTGATGAATAATATAATTTGTTTGAATTGTTAATCAAACCAATATCATTCTACAATTATTCACGATACTACAATAGTCAACTTATATCATTATTGTAGGAGCCGGTACCAGTGTTTCTTCGTTTCAAAAGCCTAGTTTCCTCGTTCTCGTAGGTACTTGTGTGTCCTTGCCGTCTCTGGATATGAAAGTATGGGTGTAGTCGCATTTTTCATAATTGACATTGATGGCCGAGCCACACTTCTCCATTCTGTCCACGATTCATGTGATGATCTAGAGCCTGAGAGGGAATAAACCGCTGAGTTCACACTCTACTGTATCCACCGAGCTCCGCTGTGCTTCTGATTCACATCGATTATCCAGTTAATCCACACATCCCGCCATAGATTGCTTCTTACAGGTACCTACATACAAATATTGAAAATACTCTTCGGTCCAAAGACCCAAAAAGTATCTCAGAATAAGAGGCTCGATATAACTAAACCATGTACTGTTTGAATCAGCTGTTCCCCAGTATGAAAGTTGGCCCAATGTTTGATTCATGCTCATGTTAATTTTCTTTCCGTTGTTACTTAGACCCTCATTGTGAACGAACGGCTATTCAAATGTGAAAGTAAGAATTGTAGGACGATTCTAACTGGGCAATGAGTTTCATGCCATGAAAGGCTAGACATTTTAATGTGACCAATTTATCCCATCAACAGTCAATAATACTAGGGTAGGGATGATATCTTTGCTGACTTGATGTAAATCACAGGCCTGTCCCTTAAAAGGAAAAAGGCCCGAATATCTTTTGATAGCATTCCTTTCGGTTAATCAGCGTAACCTAGTCGTGCGAACGAACATTAAGAAGCGTCTAGGCTATCAATAGCTCGGGCAGCCTCCCTCTCGAAATGTATGACCCCCTACGTCTCGCATTCATAGGCCCTATGAGGCCCACCTCCAGTGTTCTAAGCCTCTTCACCTATAATGAAGATGGACGAGTCAATTAGACCAAACACTCTACCCCACTTGTATCTTGATCACTTATACTGGTGGGGATATACTCTCTTTAGCCGTACTACTCCTGCCAGTCCTTGGGGGTTTGACGCATTGAGGCTCATGCTATTGGTAAGATTTAATAATCTCGCTCTGAAGCACCATCCGTCAGGAACAGTAGTAGTTGACAAATAATGACAATTGGATGATATAAGAAATGGTTTATACTATATAAAAATTAAATTAGGATTCCGTGTGTGAGACGTATGGTGTCGGCTTCGTTATCTCTTTCAATCAGCTCTTTCAA
The DNA here is from genome assembly GCA_963920205.1 of Stenodema calcarata. Lineage (NCBI taxonomy): Eukaryota > Metazoa > Arthropoda > Insecta > Hemiptera > Miridae > Stenodema > Stenodema calcarata. The sequence goes on along the minus strand of OY986057.1, from coordinate 11,019,789 downwards.
CGAATTATGTCCTACACCTTCTTGCAAAGTAAAAATAATTTTTACTTTGCAAGTAGGTGTAGGACATAATTATGGAAACCTTTGAAACTTCAAGAAGAAGGGTAACTCAAACTTGAAAGATTTCTCGAATTGGGTGTTAAACCACCACCTACCGCTCGACATATCACCTCAGTGGGTCGATCGGAGGTTTGGATTTGGCCATATTTCAATCGTCCTAATTCGCAGCTGTGGTCTAATGAATTGACACTGCCTTATAGAATGACATTTCTGAGTTTGTGGAGAAAGTTGGCTCACAATTGTGATAGTTCACCGACTTAACTCTCAGAGGTCTCGATGGGGATCATCTGTTGGAAAATAGTCAAACCATCTAAACTTCTACAGAGTAGATGTACTTGACATAGACACAGTTACACATTGCTTCACTTGTTACAATACTCAGTATACGTAGGAGGGAGAATGAATAATTTTTGCATATTGAAAAAATCAATTTTCTGTTATGGTAAGATTGACAATTTCGGAAAAACTACTTGATTGATCAGAAAACAACCCTAAGAATGGCTTATATCCTCGAAGGACCCTCAAGTTTTGCTCTCCAGCTTTTGGCGAATCAGAGGTGCTATTAGTAACCACTGAACAAAATACGTGTTTGGTATTGTTATTCGTAGATTGGGATTGCTGCATAATTTTCGCACCAACAAACGTCGTAGCATGAAAAGTAGATAAGATTATGCTGCATCACTTGTTCAGAGGGGGCCTCCTACGAAGTCCAGTTCCGGGTGCACCCTTGCCTCAACTAACTGAAAAACACAGTAAACACTGAGGTGTGATTCGTTTGTGACGTCCCACCCTTGTGCAACGTGAGTACTACTAATGACCTTCGATGCTATTTAGGCTCGCTGCAATAGTGTACACTGTACAGCAATCGAATCTGCTGTTTGTTCAATCGCCCTAGTCTTGGTACAAGAGTCTATTCCTAGAGGCTCACCATCCATTGCATAAATTGAAAAACTGCAAATTTCACTCCAAAATTACCTACTATTTTCGTAGAAATGACAAATATTTCGGAAGAAGAAACTCGATATAATGCGTGGTTTGAATCAGCTATCCCCCAGTATGAGAATTTGCCTGAAGTTTTATCACTTGTTGCTCCCTCACCTTGTGATCAATCTAGGAGCCCTTATTTTGAACGAACTGCTGGTCGTACAATGGTGATCTCCAAAAATACTCTTAACCAAAACTGATATTTACATTTGTAGGTTTCGAGATATGGGATTTCGGAAATGACAACCCTTATTTTGAACCCCCTTCCATTTACCTGCGATTATAATGAGTTTTAAGAATGATCCTCGGACCAATAGGAGCCCGCATGCCGAATGTTATAGCTCTCAATTTATTTTAATGTGCCAAATTCTGCAGACGGATTTAAAACAATTCTATTTACAGATTATACGAATCTTGAAACGTAAGCCCGCCAATTTTGAAGAGGGGGATTAAACTTGTCTTTCTCTCTTGGTCGACTCCACTGTCGAAAATAATGAACCAACAATGGAAACAAATATTGCGGCATAAAATGTTAGTAGATCCCTCGTCGTGCACGTTTCGATATCTCATGAGGACTCCTACACCTTATTTAGAACCGATAAAAAGCCATTAACCTTCTCCGTGTCTATAGCAGTGAATCTATATTATAAGCACTCCACTTTTCGTCTCAGCTATAACCCATTTCATCACAATGGGTTCCTGCTGCTAGGGTTACTGCCGACCAAATTCCCTTTACACCAGTGTTGGAACTGCCATTCTGTCCTTTTTCTGCTGCATGTGTGTTTAATGAGTGCATGAAGTGCCGCCAATGATAGCTCAAGCAAAGCTACCGGTACAATCCATCCGCGATCCGATGCTCCTGCCCAGGAATGTATTGATTCGTAAGTCATAACCTGGAGTCAACCTGCAAGTACTAACTGGTCCTCAAATGACTCAAGAACTCCTTCTAATTATGCCTTTGATAACCATTCTCATCCATGACGTCATTCTCGAACGTTTTTCTTTCGACAATCGCTTTTTTTCTCATCAACACTACTGACAACCCACAATTTTACCCAGTTGCTCTAAAATGTCAATACATCGGATTTCCATGTTTCCCCTACCACACCATAAGTTATTGGTTCCAACCTGCTTTGGTTAATTCATATTACTTTTCTTTTGTTTTAGACTGAAAAGCTGGTTACGTTTTAATAATCGGCCAGATTTGTTCAGCCAACCCTCAGTGTTCCTATATATGGAAGAAGGTCAGACTTTGCTTATTCCATTTCCAACGTACGAACAACAACACCTTTCTCTTTTACGTAAAATCCATTATCGATCCGGATGCCCCTCTCCACGACATTTCGAAAATCAACTTCTTTAATTCGTACGTGGATTTACCTACACCATCACTCTTCTTTCGACCCGTTCTCTAACGTATCGTTAGGTACTCTAACCCAGGTCGCTATGACTTGGAACTTTCCCGTTAATATTCCCAACAGAAGTTGTCGTTGAATCAGGAACAGGATTGGGAATAAGTAATTTATATTTGGATTGGGAGTAAGTAATTAAGTAATTTAGTCCCATTCAAGTGCAATTGTGATTGAATGTTTGGGGTTTAATCGTTCGCTCGACAGTATCAATCCTGGGCAGAGACAATGCAAGTTCTGCTGACATGAAAATATGCGTAATTTTGGTGTTTTCACGTAAGTCGACAATTGTGCAAGAAGTGTAAAAAGTCAATTTAAACTTTGGAGCCATACCAGATCACTGTTCTGCTGTTCTCTGGATCACTGGTAGATTCAGTATACAATATCCTCGTGAGTCCCATAAATCTACAAAATAACTGGAGTAATTTATTGTATAAAAAATTGTTGAAACCACACAGAGATACTTTTTGTTTCTACGGACTGTAGGTCATATCGAATATTTTGCGCTAGTTACTTCTTGTTATCTAGGGACGCGGGAGCGTCCCGTCCGCTAAGAAAACCGAAGCCCAGAAACGAAGCGACTGCGACACTGATTACGCGACGGAACAAGTTTGGTTTTTCACCCCCCTGTAGCCCGGCCCCCTGGGTGTCTCGGGAGTTGATTCTTTGTACACCAACTCTCTGGTTGATTGTGTAAACCAAATTTCAACTCTCGGGACCATCAGGTGTCGGGGGTATAACAGTTTTAAAAATGCTATTTTCCACCTTTTTCATGTTCTTCCCGTTGTTTGCTACAGCCCAGCAGACAAAACGGATCAATCTGAGATTTTGCGCACACGTTTGTTATGTCCTTTATACATTTTGTCCCCCTCCCCCCATTTTCCCCCCAATTAGGGGGGAAAGAGTAATTTACAGGAATTTACAGGAATACCTACTTCAAAATTAAAGCTATTTCAGATTTTTTTTTAAAAGTTTTATTCTACATACTAAACTCTTCAATTTGAAATAAAAATGAGCTTCCTAAGAAGAAAACAATAGAGTTATGATGGGATTTCTATTTTCAATGATAACTGCCGCACAAATTAATCAAAATTGGTGCGGTTGGTCCTAAAATGTCCGTTGGGATGTATAGTACATTACGGTCAATGATTTTGAACTCAGTGTCAATCGATTTGGCTAATCCACGGCCAAAAATACGTGAATGAATCCAACATCTACTAATTTCCAAAAACATCAAAGTTGAACGGTGGTCAGAAAAATTATCGTAGAATTCCCAGGGAAAGATGTTCAACGAAAAAATTCCTTTTTCTTAAATTCAATTTTTTTCAAATTCGAAGTTCTTTTTTTAATTCAAACATTTTTGAATGTTTTGATGTTTAGAATTTATGAACCATCATCATATTGAACCACCATCATATCAAGAAAGTATCACTGTACCAACCCAAAAAGAACTCCGTTGTAAAAACTGGCCCGCCAAAAAACCTTAGCAGCCGCAAAAAGGAATGATATCCATTTTGCCCGCCAGCCACGTATACAGGATGCACGGTGCTTCGCACCTCGCCGTTGAGTGTGCATATAGAAACCTGATCCTCCTACCCTACTCCTGGCGGGAGTAATCAGTGGTCGTACAACTACAGTGAACACAACAGCATTGAAAGAAGCGAAAAGCTCCCTGCAGGTCCAACAGAGGATGGTGAATAGGAGGGTTGGTGGAGGGTTGTGGGAAGAAGACAGGGAACAGGAAAACATTGGTGGTGGTGGTTAGGGGTAGGAGGATCAGGTTTATATATGCGCACTCAGCAGCGAGGTGCGAAGCACCGAGCATCCTATATACGTGGCTGGCAGGGAAAAATGGATATCATTCCTTTTTGCGGCTGTGGAGGTTTTTTGGCGGGCCAGTTTTTACAACGGAGTTGTTTTTGGGGGGATATGTTATAACCGACGAGACCAAGTAAAAACCCTAGAATTGTATTGGAACGAATTAATTCTAAATAATTTAACATGCATACAAATGCTTTATTTCTCGTATACATAAATAAATTTTACTCCATCTCTGAGCTGCCCCCCCCCCCCCTCAAATATTCGGAGAAAATGTTTCGTGTCTGTCTGGGTGGAGTGTCTCACTAGGTGTCTTGTCCGTAAAATGGTTTAAACAATATTTGTTTAAACAAGTTAAAATTGGGCAATGAGATAGAGAAATGAAATTTTAAACATGGGTCAACGATATTTAACAATTGATATTTAATTTCATTTAATAATAATTTAATAATATAATAATTAATAATATTTAACTATTAATTTAACCAACATTTAACAATTTATGCAAATCACCTAAATTTGAATAATGAGCAAGAAATTTCAAATTTTAAACTTTGTTCGGAAATGGATGACAATGCAACATTCACTCGCTTTAAGTTTGTTAACACAAATTAAATATTGCTTGATGAACTTGAGAGACTTGAAATTTTAAATGTAGGTACGTATCCGGCAAATAATTGGATAGTAGGCAATGCGAAACGGATCCATCACTGTAGAATCTGCATCGCATTCTGCTCTCTTATCAAACTGGTCTACATTAAATGTAAATATAAATATAAATTTTATATTATATTTATTAAATGTAAATATTAAATATAAATTTTATATTGTGTCAGGTCACTTGATGGTTTAAGAATAAAGGAGCTCGATTGCTCAGAACTTCTTTAGTTTGATTTTCAGGGTTAGAAGACTAATACAATTTGAACTGTCACAGGTAGTAAAAGGTAATATTTGAATTTCAGACGTTCGCAGCTAACAGGATGTGAAATGGATTGGAATGTGCCTTATATATCCCTGTCAGTGTCTCATCAATCTATATAATATATAGATGTTGATTTTCGCCCAGTCGCAGCCGTTTCGCGCAGTCAGTAAATAATGCAAGTAGAAAATCCGGATGAATTTCTCATCACTGCTAATTTCAGTGAATTGAAAATGGGATTCACTGTAGTTTTCTGGCTGCCCCCCACGTTTCCCTCTCCAGGTATTCCATATATATCCATAGCCACTAACGATCCTCCATCAAAATTGTGGAAGGGCCTTGAAAAATTATTTTTATTTCAATTTTTTTATTTTAAAGTTCGTGGTCCAAAATTTTCGTAATTGTTTCATCCCATAATCCGTTCCAGACCACCCTGAATCTATCTTGTTAAGCGTTGAAAAATCTATAAACTGAGGTGTTACACGGCAATAAATCGTCACAACATTTATTATAAAACCAGTAAAAAGAAGACATTTTACATAAAACCAATTAATTCTTCGAAGATTCGCTCTTATAGCCATGCTGCATAACTGTGGATTTTCATTTAATTTATTATTCTAGTTTTACGTTACTTGAAACGTACACCCACTAGATTTTATGGGGGTTAGAAAGTTTTGTTCTTGGTCGATTCTAATTATTTATTATCGAAAATAACAAACCAAGTGGGTGTAAAATACTGGTGATTGGATTTGAATCTTATTCTCGCCCCAGTGGGACCTGAGCAATGACTGAGTCACTGAGTGCTGAAGAACGGAAAGAGCTGATGAAGGGAAGGAAATACAAGAGGAGTGTTGTGTTGAGCGATGAAATGAGAGGAGGGGTAATGGGAAGGAGGGGTGAAGCTAAAAGCGGTGCACAACCCCCCCCCACCCCTCCACTCCCCCACCAACTCCACTCCATTCCCCGCTTCCGCTCCTTCCCTACCGCTGGTGTCGGGTTACACAAACACTGCACTAACCGTCCTAAAAATACTCGGCCACCAACCACAACTTATGCATCATCTTCACTTTTCTCATTTACCTACAATGCCGGAAAGGTGATCCACCTCGCTGTACACAGAACGGTGGGTACTTCGGATCGGGGTGGAATATTGAATGTACCGGTTACTGATTTTCTCCGATTTTTTTTTTTTTTCTATGGAGTCGCACTACCTACAGTAGGTATTGCGACTCCATAGAAAAAAAAGAAAAAAAATCGGAGAAAATCAAATTGACCCAAGTCGGTAGTTAATTAACTAGTTGGTCCGCTGACAGTAAATAGACATATATAGTGATGGGGAACCTCAGCGTAATATGACCAACATACTCTTCGGAACGTATTACTGCAGATTGTCCTGAGAAAGTATCTACATCTTGAAGGGGGTACCTACTATGCAAAAGTTTCTCCAGGAAATCGTGTCGCCTGTGCTGTTTTGAAATCTCAAAACGCAGCAAGGGAGGAAGACACTCTTAGTTCTCATGAAAGTAAGTTTCTCATGTTATTGGTATCTAACTATCGATAATGATGGATTTGACCAGTGTTTATATTGCTTTCAATAATCTAGTTTGAACATGCTCTAGTATGAGGCGTGCTTTTCCAAAACTTACGCATGTTCTGTTGACCGCGTGAAAATCCGCGGTTGGCCATATTACCGACAGTTCAGTTATAATTTTCGGTTTATTATCTTCGATACTGAACCATTGGAATCGACCAAAGAAAACATTTTTAACCCCCCCCCCCCCCCCCCGCCCATCAAAATGTTTTGGTTTACGTTTCAAGATACGTAGATTCAGAAAATCGAAATGAAAAAAATCTTTGGTTTACGGGTACCAACCAGCCCCACAATGATCCTTGAAACTTTTCATAACACTAGGTAGGTACCCAATAAGTTCAAAACGAATTTTGAAATTTAGAAAAATTCACATCTTGAAAACTTGAAACGAATCGGTATAGCTAAAAGCTCAAACTATAAGTTCAAATTTAAATAGAGTTTAATTTCTAGAATTTGTTGAGACCATCCGGAGGTTCGGACGTACTAATTAATTATTATTAGTTTTATTAATAATTATAAATAACTAACAAGCATTATTAATAGTTACCAATAATTAATAATAATTTACACTACCTACTTGATAATAATTCATGATGATTCATAATACCTAATAGTTATTCTATCATTTAGTGATCTAGACACAAGTGTGATCTGCACAAAGAAGATAATAAACCGTTGAATCAAGAATTTGCAGAGTTAATCTTAGCATTTCAGAATTTGCAGAGTTATCTTTGTAATTCCAAGGTTATAATGTTATAATGAACTTTTCTGTCCTTTCCAGCGTGAACCAAAAACCAAGACACAAAATCTTGAATGGTTCTGCTCAGTCAGTTCAAAGTGTGATGTCCTTGATATGCGATTGTGTGCAGTTTGTGAAGGATTTATCCGCGTTTGTATGACGAAGGACGACGAGGGACCATTCATCTGTTCAACATGCTCAATTTTAAAAACCATTTCTTCTTTCTTTGAAGAGAAAAATTATATCTTTCAATAACTTGTCTTTGATTAATACCACATTTTAATGAGTGATTCCCTAACTAGATCATTAAAAAATATTGGCATAAAATAAACATTGTTAGAAGTTTACAAGGATTGGCCTGATGGAAGAGAAGTGGCCACATTACCCCCCCCCCCCCCACACGTACCCATATTACGAACACTGGCCATATTACCTACCAATAAAAAGTGGTTTGGGAAATTTAAATTTTGAATTTGAAGGTGGCCTAATTTAATAAGGTACCTACCTTAATTTAAAAATGATAGGGTGATGTCCAGATCGGCCTAGTTCTTTTTTAACTTTTGCAGTTTGATTCGCGCTCATGTTGATGTTGTTGTTCTGGGATCTATCAACGAAAGGCTGGTCGTACAATGGAGCGGTGGTCTTGAAAAATACTCAAAGCCCTATACATCCTTGGGAATGAGAAAACAATGTGTGAGCCATGTGCATAGCCATCGTGTACTGAAAACAAGTGTGTGAGCCATCGTGTACTGAAAACAATGTGTGAGCCATCGTGTACTGAAAACAATGTGAAGTGCCGTGGATCGTGTACTTATCATTATCTTCAATAACTAACCATTGGAATCGATCAAGAAAAAAATTGTTTATCTCCCCTCAAAATTTCACGTGAAATAGGAAAATTGAATAAACTTGAAAAAATCCACAGTCGTGCAACATGGCTATAACAGCGAACTTTCGAAGAAATTACTGGTTTTATGTAAAACGTCCCCATTGAAGAACATGATGTCCATAAAGAACATCTCAAGTATCAACCACGTTTCTTCATCTTCGAAGAGGTCCAGATTGAGTAGGGAATACGATATCACAATTCCGATTTCACCATCGTGTTAAGTGTTTAAAAAAAATTTTAAAATGTAGGGTGACTTGTCAGACTGTTTCATTCTTACACTGAACACAATGGTGAAGTCAGAATTGCGATCCTTATTCCGTTCCAAAACTGGAAAAATCTATAAACTGAGGAGTAAAATGGAGATATTTTACATAAAACCTGGTATTTTCCAAAAATGTATTCTTATAGCCATTCTGCATGACTTTGGGTTTGTTTAAAATATAATTTAGAAACCAAAGCGACTCAGAAATCTAAAACCCGGAAAGACTTGTTCTGAATGTCGTCATCTCTAGCGATACTTGTGCCATTAAAAGCGCCATTAACACTTAAAACGTCAACTCGTGACCCAATAGGAGCTATCATCCGTATTTTTCTACACTTCCCTCTGGCAACCAAGTGCACCAAAACCCATACAGCAAATTCTAATGTATAATGGCAGACCTTGTTTCAAATCATAATAACCATCCGGAGACAAATGCTGCATGAGGAACAATTAATACTAGTGTGTTCCGTCTCCCTCTGACAGTTGGGGATTCAGAATGGTCTGATTCTCCCTGGCGCAGTCGTAAGAACAAAACCTATAGGGAAAAGTCAAATTAGCTGACACTGGTAGAGTATCCCCGAATTTCTATGTACCAGAATGACTTATACGTATCCAAGCATTAGAACAATTTTTTTTATCGAGCTGCGAGAGCTTCTAAAAAAGTATTGTAAATGTATTGTTCTATGTTCACTATGTTTCATTATATTTCATTCGGCTCTATTTATCTTCGAAGTATTTGTAATTAGTTTAATGCATGGTGATATTTGATGTTACAGGGGCGGCGGTAGTAGTCCCCGTTCCAAAGGTCAAGGAGCTGGCACGTCGACAGTGTCCGCCCTGGACTCGAGTTCCTGCGAAAGTCTGGACGCACCAGACATCCCCCACACCACATCCAACCTCACCCACGTATGTGTGCATCGCTCTTCTTTATCGTTCCCTTTCGGTTCGGTCACCACTAAACCCAGGATCGAATTTTGGTTTATTATAATCATATTCGAGCTGTTTTCATTCATTCGCATGACTGTGACTGAGTGACTGTGTGTCTTCATAACTACGAGTATGTATCAAAAATATAATAATAACCCCATTGACTTCGGTGGATCTCTAGGCGTCTCACACTACCAGGCGCTTGCTGCCTTGAGTGAGTCACGTTAATAAACCGGGGAGTCATGATAAATTTGAATTGTGTGTGTCCATATTTATTCCAACAAATATAAAATTACAATATCTTATCCGATTTCCGTAAACTAAAAAACTGCATTTGATCAGTATTTGTATGTCGTATTGACGAGAATAATTATCAGCTCATCAGAAATCCAACGGACCATACTCGATTATAGACAATCATAGAGGACATCTTAATTCACTCGCCGACCTTTCTTTCTTTTTTTTTTTTTCTTGTAATAGTCAACACAATTCATTTGTATGCCTCTCATCAAAACGCGCAAGAAGAACTGACAGGATTTTCTTTCCCTTAGAAACTCCAACCTGGAAAAATAGAAACTTGAAAAAAAGGTCACCCGTGTTGCGTGATATAAACTCGAATTTTTAATAACATACGAGCTGATAATTATCAGATAATTCTAATTAGTACCTTGGGTTAGATAGGTATCATAAGGAACGCCATAATGTCGTAGGTGTAGGTACACTAGTTACTACGTATGGAAAAATTAGTGCAGAGTTCAGAATACTTTGAAACGGATATGAATGGAACATTTTCTATAGAATGATTCGCTGGATATAATAAATAAGGTTTTTTTTAATTCAAAATCTTTATTGGCATGGTTGACAACATACAGCCACAGTTAAAACATAATTCATCATAATCACAATCGTAGGGTATCAATGAAAAATATTTACAAACGCATCTTATCACCTAAACTTATCCTAAACTCATATTCTAATACCATTTTCTTCTATGAATTCCCATAATAATTGAAAAACGTCGATATTTTCTTCTCTTAATATACATCGATAATTAAAAGGTATCTCCAATGTTTTATACAATTTCTTAAACAAATTGTCCCTAGAGACAGCATATTGAACGCACTGCATCACAATATGCTCAACACTTCCTTCCCCACCACAATGGGGACATGAATCATCGAACAAATCATCCCCATTGCTCCTAGTCACTCTTGCCAAGTACAACGGGCACATAGCATGATTGCTCCTCATTCTACAAACGACACGAACGAATCTCTTCGATTCAGTGAGCTTAAACCATGGGTCGCTTTTAAGTTGTGGGTGAATGTCTTTGAAAAATCGACCTTTGTCGTACTTCAAATATCTATTTTGCCATTCCATTCTTAATTTTTTCTTAAATGTAATGTAGAAATCCTCCTTAGGCAACCCTCCTTAGGAAATCCTCCTTAGAATGCCTACTACTTCACCCGTCACTGCAGCAGTTTTTGCAGCCCTGACCGCTCTCTCATTATAGCCCGAACCCATACAAAATGAACGTCAATATTTCCATTTCTACAATAATATACTAATTCTATAATTTTGGCAATAATATAATTGTTGAATTTAGTTAGCTCATCGCTGGAAATGGCTCTTATCACGCTGTCGGAATCAGTGCAAATAATTACATGGATAGGATCACTTGTGTTTGAGTTGTTGACTATAATATATTCAAGAGCTAGTTTTATAGCTGTGGCCTCTGCAGTATATATATTAGCTTCATCGGGAAGTTTAAAGTGCTTTTCTATATTGTTTGGAACGTCAACGAACACACAACCCACAGATTGTGGTGACTTCGACCCATCCGTGAAAATGATCCGGTAGTTTTGCCACAACTGTTCTGTGACAGCCACATTGCCAACTGTCGGTCGAAAATAATGAACAGGAGTGAATAATATATCAAACTCAATGGTAAAAATTATACTACCCCGGTTCTTATACATTCCTAAGCCTGATGAGTAGTTATTAATGAGGCCATTCACAACAGGAGGTATGACTTTATTAATCCATCTAGGATTGAACATAACATGATCTGCCAACTCTAGTATATTATTCATAACAAAACTTTGTTGAGCTCTTAAGCGTGCTACATACCTATTTGCTAACATCAATCTCCCAACTCCCAATTTCTCAGAATTTTGAATTTTGTATATTTGGCTTCTCCAACTTGTTTTTCACACCCTAGCTTCAAAAAATTGTCATTATTTTATCCAACAAGTCACCGTCGTAAAATATGAACACCTCCTACGAAAACCACGGCAACTGCTATGAAGCAACTGCGCAGTTTTTTCTCACTCCTAAGAAATATGGAAGTATGGAGATCAGAAACATTCTGGGGTCCAAGCGGATATGAGAGGTTCTAATTATGTACGTACTCTTTTAATATGTTGCGGGCGTCCATTTGGAAGTTCAGAATATAACTTTAGCTGTACAGTTCAGGTAGAGGCCAAAGGAAGGGGTTATGAGGGTGTTCCTTTAATGAACATGGAAATGCACACGAGTGTAATGAACATGGAAATACGAGTATAGTGAGAAGTTAGTGCTGCCATATCTCCGAAGCTTGGGTAATCCTCGTTCGTCATTTTCTGCCAGCCATTCGGTCTCAAATGAGTTATTAAAGTCACATGAAGCCAAATGGCGCATATGAAGAGAGAAATGCCGCATGTACCAACCAATTTCGACTACACTATCAAACTGACACACCTTGATGAATAGAGGGAATTGAGGCGGAGCATGAGATGATATGAGCTTTATAATATCTATGGATATATTAGTGCTATTTAAAACCCTGCAAATTCTTGAAACAACGGTTTATTGTGATGTTTGTCCAGATCACCCTTGTATCTAGATCACTAAATGGTAGATTATTTATTATTGATTTTGATAATTTATAATTTATTTTGATAATTATTATTATTTATTGTTAATTATTATCAATTATTATTAATCAACTCAATATCTCAAAACATGTGCTGTTCGAATAACCTGGGTCATTATGAACATTGACCCGGAAGTTCCCTTATGTTGACGACTTTCGATCTTCTCCAACTTTGAGCCCCCACTTTGAACTAACGGTTGTTCGTATCCAAATCGTCTTGAAAAATTCTAAAACATAAACTCTATTTGAATATCTACAAAAAAACTACACAGTATAATTTAGATTTTCCGCGATATGACGGTTTATAAGTTTCAAAATTCGTTTTTCACCCTTTCCCAATGACCTAGGATTATAAAAAGTTTCAAGGATCATCTCAGTCCAAACCCAGAAACCATATTTCGTAATTTTAGCACAACGCTAACTGGGCAAAGTGGCGCGGACGGCGCACCGTGGGGCCAAAGAAGTCAAAACGTGGCGGAAATTTGTATGACATCTGAGTGGTTGATGAATGTTTGAATGGGTGTGTATAGCATAGCAACTTTGATGTTTTCGGAAATTAGCCAAGTCAGTAGATGTGGAATTTATTCACGTATTTTTGGCTGTGGATTAGTCAAATCGATTGAGATTTAGTTCAAAATTATTGAGCATATTCTAGACAACCTAGCGGACATTTTAAGACCAACCGCACCAATTTTCATCAATATTTGCGGCAGTTGTTGTTGAAAATAGAAAAATCACCATAACTCCTTTATTTTTCCTCTTAGGAAGCATTTTTTGATCTCAAATTAAACAGTTTGAAAAGCTGAACACAACTAAAAAAGAAAATCTGAAAAAGCTTCAATTTTGAAGGAGTTATGACCATTTGAAATTCCTAAAAAACACTATTTCCCCCCTAATTGGGGGGGAAATGGGGGGAGGGAGAAAAAATGGTCAAAAGGCACTCCCTTGGAGCATAACAAACGTGTGTGCAAAATTTCAGCTCGATCCGATTTGTCTGCTGGGCTGTAGCCCCGTCAATGAACAACAACGAGAAGAAGAAGAAGAAGAAGAAGAAGAAGAAGAAGAAGAAGAAGAACACGAAAAACGTGAAAAATAGTGGTTTTAAAATTGTTATACCCCCGACACCTGATGTTCCCAAGAGCTGAAATTTGTTTTACGTCCTCACGTGCCCCTGGAGAGTTGGTGTACAAAAAATCAACTCTCGAGACACTCAGGGGACCGAGCTATGGTAGGGTGAAAACCCCAACTAGTTCCGTCGCGTAATCAGTGTCTCAGTCGCTTCGGTTTTCAGGGCTTCGGGTTTTTTTGCCAGATGAACAAGCTAACATAAGTATTACTGGTGGTCACGAGTAATCAGCGGTGGTACAACTGTAATGAAGTTGTCAATTCAGGCTTGTTCATCTGGCAAAAAGCTCCCGCCAACAGCATTGAAAGAAGCGTAAAGCTCCCTGCTGGTGTAACAGAGGAAACATATTAGGTGAAACCGAGGGTGACTAAGGGTGAGAGGGGGTTGTGGGAAGGTGACAGGGAACAGGAAAACATTGACGGTGGAGGTTAGGGGTAGGAGGATCAGGTTTCTATATGCACACTCAACAGCGAGGTGCGAAGCACTGAGCATCCTATATATGTGGCTGGCGGGCAAAATGGATATCATTCCTTTTTGCGGCTGAGGTTTTTTGGCGGGCCAGTTTTTACAACGGAGTTGTTTTTGGGGGGATATCACATCTTTTTGCATGGCTAGTTTTCGAGTGGTACTTATACAATACGGTTCAACAACTTATACAATACAAAAGTACCTACGAGGTAACTAGTAAATGTTTTTCTAAATGAAGTTTTATCCTAGTCAAAATTTAGTAAAACTCGGCGCTTCGCGCCTCGCCAGGGGGGCAAGCCCCCCTGGACCCCCCGGATCTTTTCTCTTCTATACTTTGTATAGAACGAGGTATTTGCTATGCAAAACATGAATAATGTTTTTGCGTCCCGTTTCCCCTTTTCCTTATCTCTTTTCTTTGTCTGTATGGAAAATATTAAGAAATGTGCGGAAAATTTATTAGTTTTTTTATTTACTCAGGGCTGTATCTCAGCTTCTTCGATATTTACAGTGATTTTGGCAGTATATAATTTATGCATAAATTAAAGGCTTTCCAACGAATGGAGAACGATTTTTGTCCGTTGAAAACTAAAGAAGTTTCATTTCCCTAGAAACGGCTCGGTTGTACGTGAAAATCATTAAAAATCTTCGTGACATAATTTCGTGACTTAAACTTCGTTACGCTTTTCAACTCTGGTAGGCCACCGCAAAAACATTATTCATGTTAAAATTAGTACGCCTACTAATTTGCCTTTTTGGTTCTTGTTTTTGTGACAAGAATAATTATTTTTTGGAAATTATTGTTTGTTATCTGAAATGTGTTTGAAAAATAAGTAGTTTTAAAATTTTTGCGAATTGGTTAAATATTAGTTTTAAAATTTTCGATTAATTAAAACAATCAACAATTTAAAAACAATTATTAAAATTTAATACAATTATTCTTATTATTAAATTTAAAAAAATAGAAAGAATTAGAAATTTGAATAAATTTGAATTAGAAATTTTTTGAAAATTGGTTGCATTTTTTCTTGGGGATTGTGCAAATTTTTGTTGTTGAGAATCATTACAATAATTGTAATTATTGGTGTCGAAGAGAAAGAGGAAAGAGAAAGTTTGCAACTGGTAAAACGCACGTTTTTATACCAAAAATCGCGAATAACTCGAGAACCGTTGGGAAAAGTGCCAAAGTGCGCTACCCTCATTCGAAAGCCCATAAAATTTCCTATCGATCCTTAAACAGGCGCCACTCTACGACAATTTTTCTGACCACCGTTCAACTTTGATGTTTTCGGAAATTAGCCAAGTCAGTAGATGTGGAATTTATTCACGTATTTTTGGCTGTGGATTAGTCAAATCGATTGAGATTTAGTTCAAAATTATTGAGCATATTCTAGACAACCTAGCGGACATTTTAAGACCAACCGCACCAATTTTCATCAATATTTGCGGCAGTTGTTGTTGAAAATAGAAAAATCACCATAACTCCTTTATTTTTCCTCTTAGGAAGCATTTTTTGATCTCAAATTAAACAGTTTGAAAAGCTGAACACAACTAAAAAAGAAAATCTGAAAAAGCTTCAATTTTGAAGGAGTTATGACCATTTGAAATTCCTAAAAAACACTATTTCCCCCCTAATTGGGGGGGAAATGGGGGGAGGGAGAAAAAATGGTCAAAAGGCACTCCCTTGGAGCATAACAAACGTGTGTGCAAAATTTCAGCTCGATCCGATTTGTCTGCTGGGCTGTAGCCCCGTCAATGAACAACAACGAGAAGAAGAAGAAGAAGAAGAAGAAGAAGAAGAAGAAGAAGAAGAACACGAAAAACGTGAAAAATAGTGGTTTTAAAATTGTTATACCCCCGACACCTGATGTTCCCAAGAGCTGAAATTTGTTTTACGTCCTCACGTGCCCCTGGAGAGTTGGTGTACAAAAAATCAACTCTCGAGACACTCAGGGGACCGAGCTATGGTAGGGTGAAAACCCCAACTAGTTCCGTCGCGTAATCAGTGTCTCAGTCGCTTCGGTTTTCAGGGCTTCGGGTTTCTTGGCGGGCGGGACGCTCCCGCGTCCCTAGATTTGCATCCAAGTATTCAATGAAAACAGATTCTTTTTCTTTGTTGAATTGATCTCCCATATATTTATTATTGGCTTTCGCGTATCGTTTTGAACATTGAGAAATTCCACCTCTTATTCCATTTTCTATGAGTAAAATCTTATCATAATCCGTTAACAATTCAATCTTTTGTTTGGTCATTCTCAACATGCAATCCCAAGCGAAACCCGGTGTTGTATAGTACCAAGCGGGATCTAATTTATATTTTTCTAAAGATATTTTTCTAAAGTTTTCCATGATATCCGCTAACAAAAGAACATCAATTTTATTGTAAAGTTCTGTAAATTCCCCCAAATTTTTAATGTTGAATGTAGACCAAATTTCTAGAGCATTTTTATAATCATTTTCTTTAACATTTTCTCCAGTGAGTTCACTGTAGAATTTCTCTATAGGTGGAAGGATAGTTTCTCGATATTTTTCAACAGAGTCCATATACTCATATGGATAAGCTAATTTTCTAGTAATTAGTTCGAGATGTTCTTTTGGGAAATACTTTCTTATTTCCCTAAATTGATTTTTAGTTAAACTTTTAGCTAAAGAATCTAAAGAAGCAGAAAGAAACTTAAAAGAATCTATGAATCTCAATTCTATAGTCTTTTTCTTTTTGTTGCCATTTTTATCGAGTTCATTACTTTCATAAGCTACCATTTTAGAAAAGGAAATGTACTTCTCTTCACTTTGTGGTAAAAGTTTAATATCGTAATTATCTTTTTCAAATTCTTTAATAAATAGATGTGCATCGTAGCCAGAAAGATTATGGAAAAATACTGGAATAAACTTTGGATTTTTATATTCTAAATTACAAATCGAATGAGCCGCTCCTCTGTACATTCCAGTCAAATGCGAGTGATCCCTTACTTTTATACAATTATCAGGTATATTTTCCTTCGAAACTTCTAATTGTTCAATATATTCATCTGCTTTATCATCATTTTTTTTATCGATAAAGTGTTTAATTGTTTTTCTCAGTACATCATGTCTATTTTCAATTATAGGTGGAAGTTCATTAAATTTTCTTTCACAAATATGGCAACTCTCAGCACTATCGTATTCTCTTTGTTGTTCTTCGGTTAAATTTGTCATGGGAATATTAATGTCATAGTATTGTTTCGCCACCATTATGGCATCCTTTTTTATTTTTTCATAAAATACTTTTACCACATCCTGCCCAGAATATTGTACAAGTTTATAATCGTCTACATAGTTTTTCCTACTATCATCTTCGGAATTTTTCATGTAGTAAACAAAACTGTACGGTTCATGTTTTTGAATGGCATTTGTATAACATTCATCGGGATTTGGTTTGCAGGTATCAATCTTTTGTAACGTACATTCAAAATCTGCATAAATTGTAAAAGGTACTTTTAAAGAGTGTCTATAATTTTCAAATTGTAAAATGTTATCATAAGGTTTTGGTAGATCTACTTTAACAGCTTTATGAAGTCCGCAATATTCTTTATGTTCGTTTAATTTAACCTGAGTTCCAAAGCTATTCAAACACATTTTACATAAAAATCGTTTGTGACTATTTTTTGACATTTGACTATAGCCAACCAGTTTCCAAAGATTCTTGATCCAACAATAATGTTCAGTTTCCTTGTTTTTCAAGTACAACAAGTCAATGTGCCTTTCCTTTTCATCTTTCGTTATTTCCAAGGGTACTATAGTATTTCCTTCATTCAGACAGTAAACATTAATGGAAATCCCAGTTCTTTTCTCAAACTTTTTCACATCTGTAAGTTTCATAGGAAAACTGATATCTTTCAACGCTTCGTCAAACTCATGTTCCCATGTTATGTACTTTCCTATTCTATCAGAATCGCGGTCTGCAGGATGTAAAGCCGAAAGAACAGCCCATAGGAAACATTTATTATCTTTATTTTGTACATTTATAATTGCTTTTCTACTTTGTAGAAAATCAGGGAGTTTAATGTAAGACGATCCTCTCAAAGGAATGTACTTGTTAACGTTCAGTTCCAAATGTTTGATTTTGTGAAGTTGCCATTGAGATCCTTTAATTTCGAACGATTCCATTTCATTTAGAATTTTCTGTTTCATTTCATCGTAACAATTTGGTACTTCTGCCGACTGTAATATTATTACGTTTTTAGTTTTGAAATTGAGTTCCTGATACTCCATGTTATTTTTGTTAGTTCCTTTTTTAAATTCTGCGATTAAAACTACATTAACTTTTAGTTTCATTTCTCTAAGTTTCCATTTGAGTAAACCTGTTACGGTCCTTTCAATACTGTTCAGAAATTTGGAAGCATCTTTAAATCCTTTCGTATTTTTAATATCGTAAGTCACCAATCTAGATTTAAATGCAGATTTCTTTTTTTCAACTTCCGTTTTCGGTTCTTTGTTTTTTTCAAATACTTTTTCACTGAAATTAAATACTTTGTGCAATTTTCTCGGTATTACAAATACTGATTTCGCTTTTCTAGGTTCTTTGCTTTTTTCAAATACGTTTTCCCAAAAATTAAATACTTTGTGCAATTTCCTCGGATTTACAAATACTGGTTTCGCATTTTTAGGTTTTCTGATATCCATTGTCCGGTCCGGGTCGTTTTTTCCATGGCTCTTTGACTTTAAATGTCTAGCCCAGTTTTTATAAGTAATGCTAACGTCGCACTTTTTACAATGTCTTCTATCGTACATTTTATTATAGAATATATTATTTTAACTAACCCTCATTTTTTTGAATTCTTAAAGGTGGCGTCGACTCGACGCCACCTTTTTCTTTTGCCTATTATTGGAGAGTTCCTTTTAACTTACCCCTCATAAAAACGTTTTAATGGAAATTTTCCATTAAAATAACAATATTATACTAAGACCAAGTTTTTTCAGAATTCAATATCCCTTTGCATGTTTTTAAAACAGTTTCATAGTCTTTTCCGTTTGAAAGTTCTTTTAACACTATCAAAGACAGATGACCGCAAATTGGAGGATCGTTATACTTTTGAATTTGTTCGGAATTGTAACGAATTTTTTTATTTTCCAAGTATTTTACCAACTCCTTAGGGGGTGATGCGTTTCCATAGGAATCGAAATAATACTTTTCTTTTTCAGATTTTTTAAAGTAACAAGTCCAGTGACTACCATTTTGATAAGAATTTTCCAAATTAATAATTCCACATTCAACAGTTTTAGGTCGATCGGGGAGTTCATCCTTCATGAAAACACCTCGGAAATGTTTTATTTTAAAAATTTTCACGAAACGAGTTAAATCTAAATTACTCAAGGGTTGGTAGTTTTCCGTTTTTTTCTTTTTTTTAAACCAGCCCCAATACTTAGGCTTTTTGCATTTTTAGCTAGTTTTTCCATCTCGAGATTATGACGTTTTATTTCCGCTTCTTCAGCGGCTTTATGTTTCGAATCTATTACTGAAGATGCTACTGCTGCACCTCCTCCTATTAACGCTCCAAGTGCTCCCATACCTGCAAATATCAGTGGTAGGAATCCACCCGTGTGATTCAAATGTAGTTGTTCGTAATCCAAAGTTAACGTAATTCCTTTCTTTTTTTCTTTAGCTTTTTCAAATGCTTTCGATTGAGTTTCCCACAGACTGATTTTATGTTTTCCGTTTCCCGAAATTTGTTTCGCTGTAAAAAGAATTGTAACACTTCTACGCTTTTTGTAAGCGGCTTGTATTTTGGCTATTTGATTTTCGGTTAAATCTACCTTTTTCATGATCATAGTTATTTATTATAGTAACAAAAATTTTTTTTTTTAATAACGAACTCCCATACCAAAGAATCGTTTACTCCTCATTGCAACTCTCACTGCAGTTGCATCGGTTTTTTCTTTCCAACTCGCATCACTCGAGTGCATTCTTTCTTTTGCTACTTCCTCTAGTGCTTTATCTGCCACATGTCTTTCTTTGGTGTCTGTATGATCTCTGTAAGATATATCGTGTTGCTTACAGCCTTCGTCCAATTTATTAATTCCCGGATCTCCTCTTTTCAATCGTTTATCTAGTTTTGTAAATGGACCGCAGTAGTTGTATCCAGGTAAATGCATTTCGGGTGCAAAACCATCAAGTTTGTTCAACAATGTATTTAAAACTCCAGATCCGTTCTTGATGATTCCTTTCGGTAAACTGTTGACAACTTTCAACAGATATTCTATTCCTTTGGAATTATCTAAGTTTTTTTCCAACTGATCGTTTATAAACTTTACAATTCCTAATTTTTCATTGTGAAAATTGTTATTACCGGCTCGTTCTTGTGCGTACAAATAGTACAAACGCTGTTGTAACTGTTGTAAATTATCGATGTATTTATATTCCACAGGATTTTCCGTATACTCGATCAATCCAGATCCTGATTTACCTGCCTTCAATTCCTTCCAAATAGGAGCAATCAACTCTCTGTACTTTTTCCCCTTACTTGACTTTGGTAATCCCGTAGTTGGATCGTTCTTTTGGTATAGAGAATTCGTTTGAATGAGAATTTTCTTGTAAGTTTTCAAATCCTCTTGAGTGTATTTATCAGGATCAGGTCCTAGAGGATCAGTTAACAAACACCATAATCCGTGAGTTCCTCTATATTTTACATTTTGAATTATGAGATCGTCTTCATTTACTCGAATTTGTTTGTCTCCGATGTAAATTTTGTCCTCTTTTCCCCAGATGCCAAATTGTTTATCACCCTGTCTGATGTAAAGTCTCGCAATTGAACCAATTCCTTTTGGCCCTACACTACTGGATGGATACTCATTTAGATCTACCATGTCTACTATTGAAGAGAGAACGTTACTAGCTGGTTCAGTCATAGTTTCGCCAGCAATATCGTAGGTTTCAGTAGGATTTATTTCGAATGTGTTAGTTGGTCCAAAAGTTACAACTTTCTTTCTAGGAGAACTACTTGTCATTGGCTGTTGCGTGTATGGTACGATTTCCAACTTCTTTATATCTTCATCAGTTTGTTTCACTGCATTTTTCAATTCAACTAATTTTTCAGTGATGGGTGCGAACGTCTTTTCCTGAGTTTCTCTATCGTTAAATTTATCTACTCTTGCTTCTCGGAAAGCACGTCTCAACTCTTGTTCTTTTTCTCGAATTTTATTAGCTTCATTGACAGTCATTTCTTTAGGTTTCCTAAAAGTATTTCGAACTATCTTTTCAGATTTACTCTCAACAGTTTCTTGAAGTTTTTGGTTTTTATCTTTTGGTTTGCCTTTTGAAGCATTTTTATATTTTGCATCTAATTTTTTTAATGTTTCATCAATCATTTATTATAGAATATATTTTTTTAACGATACACCGAACGTACGTTGAACGGTAGGCGTTGAACGGTAGGCGTTGAACGGTAGGCGTTGAACGGTAGGCGTTGAACGGTAGGCGTTGAACGGTAGGCGTTGAACGGTAGGCGTTAGGCGTTGAGCGTTGAGCGTTAATTTTGACGATTCACCGAACGTACATAAAAAATATAATAGATCAAGATCATTATATACACATTTGGTTAATGCTTATTTAGTTATTTCTAGCTGGAAATTCTTTCCGTATCGTCCACTCTCTTTTTTTAGTGTTGCGTCTATCGTTAGAAAACCAAATGTATCCTTCCAACATTCACCACAAATTTCTTTGAACCGTTCAAAAGTAAAATCCGATCCTACATACTCATCATAAATTATTTTAATGTAAGCATTGCTCTGTTTAAAAATACAAAGAAAATTCACGTTATTTCTAATCAACTGTTTATCAACTTTAGTATAGGATTGAGTCAAATAAATGCACGAAATGTTTTTATGCCTACCTCTTACATAGTAATCCTTTATAATTTGCTGTTGTTGTTCATTCACACAATCATCGAAAACTATCAAACTGTTCGGTTGGCATTCATCTAGACCGATTAATTCATCACAGCTACTATAGAAATGAGCAATTTCCTTTCCAATTTTATCAGTTAGTTTTTCGTAAGCTTTTCTCAAGCCTTTATAAACTTTTTGTTCTAATGATTTAGAAAAAACATAAAAGTTTTCAAAGGGAATACCCCATGGTTCTGTAATGAGGTTGTACAACAATGTAGTTTTTCCACATCCACTCGTACCAATTATTAAACACCTAATTGGAAGTGGCAGTAAACCATCTCTCTTGCTAATCGGGTCAAACGGTGTAGGTTTTATGATATAGCTTTTGTTATATTTTGGATTCATTTTTTTTTATTTATTTATTATATAATAAATAATGTTTATAAAAATTTCTGGAGATACACTAAGTTTTGAAAGACCAATTCAACTCGATCCTAATAAAGAGTATCAGTTGGGTGTGTCGGCATTGTTGTTTACAACTAGGAAAACGTTTGAGATAAAAAACTTCAAGTTGTCATTCGTATTTCCTTTACCCGATAAGCTGCAAAATCATCAGTGTGAACTTGATGGTGAATTCACAATAGGTTCGTTCAAAGCCATGTTGATTAGTCATTTGACTAGTTTCCATAACATTTTATTATCGAAAGATTTTTCAGACACTTTGAAAAAGTATCCTGAGAACCAGGTGAATGAAATACAACGAGAAATACGAAAAATTATTCCGAGTAGCTTAAAATTCTATCTCGAGCGCCTAACCGACGGTACGTACAGAATTACTGCTAACTTTCCCATGGATATGTGGATTATAAATGAAGGTAACTTTTGTGACTTATTCCAATTGAAAGCTTGTTCAGGTTCCGATATTTTATTCAAAAAGAACACCAACTACGTGTCGGATATCAATCCTACTCAACTCGTATTTTCGGACAAAATAATCGAATGGCATTGTAACATTACGGAATGCAGCTTTACTAATCACGAGGAACACCCACATTTGCACGTTGAACATGAGTTACTACATGTTTCTTTCCTAGAAAACTCACTACCACCTAATACTATTTACGCGGAAAAACCAAATAATATAGTTTTCATTCCACTAAGAAAAGGACTGAAAGAAATAAAAATGATAAAATTATCAACAACCATGGGAAATAACAAACCGATTCAATTCAACGATATTAAAGCTTACTTGTTGCTGAAAAGTAATTAATTTTTTTTTATATAATAAATAAGATGAACAACATTGATGAAAATCCGTCTGCTCCTGCAGTTGAAAACGATATACAATATACTACGTTTTACAAAAACATTTATCCTCAGATTCCGGCTCCGGAATTTAATTCCAACGATTATAGAATAAATCGCATTATGAAACAATACGAATTTTTAGAAAACGAAATGAAAACACGGGGAAATTTGAAGAAAAAATACTGCAAATTATCGAAAACATTTTTCGGAATAGAGTGTTTCTTTACATTAACCGAACTGGGGATGATTGGTGTTTGCATCACTCTCCCTGTAGCAATTCCTTTTGGAGTTCCAATTTCAGCAGGATTAACAGCATTTTCCGCAATCCTGAGAACTTCAGCCGGTTATGTAGGAAACAAAATTAAAAAACATTCGGATATCGAACTTTTGTCGAAAACAAAATTAAATTCTATAGAGGAAAAATTCACGAATGCTTTGAAAGATGGGAAAATTTCAGATGAGGAATTTTCCAATATTGAACAAGAAATTAAAAATTACAACGAGATGAAAACCAACATTTTGAACGGTTATAAAAATAATGATACGGAAAAAGCAAAACTTTTAGAAAAGGGAAAAGAATTGGGGAAAGCGGAAATTATAAGCGCGATTAGAAAAAATGTTTAAATTTAGTTATTATAGTGAGTTGTATTTTTTATGAGAAAATCTCATAAAAAAATTTTTCATAGTACCTAAATAAAAAAAAATTATGTTTACTATAATAAAAGAATGCATCAATGTAAAAAGGTTTTTGATAAATATGAAGATGGTATTGTACGAAAACAATTCAAATATTTCAATCCTTCATCGACTTTGAATTTAAATGCTGAAAACAAAAAGACTACTTTCAAAATAGAACTCTATGACGAATTTATTTGCAAAGATGTAGAATATCACATTTCTGGTAAATGTGTTTCAATCGATTCTACAAAACCATATAAAAGTGAAAACATGGATGTAAGACTTGTTGATAATTTCGTTGCAAACTTATTTTCCAACATAGAAGTGAAAAAACATAATGTCGTAGTCGATGAAATTGAAAACCCGGGGATTGCTAGCACGGTTCAGGGTTATGTATGTCATTCGGGTCCGAAAAATTATAATGGAAACGTAATCATTTCGGGGTTCAATTCAAAAGCTATCGGAGGAGGGAATTTTAGTGCTGTTGGCTATTTGGGAGATTTAGGATTAGGATTTTTCAAAGATTTAACAGTTCCTATTTACAAGGGGGGATTTGAAATTACTTTTACTCGAAATAGTGATAATAACGTGATATTTCGATATAAAAAAGATACAGCAACTCCGCTTCCACATGATGGAAAAATAGAAATAACTTCTTTCGTTTTGAGAGTTCCAGTAATTGAATACGATAACGAATCTAAAGTAAATTTGATTACAGATTTGAAAAACATCCCGTACCAACTTCGATTTAAAAGATGGCAATGCATAGAACATAAAAACGTTTCCGGAAAAACGTTGATGTTCGATGTAACTAACGTTTATAGAAACGTTTATAATCCTCTCTGGTGTTTCATAGTTTTTCAAACCGATGTACTCAATGATCAGACGAAAGATAATGCTAAATTTGCTCATAAAGATGTTAGGAATTACTGGTTGGAAGTCGGTGGAAAAAGATATCCCGAGGAAAATTACAATTTGGATTTCGACGAAAATGACTTTTGGTTTGCTTATTCCGCGTATTTAGATTACAAAAAGTTAATAACAAACTCTCAAGACAATTTACCGTATCATGAACCCGAATTTTTCAACAGAGATTATCCGATTTTCAGTATAGATTTAACGGATCAACCTAAAAGTATTTCCGGTGGTAAAAGCAACATCATTTTACACGTAGAATTCAATAAAGCGGTAGCAGCACCTTCAGGTGGTTCAGAAGGAACAACGTGCTACGTTGTTTTAGTTAGTGGTTCGAGCTTCGTTTACAATCCAGTCAAAAATACGATAACACAAGAACTTGCTTAAAACCCCGTATTCGACTTTATCGTTAAAGTGGGGGGGGTAACGAATCGTTACCCCCCACTTTAAGAGTTTTTAAAAGTCTTGTTTAAATGTTTTCGACTTGTATTCGACTTTAACGTTAAAGGTGGGGCCGATTTGGCCCCACCTTTAAGAGAAATGTAAACTAAAGTAAGAATGTATATTTTTAATGGAGTTTACTCCATTAAAAAAAAAGTCTCCTTAAATAAAACATGGAGGATGAAATTTATTGCCATAAATGCAAAAAACAAACAAAAAATATAAACGCGGAAATTGTACAAACCGTGAACGGAAGGTGGAGAATTGCTGCTAAATGTGTGAAATGTAAAACTAATAAAAGTAAATTCATAAAAAATCCGAATGAGGAAACTAACGTAGTTCCTGAAACTGAAGTTATAAATTTATCTGAAAACGAAAAGTTGGAATTTGCGAAGGAATTACATAAACCCGTTAGAAAGAAATTTCAGAAAAGGAAAATTGTTACTCATGGAAAAGATGATCTTTGGGCCGCGGACTTGATTATAATGAAACAATACGAGAATGAAAACAAGGGGTTCGGTTACATGTTGAATATCATTGATACTTTTTCAAAGTACGTTTGGTCAGTTCCATTGAAAAAGAAAAACGGAATGGTAGTTT